>QLNU02015003.1:126110841-126123786 GCA_006491805.2 Dysdera silvatica | reverse complement strand
AAAAGGGCTGATGGAAAAAATGTCCGAGGAAAGAAGGGCCGACCACAGAGAAGGGTGACATTCACAAATTTCATAATTTTAATTGCAATTGAAATAACTGCAATGTTCACAGCTGCAACCCTCTTAAAATGATTATCATCAGGGACATATCGAGGGGTGCCTTTATCACAGATGCTACTAAAGTCACATCTACCAAATTTTATAGACAGATAGTACACATGAGTGTCTTTATACATGACAACATATCAGAGGGGTGTCGAGTAGTGCCGCAGCCCCCACATTATTTATCTCGGCTGCTATTGAAGCCGCATTTACGAAATTTCATATACAGAGTATACATGAGTGCCTTTAACATGCAACCTATCAGGGGCATATCGAGTGGTATCGCATCCCCCTATTATTTATCTCAGATACTATTGAAGCCACATCTACGAAGTTTTCGGCTTGTAAATGTTTAGTCATTTGCATACTTCCAGTACGTTTAGTCATTTGTATACTTCAAGTATATTTAGTCATTTGCATACTTCTTCCAGCATATTTAGTCATTTGTATACCTCCAGTATACTTGTTACTTTGTATACTCCTACTTAATACTTGTTACTCGTACATTATAGTATACCTAATTTTATATTATTAGTAATTGTATCATGATCTGAACAGAAAGAAGGAATGGAGGAAATAATTTTGCCAACTCGAGTAATTGATGATATATATATATATATATATATATATATATATATATATATATATATATATATATATATATATATATATATGGCCTGCAAAAGGGTTGCTGGTATCTAACTGGAAGGAGACCCACACGCTGAACGTATGTGACGATGTGTGGAACCGGCCAGGCCAGTAACCTAGTGTCCTACCCCGCCTTCAAGTGGTGCAGGCTGAGCTTTCTATTTATGTGGCAAATTAATATTTGCTGCACGGATAGAAAGGCGGAAGGGGAGGGCTAATTCACCAACCCGTCTAGCCAGCGTGGTGAAATTATGGCTAATTCCTCCATTATGTTGACACACCAGAAACCATGGCCCCTAGTCTCCAGGTGCTGGAGTGCTCCTGATCAAGGCAGCGGTCAGTGTGGCATGAAAGCAGGGGGTGCTAAGAATCACTGGAATGGCCCAGGCTGCCGTTTGTTATTGACCTTGGCAACGTATAATGGACGATCCCTTGCTTCTGAAGCAAAACTTCAGGAATTGGAAGAAGAACTTGACAAGATCAAATGGGACATTGTAGGACTCAGTGAAGTTAGAAGAAAAGGTGAAGAGTTGGTGGAACTTAAAAGTGGACATTTGTTTTATTATAGAGGAACGGAAACTGGAAGAACAAGTGGTGTTGGCTTCTTAATCAACAAAAGAATTAAAGACTGTCTTCTGGAAGTTGAAAGTACATCAGATCGAGCAGCGAGGCTCGTTGTTCAACTAACCCAGCGATACCAACTTCAAATAGTACAGGTATATGCACCAACATCAAGCCATACCGACGAAGAGGTTGAAGAATTTTATGAAGAAATCAAAGAGTTACACACCAAAGGGAAACAACATATCAAGCTCATCATGGGGGATTTCAATGCAAGAATTGGACAACAGGAACAAGGAGAGACATCGGTTGGTAAATACGGATATGGGGAAAGGAATGAACGTGGCGATCAACTCATCGAATTTGCAGAAGCTGAAAACCTTAGCATCATGAATTCATTTTTTAAGAAGAAACCGCAAAGAAAATGGACATGGAAACACCCAAATGGGGGAACTAGTGAAATTGACTATATCCTGGCAAACAAGAAATCAATTATTGAAGATTGCAGTGTACTGAACAGATTTAATACTGGAAGTGATCATCGAATGGTGAGATGTAAAGTGCACTTAAATACTAAATTAGAACGACAGAAGCTCATTAGGAAACAAGTAAGTAAGAGGGTGGATTTAAAGAAATTAAAAGAAAATACCGAGGCATTCAAGTTGGAATTAAAAAATCGCTTTTCTGCACTGGAAGGACTTATTGATGAAAGTGATATCTCAGAAGCAAATGAAAACATTGTTAAGACAATAGTTGAAACTGCTGGGGAAATTGGTGGTGTAACCTGTAAAAAGCACAATAGCAAATTATCTGAGAAGACGAAACAGCTCATGAAAAGGCGAAGAGATATGAAGGTGGACAATCGAAATACCAGTTCCAGGATTGAGTACATAGAACTTTGTAAAACTCTGCGCAAAAGCATGAAAGAAGACATAAGAAAATTCAATTGTGAGCTAGTAAGGAAGGCCATTGAAAATAACAAGAGCCTTAGGGTTGTTAAAGGAAGTTTATCTGTTGGGAAGAAACACATCATTGCATTAAAAGGAGAGGATGGCACCGTAACAAGAAATAGGGAAGAAATACTTAGAAGAGTTGAAGAATTCTACAAAAAACTATATGAAAGTAACAGTGGATTAAACGAAGACACTGAAATAGTCGAAGGAACAGCTCCTAAAATCTTAAAAGAAGAAGTTTCATTTGCAATAAAAAGTATGAAGAAAGGAAGAGCCCCTGGCGATGATGGTATTACATTAGATATCTTAAAAGAAGCTGGAGAACATGTAGAAGACATACTCGCAAAATTCTTTACCAAATGTCTTAACAGCGGTAACATACCAAACCAATGGGATTCTGCAACAGTAATTCTTTTGCATAAAAAAGGTGATAAAGAGGATTTGAAAAATTACCGACCAATTAGCTTGTTACCTGCTATTTATAAAATCTTCACAAAAGTGCTAACACATCGCCTGCAGAAAAAATTAGATGCAGCTCAACCAAGAGAACAAGCTGGATTTCGAAGTGGATTCAGTACAGTGGACCATATTCAAGTATTAAGAGAATTAATTGAAAGAACACATGAATATGAACTTCCATTGTGTGTTGCATTTATTGACTATGAGAAGGCCTTTGACTCTATTAAAACATCAGCAGTCATCAACTCTTTAAGATCAACAGACATTGAGGATGTGTACATTGACATGGTGAAACGTGTGTATAAAAATGCAAGTGCAAAATTTCGGTTACATAAAGATACCAAAACTATCAAACTTGGCAAAGGGGTGAGGCAGGGAGATACCATTTCTCCAAAACTTTTTACTTCAGCTTTACAGATGATTTTTCAGCTGATAAATTGGAATAACAAGGGAATAAAAATAAATGGTGAATATTTAAATCATTTGCGGTTTGCTGATGACATTGTTATTTTTTCAACGAACCCATCAGAACTCCAAGACATGGTACAGGAGCTCTCAACTAGAAGTAAAGAAGTTGGACTCAAGATGAACCTACAAAAAACTAAGATCATGTTCAATAATTTTGTAGAGGAAACAAAAATACAAGTTGACAACATTGAGCTAGAAATTGCTGATTCATATATTTACCTTGGCCAGCTGATTTCAATGGATGGCAACATTATGAAAGAACTCAACAGACGTATTAAACTTGGCTGGAGTGCATTTGGAAGAAACAGTTTTATCCTGAAGGGGAAATTGCCTTTGTGTCTAAAAAGAAAGGTCTTCAACCAGTGTGTATTGCCAGTCCTCTCTTATGGATCAGAGACATGGAGTCTAACAGTTGGAGCAATACGAAAGTTACAGACAACGCAAAGGAGCATGGAGAGGTGCATGCTTGGAATAACTAGGAGAGATCGAAAAAGAAACACTTGGGTGAGAGAGCAAACTAGAGTAGAGGACATCATTGTTAAAGTAAAAGGGCTGAAATGGCGATGGGCTGGGCATATTGCAAGAAGAACTGATCAACGATGGACAACAGAAATTCTGAACTGGATTCCAAGAGACCACCGAAGACCTAGAAAACGTCCTCAAACTAGATGGGTGGATGAAATAAGAAAACAGGTTGGGGTGACGTGGAAACGAATGGCCCAGGATAGACTTGTGTGGAAAGCATTTGGAGAGACCTTCATCCAGCAGTGGATAGATAATGGTTGAATATGATGATGATGATATATATATATATATAATATTTTTACCACTGGTTGTGTACACACATTGAAATGAGTAATGGGTTAACATTAGTATTTGCTTTTTGTGATAAATCGAATTTTTCCTAACCCCTCCAGATACGAATTATATATTTAAATTTTTACTTCAAACATTTTTAAGTCATTAATTAGATTAAATAATAGAATTTATTTGATAAAATTATTGAAAAATAATTTCACAAAATGTGTTTGTACAGTTACATTTCGACAAAAATTTGGCAATGGCAGTTTTCATAGTTGTATGCCATCATTATTCGAATATAACGATTTACATTCATGCTAGAACATGGCAACTTATGTTTTTCTCAATGTAATCTGGCCAAATATTTTCTAAAATCCTTCTTTTTTTGAGATTAACTCAGTGTGTCGGAAATAAATCGAAGTATTTTGCTGGTTCGTTTACGGTGTAAAAAGGAAGATTACACTTTTGTGAATTGAACTAAGCTTTAAATTAAGCTTTTAACTAAGCTGTAAATTAAATTCGTGAACTGACATTTGCCCTGTATACATAACGAGAGCACTATATGTATTGCGGAATTACCACAAATTAAGAGATTTAGCCAATGTTTAGAATTTGTAAACGACTAATTTAGACCTTGGAGCTCTACCTGACCCAACTAATTACCATCAGCTATCGCTCCCAGAGATGATGATAACCAGTATAGAACTTAACCCGACAATTAATCATTGGCACCAGTTAAGGGTATTGAATTGTTTAGCCTGCCTCTCGCCTTCTACGACAACGTGACCCGATCATTCCACTCTCTTCCCTTGCTGTTTAAGACATAAAATGCATTACTGCTTAAATGTTTGACACACTTGTGGTTTTCTACATATAAATGATTTCAGAATTATTTATAAAAATTTAATTTTAATTATATTTTGACAATTTCACTAAATTCACTAGGCCAAATCATTTTGTAGTTTTAGTTATTTAAACATTAATTTCCTTCATCAAACCCACAAGCTCTTTTTCTCAAAATTTCAGTTTAATAATTAACTAACATTTATAAATTTATAATATTTATAAACATTTATATATTAAATTTTTAACTAATTTAATAAGTTAGTTAAACTAAACTAAGTTAAACTAAATATTAAACGCAAATTAGATATATACGTTATTTATTTCAAAAGCGATTATGATGAGTCTGGACTGAAATAAATAAATTGTAATTACATGAGTTATTATTATTTGCGCCATATTAAACATGGATAATCTGAATCACGGTTAGACAGTACACTAAAGGAAAAAATATTTTGGTCTATACCAAAAGAAATTTCCTATATAGAATCAAAAATTATTGCTATTGAGGTGCTTTCATGTGAATGTGAGAAAAAACAGAATTTTCCGTGTGGGCAATAAAATTTCAAAAAAATGCAGTAGATTTTCTTTGATCTTACCATTTCCTATTTGGAGGTGTTCTGAATTACCTAGATAGCAAAGGTTGTCCTTGGGCCATCCTGAGGACGTTCTGGACATCCTCAGGTTGTCCTTAGGACGATCTTTGCTATCTGGATTACTGAAAGTATATGAAACAAATTTATTTTTATTAAATCTTTCCTTCGTGTTGTCATGCATTTCAGAAACCTCCACCCTTATGCTATTATGGGAAGCCGGATAATCGAACAGTCAGATTATGGAGAGCCGATTTAAAGAGAAGTAACTATATATGTCGGCAATATACATGTCGGTTAGATGGATAAGCGGTACTGAGAATTTTCTTATTCTCGGCCTTTACGGATAAGGGAGGTGGTGTTCAGCATCCATTTAAGTGTTCCATTGAAAATGATCCGTAACTTTTCAATTTCCGTCTATGCAAATAATTAATGTTATGGAATAATGTTTTAGGGCGGATGGAGGGGATATACGTTGCTAAGCCCAAAAGCAGATTTCATTTTCTAAACTTGAAACATTCCAAAATATAAGCTATAATATAAACAATATGACCTGCCACACTGAGTTTGATAAAGGTAAAACCATGGTATTCAAAATGTCACGGGAGGACGGCATTCATGTTTGCTACAATTTCAAAATATTAAACTGAAATGTTTTTCGTAAGTCATTTTAAGAAAAGGGCCTAATACTACTTTTAACTGAAATGGTACGCAAATTTTCCTGCGGTATAAAAAAAAATGTACATTGAGAAATGTATGTCGTTACGGAAGGACAGAAAAAATATGAAATGATGTCCTTCCGTAACGGGGTTTCCAATGTTTTTTCAAATTCGGTGTTGTTAATTAAATAATATACACATTATTTTGCATAAACATGTAAGATTATAATGATATAGTTTATTAACTTTAATATGATATCCAAAACATCATAGTGTATTTAAATTTTAAAATTTGTCACTCATGTCCCAAAATACCATGGCTTTACCCATAACTAAGATGATGTTGAGGTTAAGTTTGATGCAGCTGAGCTAGGCATTCACGTCGCCTACATTTAATTGACAGCAAGACTTAACCTTTGTGAAAAAATAAGCTTAGACAGTGCATGTTGAGAGATAAGTCTCCAAAAGTAATAAAATATAGACTACTTAGAAAGCACCACAATGTTTAACAATATTTCTGGCGTATATATGGTTCACAGTAACCATACTTAAGATATGAGATGCACGAGGTAAAACATTACAAAAATTGAGGACAATTGATCCATTGTCATGAACGAAAAGTTCATGGGGGGGATGGTTACAGGGTTATGGGGGGGGCTGCAGACCTAAAACTCCATACATATTCACACGTATATATGTACATACAAACATGTATCGTAATGGGGGTCGTGGCTCCTATCAACCGTACCTGCTTGAGTTAGTGTACTGTACTATATGGGGACAACTACAACTAATTCAAGACAAGATGGTCGGAAGTGGCTAAGACTGCACCTTCATGTTTTACCAGGTCTCTAAATCAATACAAATCACAATTTTTTTTCATCTGAAAACGAAGTTCGTAATAAAATAATGGACAGAAATACCAAAAGTGAGATGTGTAAATAACTCACTATGCTAAAGTGGTGCAGCAAGTTCCTCCGAGGAACTTCTAGTTATCAGAGAATATGTTCAGTGGAAAGTCAATTACAAATATAAATAACAATAATCATGATAGTATTTATGAATTATGATTTTCCCGAATAGTATTTAATGTGATGCATAAATTATCTAATTTAATTTTCCCTGTTATTATGAAAAGCATGTACTGTGTAGAATATTCGTGTGTGTACTGTGTAGAATATTCGTGTGTGTACTGTGTAGAATATTCGTGTGTGTACTGTGTAGAATATTCGTGTGTGTACTGTGTAGAATATTCGTGTGTGTACTGTGTATACGATGTCTTATCCACAAGTTTCACTCTTGTCTTATTTAGCTTCCAAAACGTTACGCCAGTTAAATTTATCATTCTTTATAATATAGACATCAGCAGAATAACTTTCAGTTGGAAACTGACAATGTCTAATAGATTTTCCCTGATCTTTGATGGCGAAAACCTGATGTAAGTTAGAAAATAGCGTAAGTTGGTTGATTGCGTTTCTGAAGATTTATGTAATGTTGGGTTGTCAAACTAAATAATAGTTTTACGCTTCACTTAGGCCATTATGAAGCATGCTGGAGGAAGTAACACAGAAATTTCAGAAGCAATAAATGAATAAGAAATTAACAAGACAAATAAAAAAGTAAAATTGCTTGATTAAAACAATAGAAAATTACCGAAAATACCATTGAAAGGAGTAAATAGAAAATTTCAAACTCAAAACAATTGGTATTGATGTAAAAAGCAATAATTCGTAATTCAAAGGTAAACATTAATGAACAAAAATAATAAAAATACCCTCTATGGAAATAAATACCTTGCAATAACAAACAAACAGGTTTGAATAATTTTTTTAAATTTTGAGAACAAATATATTTTAAAAAATATGTAAAATACTCATTATATCTTCTGAACAGTCAAGCATAGTACACATATTGTTTAACATAGAAAGGGGGTGCACAATATATTGTCCCAAAAATATTTCCGTTCCAAAATTTTTTCTATAAAATTTATTTTGGGTAAGAATTAAAGTTTCACATTTTAAATTCGTTTAAATTAGTGGAAATATTATTATAAAGGATAAAGCGTTGCATTCACTTGGAAAGAATAAAGCACTCTTCATCACAGGAGATTTTGTTTAATAAGATTATAAATATGATTTTACAAATTATATATATTAATATGTTAGAATCTTTATGCATGCATGCGCGCCCACGACAATCAAATTTATCTTTATATTTATGAAAAATATTTGTTTTAAAGCAGCGGATGAAACTTGACATTTTTCAATTTTGTATCAATTCCTTTCGCGGAGAGAAATAATAAGTCTTAAGCTATCATGCTGATCAAAGCATAAAACTTACTTTAATTAACAGATGATGGGGTTCCTCTTTGGCTAAAAAATATGTTATTACATGTACAAACACCATCTTACTTTATGTGAAGCTTTTGATGCATTGTGGAGTATGTTGACTATAAAAAGAAAAAAAAACCCGTTTTAAAGCATGAAAGTGATATTTTAATACCACACTTTTATGATTTTACACTACCTATCATTTTAATTCGGCATTGCGCTATTTACTTTGAACCCAAGCTTTAGAAGTGGATAATTATAAACTCCTATTTGAATAATTTAACAAAAAGAAGATATTCCTCCATACATACAGAGTGAAAAAATTAACCATTTTATTACCTGCAATTCATGTTGAAGTTTGGTTTACGCTCTGTGGAAGAAATAAAAAAAAAAGAAATATTGTGCATGATGAAAATATTTAAATTTTATAGAGATAGTGCTATGATATAAAATTTTTGCCTCTTCCTATTTCAGTGGAGGTCAGAAATGAACTGAAAGCTTAAAGATGGTAGTTTATAGGGAAGGTGGTCTTAAAATATGTTACAAAATATGAGGAAAAAGATTTCATGAAAACGAGAAGGAAGTGACAAATAAATGATGGGAATAGAATATGATGGGCTTCACCTCAACAACTAGAAATTCAGCGCATTTTCTTACGACATATTGAACTAAATATGCCTACAGAGTAAGATTGTGGCAGTCCTGTTTATGCAGATTTGCCAACTGATGAGGCTACAAGTTATGGCCGTTTATTCCTAACTGATATACAAACTGGCATTCGTTTTCTAATAGATAGTGGAGTTTTCCTTAGCTGTTTTATCAAACGTTTGTCACCTAAGAGCAAACCCAGTGGTTTAGTGCTGATTGCAACCAACGGAGCAATTAATCCCACTTTTGGTTCTAGATTGTTTAATTTGGATTTAGATTTAAAAAGAAAATTTGTTTGGAAATTTCTTGTTTCCGATAGCTTGCATCCAATTATTGGTATTGATTTCCTACATAAGTTTAATTTGTTGCTAAACATTCGTAGGAAACGTCTAACAGATAATTTAACTTTGGCTAAGGTTATAGGATTGTTAAATATTGGATCACCTTTGGGCTTAACTTTGCTTACGAAAAGCTTAATGTATGATGATGTCATTGTACGTTTTTCACGATTAACAAATTTGGGTAAGGACATTTCAACTCGACCTCACACAATTATGCATTGTATCGAAACGCGTGGTTCACCCGTTTTCTCAAACCAAAACCTTTGTCGCACGAGAAATTAGTAGCCGTAAAAAAGGAATTTGAATTATTGATGCAACAACGTGTGGTACGTCCTTCGTCCGGTCCGTATGCCAGTCCAATCCATTTGGTGTTAAAAAAGAATGATCAGTGTGGTGTCTTTAGGAATTGCATTTCAACGTTTTATCGATTTCGTAATCCGAGGTTTGGATTGTTGTTACGCTTATTTGGACGATCTTTTAATTGCGTCAACCGATAAGGCTAGCCACCGAGAAGATCTGAATAAAGTCTATAATAGACTATCAGAGTACAGCATCTCCATCCATATAGAAAAATGAATATTCGGTAAAACAGAACTGAATTTTCTACGATTTAACATATCAAATAAGGGAGTGGCTCTCCTTAAAGAAAAAGTAGATATTTTAACGTCTTACCCTTTACCTACAACCATAGGTCAATTTCTACTATTTTTGACCATAATAAAATTTTATCATAAATTTCTTAAAGGTTTGGCTGGAACACAAGCTTGTCTATATGAACTTACCAAGAATTGTCCAAAACAGATAAATCAGAGTTTCCGTGGACAGACGAAACAAAAAACGCGTTTGAACAATGTAAACAAGTTGTTGTTTGAATCTAGCTATCTGGCACACAAAGTTAAAGGTACTATCTCTTAGATGCGACGCCTCAGATATAGCTATCGGGGCTGTATTGCATCAGAAGGTGAACGCAGGTTTACAACCCCCCCCCTGTTTTTTTTTCGAGGAGATTTTCCCCTGCAGAAAGGACCTGTAGTACATTTGATAGAGAAATGTTGGCCATATTTGCTTTCATTAAATTTTTTAGGCACTGGCTAGAGGGAGTGCAATTTGTTATTTTTACAGATCATAAACCCTTCTCATTCGCCTTTTCTCAGAAAACTGATAAATGCTCACCAAGGAAGTTAGGCTATTTAGAGTTTATAGAACAGTTTTCAACTGATGTTAGACACGTGTCAGGCGACGAAAACGTCTTAGTGGATACGTTATCGCGACTCGACGAAATCTATCTCCCGGGACCAATCAACTATGAAGAGTTACACGTGCTCAAGGCCCCGATGAAATAATCAAATAAAATAATTACAGGAATCTAACTTAGGGCTAGTTATTAAAAATATAACACCTCCAGAATCCGATACTCTTATGTACTGTGATGTTTCAACTAGTCTAGCACGCCCATACGTCCCGGAATGACACTGCCGTCCCGTGTTCGGCACTATGCATGCTCTTTCCCCACCCAGACGTTAATTCCACTATAGAGTTAATAAGGAAACGATTCGTCTGGAAAGTGTTACTTAAAGACTGCAGAACATGGCGTTGGACATGTTTATCATGTCAAAAGGCGAAAGTGACCAGACATATTAAAATGTGGGTGTATTTCCACAGATTGGAGAACGCTTTTTACATGTACCTTTAGATGTGGTATGTCCATTGCCTTGTAACAGAAATCATCGTTACTTATTGGCTGTTATCGACAGGTTTAGTAAACAGCCGGAGGCTATACCTATGTAAAAACAAATAGCGGAAAGTACAGCAGAACATTATTTTTAGGTCGGATATCCCAATTCGATGTTCCCGAGGTAATTACTACCGATCTGAGCGTAAACTTGGAAAGTAGTTTGTTTCCTGTACTAAACAAATTCCTAGGTATTCATCGTATTCGTATCACATCTTATCATCCTTGCAGTAATGGCGCAGCTGAACGATTTCGCCGCCAACTCAAGGCTTCATTGACGTGTCACGGAAAGAGGAGTTGGCATAATATGTTACCCATAGTTCTCCTCGGCATTTGCTCTGTCCTAAAAGAAGATTTGAAGAATGTAGCCACCGAATTAGTGTACTGCACTTCATTAAGACTTCCAAGCGAATTTTTTAGGAACTCTACAACAAATCCTTTGATTTTTTTACAACTCCTATACTTAGTATCGATTTTTCTCAAAGATTGCGTACGTGTATGCGAACATTACGATCGGTTTAAACAAGTATTTATAGTAGTAAAAATATTTTTATCCATCCCCAGAGTTAAAGAATTGTACTCACGTTTTTGTGAGAAAAGACGCTGTGCGGAAACCATTAGAGGCTCCACATAAAGGTCCTTTTCCGGTTTTGAAAAAAAAAGCGAATTTTGTTTCAAGTTGATCTGAGCACACGAAAGGACAATATTTCTTTAGATAGACAAACCAGCGTATATGTTACATACGCCAGATAGTATTGCTTCCGATAAAGAACTTATTGGACTCAAGCCAATTCTAAAACCCAGCAATAGGAAATATACAACACGTTTTTTTTAGAACTATGCGTTTTATTGTCGACCAATCGTTTTTCTCGTTACAGTTTTTGTATTTTGTGTTAAAGGATCTTACAGGCTGGAGAGGGAATCCTGTGACAGTCCTGTTTACGCAGATCCCACTCCGACGTCATTCTACGTTGAAGCAGTCTCCACAGAATAAGAAGGACGATTTACTAACACTACTCACTGCTACTCCGACGACTTGTACTTCTAGCATTACTTAATTTTGTTACGTTCTTGGCCATATGCCAATACGTTATGTTATTTAAGTTTAACGACGTTAATTTATAATAGAACTAGTCAAATTAAAGTATGTTAACGTTTGCAACGAATTGATCCTACTTTCGCAGCTTATACGGACACTTCCGTATGAGCAAGCAACTAACAAGGGAAGAGTCCGAGCTTGATGACGCCGATTTTAATGAGAGTGGCCTAATTTGAAAGCGCTCAAAAATTGTTAGATACGTATTCGAACGTTTTTCAGGGTGGGGCTTAATATAGATGCCAGGAGTCAAAAAAGTGCAAAATTAGAGGCATTTTCAAAGATTTCAAACGGCTTTATCTCGGTTAAAATTTAGAGCTAAAAATTAAGTTTCGACGCATTATGTGCATCTTTCAAATATATCGGATACTCGTTTCAGGATTTTTTAGATAAGACATTATTAAATGTGATTTTGCAATTTTTTAATATCGTCTCTATTACTGCTATCTATAGAAAGACTTCTTGACAATTTGGCGAAATCATTAGCGATCTTTCTAGAGAGCTGGCTGTTTTCGTTTATATTATTGAATATGCATGAAACATATAAAAGGTAGTTGGAATATAAATTCACACATTAAGGATACAAATTAATGATCGAAGATTTTACTCTTCGTGGGAAATATCGTGCATTTATTGTTCATAACCATTTAATATTTTTTCATACGAAGAGAAAAATCTTCGTTCAATAACTTGCATTCGTAATATCCCAAA
>QLNU02015003.1:126070367-126110741 GCA_006491805.2 Dysdera silvatica | reverse complement strand
AATTCATTTTTTATGGACTTTCCAACACAGGAATATTTTTTTTATTAATGTTTCGGATAATTAATGGGAATGGAGTTTCGCTGAATGATGCGCAATAATTTATCGTCTATGTTATAACCGCAATTTCAAAATATTTTAATAGTACCCCACTGGTCCAATATTATATCAACAGGTACCGAGACTCTCGAGATTATGGTCGATTAGACTGGTTGATTAGACTCGATTATGGTCGATTAGACTGGTTGATTAGACTCGATTATGGTCGATTAGACTGGTTGATTAGACTCGATTATGGTCGATTAGATATGGTTGATTAGACTCCCTAGTGTGCTTTGTTGGTATCCATTTATAAACTAATCACGCTAATATTCTCTAAATTTAAAAAATTAGTTTTAGCTCTTTCCCCCGAATAATGCATTCCGAGATAAAGCATACTCCGCGATAATGCATAAATACAATATTTTGCCAATAAACAAATTATTGAACTATAAGCTTTCTCCGGCAATGTTCAATAATATAAGGTATAACACCAATTCATTCTTTATAGATATTCACTCACCTCATCATCGTTATCCAACATCGTCTAGAGAAAATTATAGACTTCACCACACGAGGACCAGTCTGGCTAGGAAAAAATTGGGATATGCTGGTCCAAAAATATGGAACTCTGTTCCACGAACAACAAAATTCATTACTTCATATTCAAAATTCAAAAATAACGTTCGTAATTTTTTTATTGCAGATTAATTTTTTTTTCATCACTTAATTTTCCTGCTTAACCCCTCCAGTCTATTCGTCGATGACCATTCACGAAAATGACTACGTGACACTGCTATAGCTGTGGACCAATTCTTTACATTCATGTGTATTTATATTCGGCATATTATGTTGCGTTATTATTTTATGACACTTACTCTCTGGCAGGATGGGCTCTGTCAGATCTTGGTTTTTACCCATTATTGCCCCGGTGGTTATCATCATGTTTATTTTGTGTTTTACAATAGCCCTTCAATATTTGCTCTACTATAATCATCACTTCTTTTATTATTATTATTGTCATTTATGAAACATCCGAAATAAAGTTCTTAAAAAAATGCCTTAACCAATTTAATTTTTTTTTCGCAAAAACCTTTTACGTTTTACGCTGTTTAAAATGATATATCACAAAATAGGGGGTACTTACTATTCGAAAAGTCAAAGTTGGGGAGCCTAGATGTCGGAGATCGAATAAAAAATTCCTTAATACTAAATTTGTGCTTTCCCCAGAAAATAAAAATTGACGCGTTTTTTTTCAAATTTCTACTTAAATCCTATGAAGGAATATATAGGGTGTTTGTTACCTTTTCAACTGAATACACAGTATATTAAAGTTAAAGTTGCCAAGATAGTGTTTCACAACTTTATCCTGTTTCTGTCTCCCATAATGGGAGAATCTGTGGAATCTCCTGTATTTATGAAATATAGAATGTGTGAAATATAATTTGCTGGATAGAAAAGATTTCCCAGTCATTTTTGTTCTGAAATTATATACCTTATATTTATTAATTTATAAAACGAATAAATAAACATTGTTTACACAAAGAAACCAAAGAATACTTTGTTGAGTTCTACCATATTTCCTTTATTTTCTATTTAAATTTCAGTCTGTGTGTTTATCCTTATCTATATTCATAAACGCTTTTTTCAGTTATGTCAATGTATGTTGTCTTCTTTTCATTCTTAGCCGATGCACCTTCTCCTAGAAATATTTTTTTGCTGAGAATGTTACATCAAAAGGAATATCAAAGAAGCTTTGCGAAGTAAATTTGAATGTTACTTTTATATAAAAAAAAAGCTAATAAAATTTCATTTTAAAGTAACAGCAAATTTGAGTGCGGAATTAGCTTTGGGAAGAATCAAAAATAGGGGAATTCTCAAATTTAATATAAAATATATAAGAATAAATAGAAGACACCTACACTTTCTCGGTATTTCAGTGTGTGTAAAGAAAACTATGGTTTTCAAAATTTTAGGATCTTTATGCAAGTGGAAAATTTTAACGGTCGCCTTAATTTTTTTATCTATCTAAGGTTCTCATTTAGTTTCTTTATCTTTATTCTTTTCCGCTTTCCTGTTTTCGTCGCTAATCCTTCTAATCGTAATTCTCATTTACTTTTCATGTTCCTTTATACTTACCTACCGAATTCTACCTCTTCCGTTTACCTGTTCTTATCTTGTCTTTAGCAATCCGACCAATGACTAATCTTCAATATTTTGTATCTGTGTTTGCCTAGATATTATTAACATTCACATAGAATAGCACCATAAACAAATGTTTAACACAGAGAGCCGTTACAGCAGTGTTTTTGTTTTTCATAGATGAATTGATATTGGTAGATGGGTTGTTTGGCACCTACAGTTAAATCACGTTTTAAGACCACGTACAATGGCTTTTTTTCTTCTTCGCAACAAACCACTTCTCAAGTTGGTGGATCATGGATATATATCTCCA
This sequence comes from Dysdera silvatica, assembly GCA_006491805.2. Lineage (NCBI taxonomy): Eukaryota > Metazoa > Arthropoda > Arachnida > Araneae > Dysderidae > Dysdera > Dysdera silvatica. The sequence continues at coordinate 126,108,250 of QLNU02015003.1, read as the reverse complement.
GTTTAAGATTGAAACGTGGATCACAGACGCAGAAAATGCCTTCTAAAACTTAATTAGTTACGGAAGACCTTTGTCATTCTTTATATCTCGTAGTAATCTAAAACAGTGGTCTAAAACGGTGTTTTTAACAGTGTGTTCTGCAGAACCCTGTGATTTCTACGAGCAGTTTGTTGAACATTGGCGAAAATTGGAGAAAAACGTGTAAGATCTATAATCCCATCATAACAACTCCTTAAATAGAATAAACAAAGCCGTAACCAATTCCTCGAAATAATAGAAAAGCATCAACATTTTATACTTATTTATTGCTTATTTTTATGTTTATGTCCAGTCAGTGATAAATAGGCCTTTATATTTTTTTCCTTAATTAAATTTATAGAGGGGTGCTGTCTCTAAGCATGTGTTAAGGAAAGGGTTTCGCAATATGAAAATTTTGAGAACCACTGGTCGTAAAAGACACTCTGTTGTTGCCAAATTCCCACGATTCTGACTGAACCGAGAACATGTAGGACAGAGTGAAAGCTGTGATTAAATCTCAGAATCCGCCATTGACAACGTTAGGCATTATACACTGCAGTAGCTGGTAGATTGGATATATTTTTATGGCGCAAGGACACTTTAGGAGCTTCGAAATCGGTAGACTACATTTTAGTTATCCGCGGCTTAAAGCTGACTCCGTATTTATCGGTAAAACTGGATATTCCACGTATGCGATAATTTAGGTAATTACGGATCCTTGTCCTTTGTTCTGAAGATTAAAGTAGGGATTAAACTGCACAAGTTCCAAAAACGTAACAACTTCCTTGAGTAGGCATTATAGTGAAAGATTCCAAAATCAGGCAGCGAAACATAATACTGCAAAGGTTGACTAGAATTTAGCATTAGCTTCTCACTGTAAACATTGAGTTGGTACATCGACATTTGCCATCGGAGTTGAACAACTTCACGTCTATTTAGAAACTGGCGCAGTATAGCCCAGATGCTCTTGCGCCATAAAAAATCCAAACAACCAACCACTTAGAAACGAGTTGTTCGCTCCGGCACCAGCGGGTAGAATTAAGAAAAAGAAAGCGTGCAATGGAATCTTACAACAATCCGGTATATAACTTCAACCTTTAGATAAACGCACATGCGCTAAACAGTGCGCAGTCTACAAGGTCACGATTATTTATACAAAATGGCGTCCTGTTGGCCTGCTACAATACCAAAGTTCACTCTGCGCCAGACATGGTAAGACTGTACATACGGTTTTAAGAACAAAATAAATTAAAAATATAAGGGTAAAAATGTATTAAACGTATAAAGTAAAACGATGTAATAATATCGGATGAGATAATATTGGATAAAATTAAAAATGATTTCATGAGGAAAGAAATCATGTAAAATGGCACTTCGGTAACACTCCGGTCTCTGCCATACTTCACATTGTAAATAATTTCATACCAATTTTATGAAGATTAGATATAAAATCCTATATCATCAGCTGTACTTGTATAATGATCGTTATTTTCTAATTATTGTAAACTCAAGAAAATCTTTGCATTATTTTTTCTAATTAAATCATTTAAAAATAAATTATTTCGTTAATTGGGCATGTAATAATTTTCAACAATCGCTAATCATTTTTTCTTCTGACTTTTTGTGTAATTAAAATATTAATATAATTATTGTTATTGATGTACCGAAGGGGAGCTAAAGATGGTTCAACCTCTTCCCCCCACCTAGAAAAAATTTAGCGTCCTTTAGGGAAATAAAAATCACAAATAAATGCTTTGCCAGAAGAAGAGAAATAGGAGCTATAGTTTGCCCTAGATGTTGTCAGTTGTGCAAATGTTTATCGCATCTTCATACGAGGAAGATTACATCCCGTTTGCGTTGAAATATATGCAGCAATGAAAGTCTGTGAAATTCAAATACCGAGTTTAAAAGAAAAAGAAATAGAAAATGCTTGCATTTTAGTCAAAAAGGGATTTTTCAATATTTGTATGAAGGAAAGAAAACACTTTTTTGTTTTAAACTTCCTGAATTTGTATTGTGAAAAACAGAAACATTTTAAGAAATCATGAATAATTCATTGTTTACAAATGGACGCTTTCTGTTCGTTTAAATGAAAGTTCGCTTATTATATAATATTTTGAGAAATATTCTGCTGCCGTATCTGCGATGTTGTATCGATTTTGGCAAGACAGTTGTCAGCATTCCAATTCAAATAAACTTACATTTGCACTTATTTTCGTTATCTAGTACACGGTCGGTGTTTTCGATTGATTTTCTTGCTTCAATTAAAGTGAAATATTTTGCTTTTTCTTAGTTCTTCAGATTAATAAGTAATTTTTGAAGAATTGCCTAATGTAGAAAAGATAAAAAGTTAATGTAAAGAAAGCTAAAAAGATAATGTAAAGAAGTAAAAAGTTAATGTAAGAAAGCAAAAATATGTAAGAAGTTAATGTAAAGAAAAAAGCTAAAAAGTTAATGTAAAGAAGCTAAAAAGTAAAGTTAATGTAAAGAAGATAAAATTAATGTAAGAAAGCTAAAAAGTTAATGTAAAGAAAGCTAAAAAGTTAATGTAAAGTAAAAGTTAATGTAAAGAAAGCTAAAAAATAAAGTTAGGTAAACATTTAACGTGTAGCAAAGAAGAATTATCGAAGAGATACAGTTTTCGACATATTAAATTGAAATTCATCGACATCTTATTAAAAGTTCAGTATTTTAAAATTATTAGGGTGTTTTAAGGGCGAGAGAAAATAATTAACTCTTATACTTTTCATCATTTCTGAATTTTATGCAATTTTGGTACCAATTTGAAAGCAGCGAAACGCGCATTCTGAAGTAAGAAATTCATTCGAAATTAGGACATTGAAAACAGCGAAAATCATTGACGATCAACACACACACGTAGAAAAAAAGTTATAATATCTTTACTGATTTATATATAACACTACTCCTTTTAAACAATTTACATAAAATAGAGATTAGTTGTATTTATAATTAAAGTTTAATTAGATGGAATTAGGCTGTAATGCTTGCTCATATTTATATGGATTTCAAGCACATGCCAATAATTAACGTGCACAGAAAAATAATTTCTTTCGTTACGAATTGAAACAAGTTTAAGTTCTTACAAAGACATGAAATTGTCATCTTGTATCTTTTGTGTGTGGGTTTTGGTATACCCACTTCTTACAAGGGAAGGGCCCGAGCTGGACGACGCCAATTTTAATGGGAGTGGTCTCATTTGAAAGCTCTCAAAAAATTGTTAGGCATATATTGGAGCGTTTTTCAGCATACGCCTTAATACAGATGTCAGGGGCCAAAGAAGGGCAAAATTTGGGGCATTTTTGAAGATTTCAAACGGCTGTATCCCGATTAAAATTTAGAGCTAAAGATTAAGTTTTGATATATTGTATGCATCTTTTAAACATATCGATTACGTGTTTCAGAATTTTTCTAGATAAAACATTATTGAATCTAATTTTTCAATTCTGAACATCGCCTCTATTATTGATATCCATTAAAAGACTTATTAGCAATTCGGCGAAATCATTGGCGATATTTCCAGAAAGATGTTGAAACCGGCCTGCTTCTATCATTATCTCATCTGAACCTGTAAGAGTAAAGAGAGTTATATTTTGCGGCAAGCGTAGCAACTACAATAATTGCATTTTTTCTGCGTTAAATTTAAAGTGTATTACTTAATCAAAATAAAAAACTATCTAAATTTTCTTATATGTTTGAGACACCTGTTTTTCTTTTTGTAAGTAACAAATATTGAATTTCACTAACGTTTTTTGCAACTAAAGTCATAATAATTGTCAAGACGTTATAATTTCCTACACAAGTTTTCTGTAACTTAATATCAATCTGAATAAAACGTATAAACGTAGTTCATATCGTTCAAACACACATATACATTACTCATACACAACATGCTCATCCTATAATATAGCACAAAAAAAAAATGAAAAATATTTCTGTAGAATAATGCAATCGTTCTTTTACTATTCCGAAACATGAGCGATACAAGACAAAGAAAGTAGTACATTCTAACGCAGTGACGCACCCACCGGGGGGGGGAAGAGCGATGTGGCCCAGAATCCAAGGGCCAGACCTTGGGCTGACCAAACGGAAAAATTATTTTGATATTGCTCTTGAAGAAAAAAATTCACAGAATATAACCGCCTTACTAATCAATATGACAGTTGAAAATTTTCTCGATGCTAACCCCCCTCCCCCCCCACACACTTTTGAAAAATTCTGTGTGCCACTGCCCTCCCCCTTCGAAAAATTCTGGGTGGCCCACTGTTCCAACGCAAAGTAGTTTTTGGGGTATTACGAATGCAAGTTATTGAACGAAGATTTTAATCTTCGCAAGAAAAGATATTAAATGATTACAAACAATAAATTCACGATATTTCCCATGAGCAGTAAGATCTTCCATTATTAATTTGTATCCTTAATGCATAAATTTATATTTCAACCTCCTTTTATATGTTTCATGCATATTCAATAATACAAACGCAAACAGCCAGCTTTCTAGAAAGATCGCCATTGATTTCACCAAACTGCCAAGAAGTCTTTCGATAAATAGCAGTAATAGAGGCGATATCCAAAATTACAAAATAACATTTAATAATGTCTTATCTAAAAAATCCTGAAACGAGTATCCGATATATTTGAAAGATGCACATAATGCATCAAAACTTAATTTTTAGCTCTAAATTTTAACCGAGATACAGCCGTTTGAAATCTTCGAAAATTCCCCTAATTTTGCCATTCTTTGGCCCCTGCCAACTATATTAAGGCCCATGCTGAAAAATGCTCGAATACGTGTTTAACAATTTTTGAGCGCTTTCAAATGAGACCACTCTCATTAAAATTGGCGTCGTCCAGCTCGGACTCTTCCCTTGTTAGTTGCTTGCTCATACGGAAGTGTCCGTATAAGCTGCGAAAGTAGGATCAATTCGTTGCAAACGTTAACATACTTTAATTTGACTAGTTCTATTATAAATTAACGTCGTTAAACTTAAATAACATAACGTATTGGCATATGGCCAAGAACGTAACAAAATTAAGTAATGCTAGAAGTACAAGTCGTCGGAGTAGCAGTGAGTAGTGTTAGTAAATCGTCCTTCTTATTCTGTGGAGACTGCTTCAACGTAGAATGACGTCGGAGTGGGATCTGCGTAAACAGGACTGTCACAGGATTCCCTCTCCAGCCTGTAAGATCCTTTAACACAAAATACAAAAACTGTAACGAGAAAAACGATTGGTCGACAATAAAACGCATAGTTCTAAAAAAAACGTGTTGTATATTTCCTATTGCTGGGTTTTAGAATTGGCTTGAGTCCAATAAGTTCTTTATCGGAAGCAATACTATCTGGCGTATGTAACATATACGCTGGTTTGTCTATCTAAAGAAATATTGTCCTTTCGTGTGCTCAGATCAACTTGAAACAAAATTCGCTTTTTTTTTCAAAACCGGAAAAGGACCTTTATGTGGAGCCTCTAATGGTTTCCGCACAGCGTCTTTTCTCACAAAAACGTGAGTACAATTCTTTAACTCTGGGGATGGATAAAAATATTTTTACTACTATAAATACTTGTTTAAACCGATCGTAATGTTCGCATACACGTACGCAATCTTTGAGAAAAATCGATACTAAGTATAGGAGTTGTAAAAAAATCAAAGGATTTGTTGTAGAGTTCCTAAAAAATTCGCTTGGAAGTCTTAATGAAGTGCAGTACACTAATTCGGTGGCTACATTCTTCAAATCTTCTTTTAGGACAGAGCAAATGCCGAGGAGAACTATGGGTAACATATTATGCCAACTCCTCTTTCCGTGACACGTCAATGAAGCCTTGAGTTGGCGGCGAAATCGTTCAGCTGCGCCATTACTGCAAGGATGATAAGATGTGATACGAATACGATGAATACCTAGGAATTTGTTTAGTACAGGAAACAAACTACTTTCCAAGTTTACGCTCAGATCGGTAGTAATTACCTCGGGAACATCGAATTGGGATATCCGACCTAAAAATAATGTTCTGCTGTACTTTCCGCTATTTGTTTTTACATAGGTATAGCCTCCGGCTGTTTACTAAACCTGTCGATAACAGCCAATAAGTAACGATGATTTCTGTTACAAGGCAATGGACATACCACATCTAAAGGTACATGTAAAAAGCGTTCTCCAATCTGTGGAAATACACCCACATTTTAATATGTCTGGTCACTTTCGCCTTTTGACATGATAAACATGTCCAACGCCATGTTCTGCAGTCTTTAAGTAACACTTTCCAGACGAATCGTTTCCTTATTAACTCTATAGTGGAATTAACGTCTGGGTGGGGAAAGAGCATGCATAGTGCCGAACACGGGACGGCAGTGTCATTCCGGGACGTATGGGCGTGCTAGACTAGTTGAAACATCACAGTACATAAGAGTATCGGATTCTGGAGGTGTTATATTTTTAATAACTAGCCCTAAGTTAGATTCCTGTAATTATTTTATTTGATTATTTCATCGGGGCCTTGAGCACGTGTAACTCTTCATAGTTGATTGGTCCCGGGAGATAGATTTCGTCGAGTCGCGATAACGTATCCACTAAGACGTTTTCGTCGCCTGACACGTGTCTAACATCAGTTGAAAACTGTTCTATAAACTCTAAATAGCCTAACTTCCTTGGTGAGCATTTATCAGTTTTCTGAGAAAAGGCGAATGAGAAGGGTTTATGATCTGTAAAAATAACAAATTGCACTCCCTCTAGCCAGTGCCTAAAAAATTTAATGAAAGCAAATATGGCCAACATTTCTCTATCAAATGTACTACAGGTCCTTTCTGCAGGGGAAAATCTCCTCGAAAAAAAAACAGGGGGGGGGTTGTAAACTCGCGTTCACCTTCTGATGCAATACAGCCCCGATAGCTATATCTGAGGCGTCGCATCTAAGAGATAGTACCTTTAACTTTGTGTGCCAGATAGCTAGATTCAAACAACAACTTGTTTACATTGTTCAAACGCGTTTTTTGTTTCGTCTGTCCACGGAAACTCTGATTTATCTGTTTTGGAGAATTCTTGGTAAGTTCATATAGACAAGCTTGTGTTCCAGCCAAACCTTTAAGAAATTTATGATAAAATTTTATTATGGTCAAAAATAGTAGAAATTGACCTATGGTTGTAGGTAAAGGATAAGACGTTAAAATATCTACTTTTTCTTTAAGGGGGCAACTCCCTTATTTCATACATTAAATCTTAGAAAATTCAGTTCTGTTTTACCGAATATTCATTTTTCTATATGGATGGAGATGCTGTACTCTGATAGTCTATTATAGACTTTATTCAGATCTTCTCGGTGGCTAGCCTTATCGGTTGACGCAATTAAAAGATCGTCCAAATAAGCGTAACAACAATCCAAACCTCGGATTACGAAATCGATAAAACGTTGAAATGCAATCCCCAAAGACACGACACTGACCATTTTTTTTTTAACACCAAATGGATCGGACTAACATACGGACTGAACGAAGGACGTATCACACGTTGTTGCATCAATAATTCGAATTTCTTTTTTACGGCTACTAATTTCTCGTGCGACAAACGTCTTGGTTTGAGAAAACGGGTGAACCGCGCGTTTCGATACAATGCATAATTGTGTGAGGTCGAGTTGAAATGTCCTTACCCAAATTTGTTAATCGTGAAAAACGTACAATGACATCATCATACATTAAGCTGTTCGTAAGCAAAGTTAAGCCCGAAGGTTATCCAACATTTAAAGAACCTATAACCTTAGCAGAAGTTAAACTATTAAACGTTTTCTACGAATATCTAACAACAAATTAAACTTATGTAGGAAATCAATACCAATAATTGGATGCAAGCTATCGGAAACAAGAAATTTCCAAACAAATTTTCTTTTTAAATCTAAATCCAAATTAAACAATCTAGAACCAAAAGTGGGAATAATTGCTCCGTTGGTTGCAATCAGCACTAAACCACTGGGTTTGCTCTTAGGTGACAAACGTTTGATAAAACAGCTAAGGAAAACTCCACTATCTATTAGAAAACGAATGTCAGTTTGTATATCAGTTAGGAATAAACGGCCATAACTTGTAGCCTCATCAGTTGCCAAATCTACATAAACAGGACTGCCACAATCTTACTCTGTAGGCATATTTAGTTCAATATGTCGTAACAAAATGCGCTGAATTTCTAGTTGTTGAGGTGAAGCCCATCATATTCTATTCCCATCATTTATTTGTCACTTCTTTCTCGTTTTCATGAAATCTTTTTCCTCATATTTTGTAACATATTTTAAGACCACGTTCCCTATAAACTACCATCTTTAAGCTTTCAGTTCATTTCTAACCTCCACTGAAATAGGAAGAGGCAAAATTTTATATCATAGCACTATCTCTATAAAATTTAAATATTTTCATCATGCACAATATTTCTTTTTTTTTATTTCTTCCACAGAACGTAAACCAAACTTCAACAAGCTTTTATTCAAAAGTGGAGGGGGCGAAATACTACAAATATACCATCAATTTCATTTTTATATTTAATTTTAATATTTAATAATAATTTTTATAAGTATTTTTTCAATACTTTTTTAAATAATGACCCTGCTCGAGGACCACCTGTGGTCCACGGACCATCGGTTGGGAACCACAGGTCTAAACAATTAAATGAAATTAAATAAAAGAAGTAATCTAACTACAGACATATTTTTTGCAACAGCTACGTTTGGGTGGAACCAAGAAAAATGCTCTTTTGTTTATAAATATTATATGATTAAAAAGTAGCATATATGATTAGTAGCATATATATATTTAGTAGTTTAATACTTATTAAAAACTTCGTTTTCATAGTCAGAATATTTTTAAATGAAAAAGCCTATTTTTCCACATATATAAAGACTAGATATAATCGTGGACAATCTGCAATTATTGTTCCTCAAAAGTAATTGTAAGCACCTTATTGTCTTCTAACAATGAATTATCATTCGTGATTTATTCTCACTTTATGCTTTGTCGCTCAGATATAATTACGGAAATAGAATTTGCCCAGAGTAAGAAGGGTTTTGGAAATTAATTCGTAAATATATTCATGTTCTCCAACTGCAACTCTTATAGGTAGAACTCCTGAAAATCGTGAATTTTAAAACTCCGGAATCTTCCACTTTAAATCCCATTAAAACATGAGCGGCGCGGGTAGGATACATGGAAAGAGATCATAAAACGGGCCCCCATTCTATATTAATAGCATGAAACAGGAATCACAGCGAAGTCTTTGATTATACACAGAAGCGATAGAAACTCTTTAATGAAGGTTCATTAAACCTGCTCAAAACCTAGAGAGAAGGTAGTTACTAAAATGTGCGTGTGGAAATTTGCGCTTTGATGTTCCTCAGACTTAGATAGTCACCGCAATTGTGAAACACGAAATAACTTTCAACTCTTTCGACGTAAGAGAGGACTAAATAGTACGATAATTAGCTAAACTAAGGTAAACGCATGTTTCCCATTATCCGAATAATGGGGATTTAATTGATTAATTCCCATGTTTACTGGTTCTGAGATAGCATGTGTTGATGTGAAATTGGATCAAGAATATAACAGAACAGTCGAAATTCGACAACTTCCGCTATTTAGAACCAAAGACTTAATTGCAATGTAAGTGATCTTTAAGAAAAATGTTTTCAACGTGTATGTAACTGTTTTGAATCGATTATGTAATAATGGAAAGGCAGTCTCCATGTTTTTTATTCTTATCAAATAACTTACATTTTAATTGATAACACGATCATTTTACCCAATTTTTTCTCATGATTCTTGTCCTTACCTAAAATAAAACACATAATCTTATACACTAATTTCAATTTAACTAGGGTTCTGAAAAAAGAAGCATAAAATACTTCCGAAATTGTCATCAACCGTTTTATTAATTTAAACTGCAATCATGCGTTTTATTTTATATAATGTTTACGCGAACTGAGTCGTACGTCTTTATTACAATTTTGTCCTTTTCCCATTATATATAAAAACAGAATATTGTATATTTTTGGTGTGAAAGTAAGCATATTTTTGAAATTGACATTTTAGGTATTGAAGCCGCCAAAATTGTTCCAGGTAAGGTCGCCAACTCTGAAGTACGTAGGTGTTTTCAGCTCAAAAGTTATTAAATATTTTTGGCCCCTTGATCTCCCAGGCTTGATGAAAAATATAGAAGGAACTTCCTTATATATATTGAGTAACGGATTGAGGGCGGTGCGACCGGTGCCGTCACACCGAGTGCCAAACAAAATCGGGAGAGGGGACAACGACAAAATTGCCTAACAATCCCGAAGTGCAGATAAGACTAAATTCAATGTAATCAACAAGCACTTAGTCTTAACCTTTTGGTGACGTTGGGACAGGACTTGTCCCATGAAATTTTCGCCTGAAGTTTATGGCACGTGGGACATATATGTACCATATATTGCTTTCCTCCTTAGTCTCACCAATTTACAAAGACCCCGGCTAACGAGCGGCTTTCTCGTTAGCCGCAACGAAGACCCATTGATCTGAGATCCGCGCGTTAGCTGCGGGGGGGAAAGGAGGTCAAATTCTGCATCGGCATAAAGAATAAAGGGAATTGTAGAGAATAAAGAGGTTTTGAAAGGCAGAGTTATCAGCACCCATTTTGCTGAAATTTGCAAATGACCATACGTCGCGACGTTGACCTGAGAAAATCACAAGGGGAGCATTCAGAATAGTTCAGCCATTAAGAAAGCAGATTCTTCACCCTCGTACTTGCCGTTACATAAAGGTATAAGTTTCAATAAATCGAATTGATATTTTATAAGTTCCCTGAATTCAAAATGTAATTATGTTTATTCCACACTTTTTCTGAAACCAATAAGACAGTATAAATTTAGTCTAAAACGGTATGCATACTCTATACCAACTCTTCGTATGTTACAGTATGACACTGTAAGTAAGAAGTTAGAAAATAAAAACCACATCAAAATGGATGCACGAACTTGTTTGACTATATTGAGAGGGCATTCCACATCATTGAAACTCGTGTATGGTTATGATGTTATATTAAAACAAATTAATTTTTGGCTCATAAAAAGAAAGTACTTGTGCTTTAGTTACATGTTATTTGTCATAAGGAAAGTTTTATTTTTATTGTGGCTTTCTGTCTTGTTATAATATTCAATATTTTTGTACTATGATTCAGTAGCCTAGAGGGGAGATCCCTAGAAATTAGGAAACACTGCTCCACAAAAGGCGTTATTTTGAAAATAATTAATATTTAGCAGAGTTAAGACAATTTTTTTGCTCTTACCGGGTGTCATATAATCTACATTTAGCTCTGATGCAGTTGAAGGTAAACGAAGCAACACATAAAAGACCTAACGTATGAAATATATTTTTACTGATAAAATATATATTGTATATAATGACATATTAAAATATATATTATATATAAGTTACATATTAAAATATATATTATATATAAGTTACATATTAAAATATATATTATATATAAGTTACATATTAAAATATATATTATATATAAATACATATTAAAATATATATTATATATAAGATATAAGATAGATATAAGATATAAGATATATTATATATAACATATATTATATATATTATATATTATTATATATATTAAATATATATTATATATTATTATATATATTAAATATATATTATATATATTATATATATTTTTTTAAACCTTACGCCAGTGTCGAAATAACTGTTTGTTATGGAATCTCCTGGTGAAACTCTGTATTGTTTCGTTAGAAATTCTTACGGGCAGGCTATGTTGAGCCGTGTTAGGAAATACATTAAAGAGAGATGTAGAATTGTCCGCTTTAAAGAACATCTGACTTTCAATCACTGTTGTAAATCGGAGAAATTGGTGCCTAAGGCTTTGCGTGTGAAACCCCTTGTCTTTACGACTGAAGGACGTAACATTGCAAAGAACGCAAGTTTCAAGTTTTGTCTGCACGGATTGGTCATTGTCATAACATGATTAATCGTACGCGCCTGATGTTGGTATCTTTTGAACCTAGTCTGGAAACTGCTCTCGACTCTGAAACCTTCTCCCGTGTTTTGGTTGAAGCTGAAAGAGAAGAAGCAACTACTCGTTCTAGAGTTCGTGGTGTTCAAAAGGAAAAGCTTGAGAGATTGAGAACGGAGTACAAACGAAACTACTGCAGGAACAGTGGTCGAATGGACTCCCGTTGGGTTCTTAATCTTTCTAAGCGACGCCTAAGTGATTGTGAAACTTCTGTGCTATCACGTGGTTTGAATTTTGCACCTACACCCTCGTCGATTCCGGTTTCAAAAATCCTTTCGGCTATTGAACCGGCCTTGTGGAACATGGCGGAGGATAGGTGTGCTGAAGCGCGCATGGAGGTTTCGAGAGTGTTATTTGAACGTAAGGCACTTGTGGACAATCTTTCTGTTCCTAAGCGGAAAGCCCTCAGAGACAGTAAAAAGGTTGTGGTCTTACCGGCAGATAAGGGTCGTACTACTGTTGTGATGGATAGGTCGGTTTACGATGATAAAGTAATGTCACTTTTAAATGATGGCGATACCTATTCCGTTGTAGATAAAGACCCTACTGGTTGTATTGAGAGGCAGATGAATGGTTGCCTGCTAAAACTTCACAAAGAGTCGAAACTGGATGAGAAACTTTACTCGCGACTCCGTTGTTCGTCTGGAAGAATACCGCTGTTCTATGGACTCCCAAAAGTCCATAAACACGATATTCCTCTTAGACCTATTGTGAGTTTTTGTAGTTCGCCAACATATGCACTTTCTAAATATCTTGCAGGTATACTATCTCCTCTTGTTGGACCCTCTGGACAGTCGGTGTCTACCTCTGAGGAGTTTATTTCTTCTATCAGAAACGTAAAAATCGCTCCCGATGATGCTATGGTGCCTTTTAGTGTTGTTTCACTTTTCACCTGTATTCCAACAAATTTGGCGGTATCAACAGCATTGGAGCGACTGAGGCATGATGGAAGCCTGGAAGAAAGAACTAGCCTTAGTCCGGAAGAGATATATTGCCTGTTCGAGTTCTGCTTGAATTCCACGGTTTTCGGCTTCAAGGGTAGATTTTACCGACAGAAGAGGTGTACGGCGATGGGGTCACCTGCTTCGAGTGTGGTGGCAAATTTGTGTATGGAGGCATTTGAAAACAGTGCTTTAGATGAGTGAATTTACTGTGTCAAGGTGTGGAAGCAATACGTCGATGATACGTTTGTTATCCTACCAAGGTCTTCAGTTGCTGATTTTCATCTCTATTTGAACAGCTTGAACCCTCATATTCAATTTACGTTAGAGGAAGAAGATAGAGGTTCATTACCCTTCTTAGATGTTCGGATAAATAGAGATGTGGATGGGCGACTGTTGACTACGGTGTTTAGGAAACCAACACATACTGATAGGTATCTTGACTTTCGTTCTCATCACCCGGCATCACACAAAGCATCTGTCATTAGAGCCTTGCACCGACGAGCCTTTACACATTGTTGTAATGATGACCTTCGCAATGTTGAATTACGACGCAACAAAAGCGTGTTGAAAAAGAACGGTTACCCGACTAAATTTATCGCTCGTAACCAATGTGGTGTTAGTGGTGGAAACAGGAATGTAGAGGATGAGACTAGGAAGACATCAGTGGTTTTGCCATATGTGGCGGGTGTCTCAGAAAAGCTGTCTCGAATTCTCAGTTGTGTGAATGTTAAGACCTACTACAAACCTGTCTACACCCTGCGTGATCTATTACTTAAAGTTAAGGATCGCGTCCCTGAGGAGGAAAAATCTGGTGCTATTTACCAAATACCGTGTGGAGACTGTGACAAGGTGTATGTTGGACAGACGGGAAGATCGATACGTCTACGAGGGAAGGAGCATATGCGTGCGGTAGCTAGGGGAGACGATTCAAACCAGTTGGCTGAACATGTCTTCAGGGAGGGTCACGAACCAGATTGGCATTCGATGAAAATATTACATCAGAATGTGACGAATCTGGGGAGTAGACTTTTTCTGGAATCATGGGAAACCTACGGTTTGAGGAGTCGTGCAATAAACATCGCAAAACCTCTACCAGAACCTTACAGGATTTTTGCAAAACCTCGAGTTGGGGGTGTTCATCTGACATCGTCGGGTGCGGGGGCTTTCCCGGCGAGGGTTTCCCCGATTGGGGTTTCCCCAGCTGGAAATGCTCCGCACCAAATGGCGTCAGATGGGGATTCCCAACATGCGGGTATATAAGCTTAGGACTTTCACGAACTCTTCATTCTGCCTTCACTTGACAAAGGGAGCAGTTGGCTCCCGAAACGTCGTGTTTTTAAACCTTACGCCAGTGTCAAAATAACTGTTTGTTATAAGTTACATATTAAAATATATATTATATATAAGTTGCATATTAAAATATATATTATATATAAAGTTACATATTAAAATATATATTACATATAAGTTACATATTAAAATATATATTCCATATAAGTTACATGATAAAAAATATTATTAGTGTTTATGCCTTTCCTTCCCCTTGTTGACTCAACTGTAAAGGTTGATTCTTTTATTCATTCCCCCTACATTTGCTGAAAAGTGGTGTCATCGGTTAAAGGTCAATAGGTTCACATGAAGTTCAAGTCCAACCCATTAACAGTAGAGCGGGTCCTTTCCAAATCTTTGGATTAAGAAATTATAAAGAAACACATGTAATAGTCCAATCAAATTATGCATCATTCCAAACGAATCGTGAAATATTCCAATGAAATTGTTATAATCTTAGAAATTACATAATAATATTCCAGGAATTAAATAATATTCTGAGGCATATTAATAAATTTTGATACAAGTTTAAAATAATGACAAATAAATTCATTTTAATACGTAAGAAATATATGCCTGTTTTTGTACAAAATGGGTGCAACATAGTTTCTGTGTATCTATATACACTTAAATAAAAGTAGACACTTGAAGATATATTTGTAACACATGCGTAAACAATTATGCCTCGTCATGCTTTCTAAAATGATCTTCTCTCTCTCTCTCTGTCTGTGTGTGTGTGTGTGTGCGTTCTGGCTATGTCAGCAGATATTAAACCTAAGCAGCGTGGAGTGCGCTTCATATTCAGGAAGTATAGCCCTCTATATAAGGTTAAGGCTAAGGTTAGTCACTTACCATATTACATCCCATCGTCAATGCTAGATAATGGAACTACTCGACATCTTTCGGATGTCCTTATTGAGTGGACCCAACACCAGAATAGAGAGAGTTGGATTGAAAAAAAATACACGTAGGCTGTCCTGAACTATGAATCATAGATTGTTGCAGGGTTTTCCCGTACTTCATTCCTACTTTCCAGATAACTGAGAACGTGAAGGAAAGAAAATTCAAAATGTTTAACTTCTGATTTAGTGACAAGAATTTTAACAGTATAACGTTTTTAAAAGTATGAGTTTTCTATAAACGCCGAATGGATTTTTTCTGTTTTTTTAATTTTAGAAAGATATTTTTTATAGTGAAAAATCCGTATAAAAATGTAAGAGCATGAAGACTCCTCATCAAAAAGTATTTTTTTTAAAGAATATGTTATATAATGATTGCAGTTTCAGCAACTAATGATATTAATTTACAAAATTTTTATAACATGAACAATTGTAGTTGTTTTCTATTATTTTTCGAGTGCTGACTGCATACATCTTCAAAAATTACTGATACGTCACAATTTTATGTTAATGATCATAATGTGTTCTAGTTTTTTCTAATACTATAAATTATTTGTGTTAAGATATGCCATATAATTAAAATATTTGTGTTTAAGAACTCAAACAATTAGCATTATTTAATTCATTTTAACCTATTTTGTGCAGCTGTGAACTTTTGAGGGGTTATTTTACTAATATAATAAAATATATGGAGACTTAAAACTGAGACACCTATTTTTCAAATCTCAAGGACGTTCTTCAACATTTATTATGGTTTTTTTTGTAATTGAAACAAAAGTTTTCAAAAATAAGTGACACTAAACTCAAAGAAGGGAATTTTTTTGGTTTTTAGACTAAGATGACACTTTATTGAAGTTTTTTTCAAAGTAAAGCTAATTATAATAGATTCTGTTATATGGAAAACATTTGCATCTATAGTCAAACGTTTCTAGGTAGATAATAAGAGCAAATCTATCAAAAAGTTATTGAATATATTCTCAAAATCTGTTAAAACATTGTCTTCAATGATTCATTTCTTGTATTCTTGTCTTGACTTCGTCCCTAGAACATAGGAGCTAGTACTTATGACTAAAGAGGACTAAATTTACCATAAAATCCAAGCTATGGGGTAGACATAAAAGCCGCCGTGGCCAATATAAGATGTATTGAATATTGCTAGTTTTTATCAGAGGCGAACTGGGTCCACTTAAAGGGCGCATACTCCGGATTTTCGCAGGGCGCACTGCTCTCCGGGGAGGTAGTTTAGTCCGCCCCTGGTTTTTATAAAATGCACATGTACTTCAGTTCATGAAAGGAAAAGGTGAACTCCTTGTAAAAGTATAAGATTGCTGTTATTTTAATATGTTTTTATTTCTTATTTTGAGTGGCCTATAACTATGGTGTTCGTAAATATTTGAACTGAAATATTTTAAGACGTGAGTTTCAAGCTGTGATTTTTAATTAATAAAAGATTACATTTCATTTCTAATATATGCATATTTATTAAAATTGGCAGTAAATGAATAACTTATTTCGGAATAAAACCTGTGGAAATTTTGAAGTCGCATATGAATTAAGCGCCCAAAATTTGGTAAATAAAATACACTATTTAATTAATATTTTAAATGAACATTTAAATTTATTGAGTAACAAAATATAGCTGTTTTCATCGTTTCAATTCAGCAGTAATTGAAGTCTCAGATATAATTACGGAAATAGAATTTGCCCAGAGTAAGAAGGGTTTTGGAAATTAATTCGTAAATATATTCATGTTCTCCAACTGCAACTCTTATAGGTAGAACTCCTGAAAATCGTGAATTTTAAAACTCCGGAATCTTCCACTTTAAATCCCATTAAAACATGAGCGGCGCGGGTAGGATACATGGAAAGAGATCATAAAACGGGCCCCCATTCTATATTAATAGCATGAAACAGGAATCACAGCGAAGTCTTTGATTATACACAGAAGCGATAGAAACTCTTTAATGAAGGTTCATTAAACCTGCTCAAAACCTAGAGAGAAGGTAGTTACTAAAATGTGCGTGTGGAAATTTGCGCTTTGATGTTCCTCAGACTTAGATAGTCACCGCAATTGTGAAACACGAAATAACTTTCAACTCTTTCGACGTAAGAGAGGACTAAATAGTACGATAATTAGCTAAACTAAGGTAAACGCATGTTTCCCATTATCCGAATAATGGGGATTTAATTGATTAATTCCCATGTTTACTGGTTCTGAGATAGCATGTGTTGATGTGAAATTGGATCAAGAATATAACAGAACAGTCGAAATTCGACAACTTCCGCTATTTAGAACCAAAGACTTAATTGCAATGTAAGTGATCTTTAAGAAAAATGTTTTCAACGTGTATGTAACTGTTTTGAATCGATTATGTAATAATGGAAAGGCAGTCTCCATGTTTTTTATTCTTATCAAATAACTTACATTTTAATTGATAACACGATCATTTTACCCAATTTTTTCTCATGATTCTTGTCCTTACCTAAAATAAAACACATAATCTTATACACTAATTTCAATTTAACTAGGGTTCTGAAAAAAGAAGCATAAAATACTTCCGAAATTGTCATCAACCGTTTTATTAATTTAAACTGCAATCATGCGTTTTATTTTATATAATGTTTACGCGAACTGAGTCGTACGTCTTTATTACAATTTTGTCCTTTTCCCATTATATATAAAAACAGAATATTGTATATTTTTGGTGTGAAAGTAAGCATATTTTTGAAATTGACATTTTAGGTATTGAAGCCGCCAAAATTGTTCCAGGTAAGGTCGCCAACTCTGAAGTACGTAGGTGTTTTCAGCTCAAAAGTTATTAAATATTTTTGGCCCCTTGATCTCCCAGGCTTGATGAAAAATATAGAAGGAACTTCCTTATATATATTGAGTAACGGATTGAGGGCGGTGCGACCGGTGCCGTCACACCGAGTGCCAAACAAAATCGGGAGAGGGGACAACGACAAAATTGCCTAACAATCCCGAAGTGCAGATAAGACTAAATTCAATGTAATCAACAAGCACTTAGTCTTAACCTTTTGGTGACGTTGGGACAGGACTTGTCCCATGAAATTTTCGCCTGAAGTTTATGGCACGTGGGACATATATGTACCATATATTGCTTTCCTCCTTAGTCTCACCAATTTACAAAGACCCCGGCTAACGAGCGGCTTTCTCGTTAGCCGCAACGAAGACCCATTGATCTGAGATCCGCGCGTTAGCTGCGGGGGGGAAAGGAGGTCAAATTCTGCATCGGCATAAAGAATAAAGGGAATTGTAGAGAATAAAGAGGTTTTGAAAGGCAGAGTTATCAGCACCCATTTTGCTGAAATTTGCAAATGACCATACGTCGCGACGTTGACCTGAGAAAATCACAAGGGGGAGAGTCCAGAATAGTTCAGCCATTATGAAAACAGATTCTTCGCTACCCTCGCACTCTGCCGTTACATAAAGGTATAAGTTTCAATAAATCGAATTGATATTTTATAAGTTCCCTGAATTCAAAATGTAATTATGTTTATTCCACACTTTTTCTGAAACCAATAAGACAGTATAAATTTAGTCTAAAACGGTATGCATACTCTATACCAACTCTTCGTATGTTACAGTATGACACTGTAAGTAAGAAGTTAGAAAATAAAAACCACATCAAAATGGATGCACGAACTTGTTTGACTATATTGAGAGGGCATTCCACATCATTGAAACTCGTGTATGGTTATGATGTTATATTAAAACAAATTAATTTTTGGCTCATAAAAAGAAAGTACTTGTGCTTTAGTTACATGTTATTTGTCATAAGGAAAGTTTTATTTTTATTGTGGCTTTCTGTCTTGTTATAATATTCAATATTTTTGTACTATGATTCAGTAGCCTAGAGGGGAGATCCCTAGAAATTAGGAAACACTGCTCCACAAAAGGCGTTATTTTGAAAATAATTAATATTTAGCAGAGTTAAGACAATTTTTTTGCTCTTACCGGGTGTCATATAATCTACATTTAGCTCTGATGCAGTTGAAGGTAAACGAAGCAACACATAAAAGACCTAACGTATGAAATATATTTTTACTGATAAAATATATATTGTATATAATGACATATTAAAATATATATTATATATAAGTTACATATTAAAATATATATTATATAAAGTTATATATTAAAAATGTATGTTATATATATAAGTTACATATTAAAATGGCGTTATATATAAGTTGGCATATTAAAATATATATATTATTATGTTACATATTAAAATATATATCATATGTTACATATTAAAATATATATTATATATGTTACACATTAAAATATATATTATATATAAAATAAGCATATTAAAATATATATTACATATAAGTTACATATTAAAATATATATTCCATATAAGTTACATGATAAAAAATATTATTAGTGTTTATGCCTTTCCTTCCCCTTGTTGACTCAACTGTAAAGGTTGATTCTTTTATTCATTCCCCCTACATTTGCTGAAAAGTGGTGTCATCGGTTAAAGGTCAATAGGTTCACATGAAGTTCAAGTCCAACCCATTAACAGTAGAGCGGGTCCTTTCCAAATCTTTGGATTAAGAAATTATAAAGAAACACATGTAATAGTCCAATCAAATTATGCATCATTCCAAACGAATCGTGAAATATTCCAATGAAATTGTTATAATCTTAGAAATTACATAATAATATTCCAGGAATTAAATAATATTCTGAGGCATATTAATAAATTTTGATACAAGTTTAAAATAATGACAAATAAATTCATTTTAATACGTAAGAAATATATGCCTGTTTTTGTACAAAATGGGTGCAACATAGTTTCTGTGTATCTATATACACTTAAATAAAAGTAGACACTTGAAGATATATTTGTAACACATGCGTAAACAATTATGCCTCGTCATGCTTTCTAAAATGATCTTCTCTCTCTCTCTCTGTCTGTGTGTGTGTGTGTGTGCGTTCTGGCTATGTCAGCAGATATTAAACCTAAGCAGCGTGGAGTGCGCTTCATATTCAGGAAGTATAGCCCTCTATATAAGGTTAAGGCTAAGGTTAGTCACTTACCATATTACATCCCATCGTCAATGCTAGATAATGGAACTACTCGACATCTTTCGGATGTCCTTATTGAGTGGACCCAACACCAGAATAGAGAGAGTTGGATTGAAAAAAAATACACGTAGGCTGTCCTGAACTATGAATCATAGATTGTTGCAGGGTTTTCCCGTACTTCATTCCTACTTTCCAGATAACTGAGAACGTGAAGGAAAGAAAATTCAAAATGTTTAACTTCTGATTTAGTGACAAGAATTTTAACAGTATAACGTTTTTAAAAGTATGAGTTTTCTATAAACGCCGAATGGATTTTTTCTGTTTTTTTAATTTTAGAAAGATATTTTTTATAGTGAAAAATCCGTATAAAAATGTAAGAGCATGAAGACTCCTCATCAAAAAGTATTTTTTTTAAAGAATATGTTATATAATGATTGCAGTTTCAGCAACTAATGATATTAATTTACAAAATTTTTATAACATGAACAATTGTAGTTGTTTTCTATTATTTTTCGAGTGCTGACTGCATACATCTTCAAAAATTACTGATACGTCACAATTTTATGTTAATGATCATAATGTGTTCTAGTTTTTTCTAATACTATAAATTATTTGTGTTAAGATATGCCATATAATTAAAATATTTGTGTTTAAGAACTCAAACAATTAGCATTATTTAATTCATTTTAACCTATTTTGTGCAGCTGTGAACTTTTGAGGGGTTATTTTACTAATATAATAAAATATATGGAGACTTAAAACTGAGACACCTATTTTTCAAATCTCAAGGACGTTCTTCAACATTTATTATGGTTTTTTTTGTAATTGAAACAAAAGTTTTCAAAAATAAGTGACACTAAACTCAAAGAAGGGAATTTTTTTGGTTTTTAGACTAAGATGACACTTTATTGAAGTTTTTTTCAAAGTAAAGCTAATTATAATAGATTCTGTTATATGGAAAACATTTGCATCTATAGTCAAACGTTTCTAGGTAGATAATAAGAGCAAATCTATCAAAAAGTTATTGAATATATTCTCAAAATCTGTTAAAACATTGTCTTCAATGATTCATTTCTTGTATTCTTGTCTTGACTTCGTCCCTAGAACATAGGAGCTAGTACTTATGACTAAAGAGGACTAAATTTACCATAAAATCCAAGCTATGGGGTAGACATAAAAGCCGCCGTGGCCAATATAAGATGTATTGAATGTTGCTAGTTTTTATCAGAGGCGAACTGGGTCCACTTAAAGGGCGCATGCTCAGGATTTTCGCAGGGCGCACTGCTCTCCGTGGAGGTAGTTTAGTCCGCCCCTGGTTTTTATAAAATGCACATGTACTTCAGTTCATGAAAGGAAAAGGTGAACTCCTTGTAAAAGTATAAGATTGCTGTTATTTTAATATGTTTTTATTTCTTATTTTGAGTGGCCTATAACTATGGTGTTCGTAAATATTTGAACTGAAATATTTTAAGACGTGAGTTTCAAGCTGTGATTTTTAATTAATAAAAGATTACATTTCATTTCTAATATATGCATATTTATTAAAATTGGCAGTAAATGAATAACTTATTTCGGAATAAAACCTGTGGAAATTTTGAAGTCGCATATGAATTAAGCGCCCAAAATTTGGTAAATAAAATACACTATTTAATTAATATTTTAAATGAACATTTAAATTTATTGAGTAACAAAATATAGCTGTTTTCATCGTTTCAATTCAGCAGTAATTGAAGTAACTAAACTACCAGCGTATTTTTGAGTTTTTAATTGGGAAATAAAAAGTAAAATAATATCGCTATTCAAAATAGGGGAACTACGCATTGATATGCGAACGCGTTATGTTTACTAATGATATTTATCATGAATTTACTAAGTTGGAGTTGGGGAATCGAAATGATTGAGGTTGCCAATTACATTTCCACGTATTATGGTGACGTAAATTCGGTTAATCCTATGCATTGGAATCGTAAAGGTAAGGATTTAGAACCTGCATATCTAAGTTGTTTAGTATATTCTATATGTGCAAATTCATTTAAGGTTTCGGTTTGATGGATGAAGAGAATTACATTATGCTTTCTCGCAAATATAATATTTAATGTCTTAAAATATGAAAAAATTAATAACCAAATTCGGGTTAAATTTTTTAAATGATTGGACCATCGACTTGAAACGTTGAATTGGTTGAATTACTGAATCTGTTGACAAATAAAAATGCTGGGATTATGGAATTCGTTGAATTATTGAAATGGTTGAATTATTGAATTGTTAAATTGGTTGAATTAAGAAATTTATCAAAGTATTGAATTGACTAAATTGTGGAGTTGGTTGAATTATGAAATTAATTGAATCATTGAATTGATTTAATTATAAAACTGATTGAATCATTGAATTGATTTAATTATAAAACTGGTTGAATCACTGAACTGCTTGAATTATGAAACTGACTGAATCAATAAATTCATAATTTATCGATCAACTCACTTTTTGATGGAGGTCCTTCGAACCGAGGGCGATCTGTGAATCAGAAAAATTGTAAAACTTATCAATTACTCGAGAATCTTCTGCAGACTTTTGATCTACGCTCATCAGACTTCTGTAACTTTTTGTCTGGATCACTGTCATTATCTCCACTCCTGGAAGTCCTGGAAAATCGACAGAAAATCGAAAGCTTGGACAAACTGTTCAACAAGGTAGTCGAACCCATAGCTACGATGCAGTATAACAGTATATACGATGCTATATAACAGTATCCATTTTCTTCAAATATATCGGTATTTTACCCTAGAATTTCCACAGGGTAGAAAAATGATTTTATTTCTATGTACTCCGTTCCAGCTAATTTTACTAACAATTCTCGCAGTTACCAAAAGTTTCCAGAACGTCACCCTGTCAGTTTCCAAAACGTCACCCTGTCAGTTTCCAACCAGGAACAGACTGGGTCCTCTCAAAAGACGCATACCTTAGATAATCGGAGGGCGCGGGTCCTTGCTTATTCTGAGGTGCGAGCCCTATCGTCCATGAAGGCGCACTGGCTCGAGGGGCAGGCTGGCCGGCGCCCCAGTCCGCCCCTGTTTCCAACTATGCGATAGCGGGTTAAACGGTTACGGTAGATCATGTGTGTGTTATATGTGTGTTATATACTTAATAACCACTGGAATTTGCTTCGAAAAATACTACCCTGCACTTACGTTCGTTTTCTTAGCCTTCAGAAACATGTAATATCCAATAAATATACTTTAATGTAAAAAGATGAATTACAATAGCACAGCGGTAGCCAAAGGTGGGGGGAACAGATCTTTCCCTTTGGCTACCTCTGTGACTAGGTAGCTAAAGGGGAAGATCTGTTCCTCTACTGTCCTCATTCTTTTCTCAACGATGCTTTCCATAACGTGAATGTGGTTCTGACGTCTCAAGCTCATTGTGTCACATTTTAATGTCTCGTCTTAATGTATGGCGCGTTCTCTCTAAATTTTTAAGTTCTCGACCAAACCAGTTAAATTAATATAAATGATATAAGATAATTTGACGTAGCATTACGCAGATTAGATTTATAAGTAAAAGCAACTTTATGAACATAAGTAAGATAACCACAAATTGAAATTCAATCAACACACAATTATCTATTAGCAAAGGTTAATATATGAGTTAGATTTATTGGAAGCTTTCCATTTCAATGAGAATTCTTTTATCATATTCAATGAAACTAAATCTTCTCTCACTTTCAGTCAAGCATGGACATGTTTAATAAATTGTTCACATTAATTATTATTCATCCACAATTGGCAACGTAATTATCACACAATAACAACATCTCCAGTTTTCTAATATTTATTTTCTCATTTTGTATTCCTGACGAAAGACGGCCAAGTCCGTCAGAAACGTACGTTGAAATAAAACGTTTTAACAACATTACTTATGCTTATAACGTTGTATTTACTTATAAATCTAATATGAATGTGTTTAAACCTTATTTATTAATGTATGTTATTCTAATTACTACTATTTGCTTTAAATCCTATAAAAATCTCTACGAATCTCTGAAATACACCTCGTACACGCATGTTATATTTTAGTTTAGGAAACAAAACCTCCTAATTAAAATAAATTAATTACTTAATTTGATATTTATTTAATTAGATTATTTGCTTAAATTAAAAATAAGCATTAACATACGCAATACAGATTTAACTTTTAGCTTAATATAATATTTTCACGCAGCTAAAAAAAGATAAAATTAAATTAATAAGTAAGCATCTTTCCAATACACAAATAAGTACTTGTGAAAATTTTAAGCCCGTGGGTTCGTAATTGTACGCAGAAAGTTCATAGGGGGCGTTACGGGCTTATAAGGGGGGGATTACAGAGCCACAACTCCATATATTCATATGTACACAAAATTACATCGCCAGGGGGCAAGGGGTATCACCCCCCCCACCACCAACTTCCTTTATGCATGCCAGTGCGCAAGTTCCTCAGATTTAAAGAAAATACCATCCCTCATGTCGGAAATCGCCGCCAGTCCTGTGTGAATTCCTCTCACAAAATAAGCCTGTGTCAAAAAGAGCAAATGTTTGGATAAATTGAAAAACAACTTAATCTTGTGCACCTTGTTTTATTTTTTACACTCACAAAATTTTCCGAGAAAACTGCCACCAAAATATGACGGGAAAGCGCTAAAAATCATGACAATTTTGTGCGTTTAGACAAAGTGAAAATTCTTTCCAAATTAAAAGTAAAACCTTCAAATAAAATAATAATTTGAGGTAAACATATACTCAGGAGCATATTTCAAGTGATACTGCTAATCAATTTCTTTTCGGCTTCGAAATTGTCAACAAAGATGAATATTTTAAAAGTGAAAAAAAAAAAACTATTCGCGTCTCTACGAATTCGAAGTCTGCGAAAACACATTCTAATAAACATACAAGCTCAAATATTTGTAAAAGTGAAAATTTTCCAATTTGTTTAAAATATTTTATTTTTTTCCTTTTGGTATCTCTCCGAAAATTTTTATTTTACGAAATCAAACACGCTCTTGAAAAGAAATTAAGTTTTGAAAATCTAGGCTTCTCTGATATCCCTTTCATTTTCGAAATTGACAAAAAAATTCTTTCGTTTTATTTTTTATCGTTTTCAAATAAATTGAGAGCGTATATGATTACATAAAATATTCTAAATTCTTGATAATTAAAGGCTTTTAAATGTAAAAAAGCACTTCAAGAAACGAGTTTTTCGTACAAAATACGGAATAATTAAAGATTAATCTTCAGTGATATTAGATCAGTTCGATTTCATTTCTCAAAATAAGAATAAAAAATATATTCTTCTGGAATTCATATTTCAACGCCAAATGGTTTCATCATCCATTTCACATCTAATTTAAAATGCACTTTCGACATAAATTCTTTCAAAATGGTTTTGAAATATGGAGAAATTGCTTGTAAATCTGACGTCTCAGAAAAAACAGTCTATTTATTAAATACAAACCACATTGAAAATGAAAAATAAGTAGTATTTTGGAAATAAAACATTCAGTTTTTAGGTTTGTTTTCATTTTTGCGATGCAAAGACAGCAATGGTCAAAACGTGCCGTATGTTCCAGCTTCCAGACGGGTCAGAACCTCCGTCGTCAAGAGAGTTCCACCCCAACTTACGATGGATGGCACAGTGGCACTATTTCTGCGTTACCAGTGTCTCTTGACCCCAGGTTAACGGCACGATAGCTAAATACGTTACCACCATGAGGTAATGGACCATAGGCATACGCGGAAAGTTTATAAGGGGTGTTACAAGCTCAATGGGGGGTTACAAAGCTACAACTCCATGTATTCCCATGTTAAATATACAAAATCCCATTTCAATGGGACTTTTACAACCCCTATCAACACCCCCTGCATAAGCCAGTGCAGGGGATATACGTTGTCACGAGGAATCCGAATTTCGTAGGGTTAGTTATGTCACTCAGGGAGTAGGAATCCAATCCTGGACTGCAGTGAAGCAGTAAGCATCATATTTTGGCATCCTGGGAGTCGAACCCACAATAAACACAAAGAAGATGAAATCGTTAGTACAGTTTTTAAAAATAGATATTATCGGCGACAAGGTATTCGCCTGTTGATTATACAAATTTGCTATTTCATATATGGATGAGGCCATCGTTCCCAATTATCAATCTTTGCAACTCATCTCTCCTTCGTATATGGTCATAAAATAACATACATAGATTGAATGAAGATCATGAAAGATGAGAATGAAGGGAAGACGATGGAAAGTTTAAATACAGAGAAGAGTGGATAGTAATCATTTAAGAAGTCCAGGTCTATAGGACAGTTTACATGACATTTATTCTTCTAAAGTTGGGGTATTTCATAGCATAACATTCACACATAACATTTCGTACCTGCATTGAGCGGATACATTTCGATGTGAAAGATAGCGTAAGAATTATTACAAAAATATCGCAACATTTTTTTAGCAACTTTATTTAGGCAGCAACATGAACAACAAAAAAATATACATTGGGATTACAAATCAATGTTAGTTTAAGTTAATTATAAGAACAAAGACATATCTACATTAACATTATACGAAAATATAGATGCATAAAATTAATTACAAAAATATAAATACATCAAATTTAATTAAAAAAAAAATATCAATACATTAATTAATATACTGTGAAATAAAATTTTGTCCATGTCTGCCTGGGTAGCGCAGGTAAAGACGTAGTCTGACAAAGCCTGCACCACCCAGGAGATACCAGATAGCCAAAGCAGCCCCATGGGATATCACTGCGCAAACATCAGCGAAAATTAAATTAAGTATGCGATTGATTAAATAGAATTAGTAAGGAGGATCCGGATTAAAGACTTAAACTTAGAATAGGAATTTATCTCTTTTATATTAGAAGGCAGCTGATTCCACAATTTAGGACCTGAAGAACCCACTCTGTGGCAACCCAGCTCCAGACGAGAAAATTGAGGTCTGTAGTTATGTCTACTTGTTGTTGGATAGTTATGTGTAGGTTGCTGTAAATCAACTGGAATAGATTAGTATTTTTAATTTTTTTAAACATTAATAACAAAATTTTATAATTTAAAAGTTGATTAAAAGTTAATAAATTGAATCTTTGCGGAACCTCACGGATCGACATTGGTTGTGGTAATTTATGGTTAATAATATTGAAGAATTTATTTTGTAATGACTAAATTCTACTTTGGTTAGCCTGTGAAGTGTATCCCCAGACCGATAAACAATAAAAAAGATGAGAAAAAATAAAAGAATAATATAGATTGATCAAAAATTTTATAGGTATATAAATACTAATGTTGCGCAATATTCCCAAAAATCTACCAATTTTTAAGCACAATAGGTTAATGTGTGTATCCCATTTTAAATTGGCTTGAATAGTAACTCCAAGGAATTTCGTCTCCTGCGATAACGGAACTATATCGTTATCTATTTTTATGGTATTACATAAGTAGTTGCTTTTGTTATGTTTATTTGAAAACAGAATACATTTGGTTTTTTTTGTATTAAGTGAGAGATAATTATCTCTAAAGTATTTTATATATATATCAATATCATTATTTACAAGTGAAAACAGCACATCAAGATTCCTTTCCCTATAAAAGATGCTTGTGTCGTCGGCAAAGCATAGAACTCTAGATCGAGTTGGCAGAAAAAAAAGATCATTAATATAAAAAATAAAAAGCAAAGGTCCCAATGTCGACCCCTGAGGAACCCCACATAGAGGTGATCTGGCGATAGATTGATTTTCGTTTATTTGCACATATTGAGATCTTCCAAAATGGTAATTTCTGAAAAGAAGATTTTGCTTTCCGCATATACCTGCCAATTGTAATTTATATAAAAGTCTATCATAGTTAATGGTATCAAATGCCCGTGACAAATCAAAAAAAATTCCAATTGATGAGTCACCACCGTCCAAAGCCGAATATATGAAGTCTGTTGCCGTTAACAATACTTGTTCAGTAGATTTATTTTTAGTAAAACCGAATTGATTTTCCTGTATGATGTGGTTATGTTCAAAGTATTTTAATAATCTATTATAAATGAGTTTTTCAAGTATTTTTGTAAACACCGATAATATTGATATCGGTCTATAATTAGCAACGTCAGTATATGAACCCTTTTTATGAATCGGAACAACCCTTGCCGTCTTAAATTCCGGCGGAATCTCACCAGTGGAAAAGATTAGATTAAAGATGTAGGTTAAAGGCCCTGAAATCTCATGAGCACAATATTTAATGGGAACTGGATGAAAGTTATCTGGGCCTGGTCCTTTATTAGCACTAAGATTATTAATTAGTCGAATTGTCTCAAGTTCAGTGACCCCATCCAAGAAAAAGGAATTAGCGATATTATAATCATGGCATCTTTGGAATACATTATTAAATTTACTAGATAAAGAATAAGGGAATTCTATGAAATATTGATTGAATGTATTAGAAATCTGTGATATGTTAGTAATCGTTTTATGAGGAGTTATTAGTATATCAATTTCTCTTGTTCTGGATTTTGATCTTCCCATAAGTTCATTTATTTCTGACCATGTTTTCCTATTATTCATATTACATAGTGCCGAAAAATATGCCTGTTTCGCACGTTTTATTTTAGTATTCAATTCATTCCGAAATGACTTAAAAACAGCAAGTTTTGTTGGTGATTTATCTTTTAAAAATTTGAAGTAAAGTTTATTTTTCTTCCTTATTTCTCTAAAAATTTCAGTTGTAATCCATGGTTTACGTATACGTTTGGTTTTGCTTATTGTTTTTAATGGAAAGCAAACTTCATAATTATTTTTGAAGGTAGGTTGAATAATAAAGTAAGATTATTTACCACTTACTATAAAACAAGAAAGTGAAAGAAAATTGCCTAAGGTCGATATTTAAATTTAGCGAGTTTCAATTAACACTAATTCGCAATTCTCTAATTCGCAACTCGATAATCCTCCACTCTCTAATTCGCAACTCTCTAATTCTCAAGTAACTCGGTAGGTTTTCCACGTTAACAATAACCATCATTATTGCATTTACGGAAGACCTTTGCCTTACCCTTTTTATTGCGTACAGACAGACAGACAGGAAAGCCAAAAGCAATAGCGGGTTCAATATCTATTGAAACCCGCTAAAAAGTCAATGAGTGAATATTATATGATACATACCGATTTCAAACTTCAATAATTGGATTTAAATTGCATCTTATTAAATCATGCTTAATGAATAACTTTAAATGTATCATTCGAATCGCATCCCACTATAACAAACTGCTTTATGTAATGTAAGATTTATGTCAATTATGTAAGGAACCACGATTTCCTTGTTTACAATTTAATATTTTTACTTGATAAACCAATCGCAGGGAAAAGAAGGTTTTCGTGAGTCCGGTGGGGTACGAACCCACGACCTTCTCATAGTCGGTGAAATGACCCATTAAGCTATGAACAGCTAACAAACTCTCCCCTACGAGCGAATATTAAACTTCACGACGGACAAGTTAGCCAACAGTGGCGCCATGCCCGTATCCAGAGGGAGGGGATCTTAGGGACCGGTTCCCCCCGAAATTAAATTTTTAATGGGACTTGGCTACGGACTTGCATGCTGTAATTGTATCGATACATGCTGTAAAAATTTTTGAACCCCCGAAATTAAATCTTGGCTACAGTTTCGAGTGGCGTGGTGCCCGGATCGCCTTTTCAACTACCCGCAACAGAGTCAAACAAAGCGGACGTCCTAATTAAGGCAAATTTTTATGTTAAATAAAATAATTTTCATCTACAAGGCCGATGGTAGCAGTATTATCATAACTTTGCTTTCTTAGAATATTAATGCCATTGGTATATTATTAAGAAATCCGACAAATTACATATTTTTTCAATGCATGACATATATGTATATTTTCCAAGATGTGAATTACAAAATTTCTTAATAAAAATCCGGACTCATTTTTTGTTATTTTACATAGCTAGTTTAAAGAATACATACATACATAGTCTTCGATACCACACGTCATGACATTCTTCTCTATAGACTTAATTATGTCGGTATCAGAGGCCCTAGCCTTGATTCATTTACTAACATTTTAACAGATCGAAAAGAATTTGTCTGTTGCAATGACGTTAATTCTGCTATTGTTTCTAATCCATCGGGAGTTCCCCAGGGATCTACATTTGGTCCTCTTTTATTTTTAATCTACAACAATGGTATTTTTTAGACATTTACTATAGGTACACTTACTGCATTTGCAGATGATACTTGTTTTACTGTTTCTCACTCTTACCTTGATAATTTAATCGAAAATGTACAAATTCAAACGTCTGTTGTTTTTAGCTGATTCTCTTCCAACGAACTTAAAGTTAATGCCTCTAACACACAACGTATACTATTCCATAATAAGCGTCTACCCTTCCCTATTCTTCTATCACTCCTGGCAATCATTCTGTTCCATTTTCCATTACTCATTAATTTTTTTGCATAATATTACACTATAAGCTCTCTTGGACTG
The DNA here is from genome assembly GCA_006491805.2 of Dysdera silvatica. Lineage (NCBI taxonomy): Eukaryota > Metazoa > Arthropoda > Arachnida > Araneae > Dysderidae > Dysdera > Dysdera silvatica. The sequence goes on along the minus strand of QLNU02015003.1, from coordinate 126,077,403 downwards.
CACAATCGGATGCAATAATGTCAAAAGTACCTCGAGATTTGGGTCCTCTTAGGAGAACTCAATTCTTTCTTCCATTACAAGCCATTAGAGTAATATACTTTTGATATTATTATATTTTATTTTTTATATCTCTTATTGACTTTCATTTAACCTCCTCTTGTAATATCTGGGCCGAAACTACTCGCGCTAATATTTATAAAATCGAAAAAATACCATATCACGTTCTTCAGATAATGAAATCTATACTTACAACAAATTCTGATAATCTCTGGTCTTTTTTTTTTTTTTTATCATACCTTTTTCTAAACTTTATCAACTAAGAATAAAAATATTAAAGTTTCGCCGAATTAACTTTTGCTTCTACAACTATATTATCCACTTTTATCCCCGTTCCGTACGCTATCCATCTTGAGCGGCTGGACCATATCTTCCGTTACAGGCCACTTCGAACTATTTATTCAATCATATAGAATCAGTGGCTCCGAGAATGTGGAATCTCCTTCCAGATGATGAACTCAAAAACATTCAAGGAGAGCGTCTGTTTAAGATTAAGCTTAGTAAATATCTGTTATCATCGAGTTCTCTCTTTTTGTCTACTCTTAATTTATTTTAAATTTTATGTCATTAATTTTTAGGGCTGACTGGGGTTCTTCAAGCTGGAACTTGCTAGCTTTTTTTCCAGTCATCCCTCAGGTATATTTTATTAGTTAAAATCTTATGTGACATATATAAGGAACTGTAACACCTTAATATATATGAACAATAATAAATCGTATTGTATTGTGTACACACACACACAGGCACACACACACACACATACATACATACATCGACGCAGTATGGCTTGAATGCTCTTGCATATAAAAAAAAAAATCCAAACAAACAAACAAACAAGCATGCACGCACACGCACTTTTACACACACACGCACACGCACGCACGCACGCACGCACACACGCACGCACACATACATACCATACATACATACATACATACATACATACATACATACATACATACATACATACATACATACATACATACATACATACATACATACATACATACATACATACATATACATGCACCACATTACACTTCTTCCATACTATGCTTTATATATACATACATACATATACACATATACATACATACACATACATACATACATACACATACATACATATACATACATACATATACATACATACATATACATACATACACACACACACACACATACATACATACATACATGCATATATACATACATACGTATATACATACATATACATACATACACATACATACATATACATACATACACATACATACATATACATACATATACATACATATACATACATATATACATACATACATACATATATACATACATACATATATACATATACATACATATATACATACATACATATACATACACATACATACATATACATACATGGCCCTGCGGTAACAGTGTGAGTAACGCGTTGTGCTATGCTCGGCTAATCAGTTCGGCTCAACCCAATTAAAAAGAACTTACTCAGAGATCTCATAAAGATCGCACTGCTCACTGTAGTCCGGGGTTTGGTTCCCCAGGCCTTAAGAGGTTCGGATTCCTCGGAAAACAGTAGGTCCCGGCGCAGCATGACCACTGTAGTCTTTGAGCCGTAAAACCAAAAAGACAAAACATACATACATACATACAAATACATAACTGAGTAGATATATGTGATATTATCAGATAATGTGTTTATTCATAAATGGTGTTATGGTGAAGCTTTTGTCTAGCATTCCCATTCACCACGGCTCAACTTCCAACGGTGTCAAAAAAATAATAACTCTAATTAATCACTGTAGACTAATTAATGACCGTGTGTGTGTGTGTGTAGTCTAGTGTTTGTTTCCCTATACCTTACGAGGTTCTCATTCCTCAAAAATTTGTTGGTTCCGGCTGGTGCAGGCGCCAAAGGGTGGGCGAACCGGGCATTGGCCCTCAGTGGCAGAATTTTATGGGTGGTAAAATGGGATTATTATAAAAAAAATGAAGTCATTTCAGGGCGGCAAAACACGAGTTCGCACCGAGCGGCATAAAACCTAGCCGGCCGTAGTTTCGGCATAGCATGACCGTGCGCCATGAAACATAAAGCATCCAGCCAATGTGTTTATAAATTTTTATGCAGAATTTAAATATTTATGCAGAAAGGCTATTTTGTCAATAACATTACAGTCGAACCTCGTTAAGACGAACACCAAGGGGAACAGAAAATCTGTTCCTATTAACAGTAATTCGTCTTATCCGGAAAGGGTAGTATGTTATACAATCTGACGGGACTTCAGAAAATGATTTGTATCAAAAATAATTCGTCTTAAGCGTGTTCGTCTTAACGAGGTTCGACCGTATTAAACATTTGATACAACGATTAAACATTTTATACTTACGCACTTTGCAGCTACAGAAAATAAGAAAAATTACGTATCTTTCTTAAATCTTCAAAAGTTTTAAGCTAACGATCAGTATAGTGATTTAAACTTATTCTATATTTAACTATTATTTCCTGTTTCATCATTTTCGTGGCGACACCATTTCATTGCAACGTCGACATCGGAGAACGGAAATTGGCCAGTTTGGTAAAGGAGTAGTTGCTTAAGGGGAGGGACATGCAGGAGGAGTTAATGGAAGAGCAGTAACGCAATTGAATGGGTTTTCTTCATGCTGTTTTCTGCCTTTTATTGGAGGGAAATTGACCAATTTTCGGATCAGCAGTTTTTCTGACAAAGTAACAAGTACAAATATGATCTAGCCGTACTCCTGTGACATTTGTAGTGTGTATGTATATGTGCGCGTGTGTATGTGTACACAAAGTGTCATTTTACTGATAAAATGTTACATTCGCGCAAATCCATGTAATTGCTAAGGCTTTTTAAGGTAGAAGTATTATTAGTCGATTAATTTTATATTTACACATCAATCCGAGAAAAACAATTCCATGAAAGTATTTTAGGCTCCCACAATAGAAATACTACTTGTTCGTTATGCTGGTTTCTTTTGTTGTTGCCACTTGGGCACTAGAGGATTCAAATGCGGACGATGGGGAGATCGCCCCTCCCTTGGATTATATCATGGAAAATAAAATGAAAAATACCGGACACTTGATTAAAAATAGGAACCGGAAACAAATCAATTTAAAAGATTTCTATATCCGCCACTGCATTTAGGATACTAAGAAACGCAAAACTAATATTTAATAAGTAGTATTTTTAAAATTAGCAACAGACTAAATTGTTCTTTTTATTTAATGTTTCAAAATTGTTATATAATTATAATTTCGTTTTCAGTATTTGGAAACATGTATATTATTTAACGTTATATATTTGGCAACAATATATGTTAACTGCGTCCCGAATTCTTAAATATGTTAAGTCCTCAATTTACCATCGAAGTGTGAACACGTATCAAAGGAAGCTCCTTCAAAACGGCGTACTAATTTCTTTATTTTATTATTTATATTATTTTATATTATTTTTTCCCCACTGTATCAATATACGACTTACAGAAATTACAAAACGAATACAAACAGTTATCAGTGTTTTTCCAAAGACTTCTTTCTGTCGGTCTGGCATTTTTGATTTTAAATTAGTAAATTGCAGAACAATATTTGAGCTTTATATTCTCATCCAATACTAATCCAAACTTAAACGTAAAAGGATAGAATATTCTTTTTCCTTATTTCTGTATCATTTCTATAATACTTATATTCTTTTTCTGTATTTATCACTTATACCACTCAAAATACGTACCATTCAACTCAATTTCAGATACATATTTTATACTTCTCAAAATACGTACCATAAAATATGTATCTGAAATTGACTTGAATAAATATTATTCGTAATAGTGTTATTTACGTTTTGCTGCTTCAATTTTATTCTTACGACTTCCTTTATTTTAGTGGCAATATCACTATCGTGTGAACACAACAATTTTCACGAGTCAAGCTACACTGCATTTTTGTTTACTACAGTAGAAAATTTTTTACAAGGACTGTCGACTTAATAAAATAATAAAACTAGTGTGGACTTTACAATGTATTTTTCGAGGTCTTTTATAGACAATTCCCCCAACATTTTCAACAAGAGATGTCTGGAAAGGTTTCTGCAAATGAATTAAAATTTCATACACTTAAAAACTGTCCACAACTGCGACTTTTTTAACATATTTGCTGCCAAAGATGATATGGTGCGTTCGTTCACACGCTCCGAGATCCTATCAGCATTTTCATGCTTTTAAATTATTTTCTGTTGTTTTATTTTTTAAATATGGATATAACGGGTTACTTTTAGCAATAGCTAAATTCGCACAAGTATACTCGTAGTTGGTATATTCAATAATATTTTTGCTCCCTGTTCCAACTACAAGTATTTTCGTAGTTGGCAGCGAACGTGTAAATAGTTATTTGATTCTTATGCTTAAACTTTTCGCTTATAATTATAATACTTTCTTTATTAGTTTAATTTGAAGACGCAATTTTTGAATAATGTAGATATTACAAAATATATATTATAACATATTGCAAAATAAGCCTTTGAAATTTAATGCATTCAATATAATACTCTCTTTGAAAATACAGCTCATAATTAATAGGTTTAATTTCATTTGATTTCGTGAAAAGAAACAATTGGACCTGAAATAGGAAATATCTGACCTTTTAGGCCAGAAAATGAAGTTTTTGATTGCTAATTTGTCAGAAAATTTAGAATATTGCAAAACAAATCCTTTTATTAATTATGTTTTTGTTCGTCTATATTATTTTTTGCTATATTTTTAAAATGAAAATATTTAAAACACAAACGAGTAATAGAAGATTCAGCGAAATAATCCTGCTCGATTTACTGGTACGATCGGGGGCAGGCTGGGCCTCCGACCCAGATGCCGGTGAGCCCTCATCGCAGTAAGACTTGATAGAGGACTCGCGCCCTCAAATGGACAAGGCCTCGCACCCTTCGAAAATCCAAGGTATGCGCCCTTTGGGGGGACCCTGCCCGCCCCTGGATAGAATTAAGACTTTTTTTATGCAACGTGTTATTAATCTCCACATGGTTAACATAATTGTAAAATGGTCCACGTGCAAAGTCACTGGGGTACTTTTTATGTAGTTTTCGTGGAGATATATCTTTATAGATATTAAGCCGAACAAGTAGAGGACCAACGAGCCATACGTTGGGTGCCGGTTAGACTCTTGCTCAGGGCGATATCTCTTTTTCTCCTATACGTAAAACTCTAGTTTGGGACTAAGTATGGGTGACAAAAAAAATTAATATCTACAATTAAAACATACGAGCTTAAACAAGAAAATATTCGACACCTCTGCATTAGACTGTTGTCTTTTTTTGTATCAACTCCAGAAACTCAAAAGCTATAAAACCAAAAGCAATAACAAAATATAATTTTTAAAGAAATAAACCGTAAATTTGTTTACCGTTTGGGTATTTTGAGATTTTGTATGTTCTAAAATGTGCATTATAAATTTGCATCCAGCAAACAAACGGAACAATGCTGTTTATGTCTGGGTAGATTAGATGTTTCAAATCTTTACTGTTTTTCCCTAAAGAGCGGGAAAATAACCTTCCCCAATTACTTCGCAAACATCTTAGAAGTTTATAGAACTGGAAGTCGTTTAAAAAATCAAAAGATTTTGTTTTTCCTTTATTTCCCTCGAAGATAGGAGCGCTATAGGAAAGTGCCTCCTATTATCGCTAGATTGTTAGGAAACTTGAAGACATCGAATTTAACGTAAAAACCATAAAATGCTACCTACGTACTCATTATAATATTTACAACGTCAAAGAAAACTGTCTTCTTTTCATTTTCGGTAATGGTTTATAAAATTACGTGAATGCTTGTTTATCTTTAAATTTAAACTTATGATAACCAAACTTTCTTGATCATATTGTTTTCAGTTCGTGAAAGAAAATTTCGAATACTTATTTTAGCAAAAATAAAAAACGTTAAAATTATAAACGTATTGGAAGTGAATTTAAATTTTTACCAGTCAATATGAATATAAATTTAATATTGTTTTGTATAGCATATATATAATAAAGTATATTAAGGCTTGATATACATTTATTGTAAAGGATTATTTGCAAATACAGGTAAAAATGTAATCGGTCCTTATGTTTAAATCTCCAGTGATAGACGCGGAATGATTGACCAATATTTAAATTATGGAACACTGAATAACTATCGTTATATACAAGGTCGGACTGGATTCTTTCAAAGGGCGCGCACCTTGGATTTTCATAGGGCGCGAGTCCTTGGATTTTCATAGGACGCGAGTCCTTGGATTTTCATAGGGCGCAAGTCTTATCGCCCATGAGATCGCACGGACTTTGGGGCCGAAGGACCGGCGGCCCAGTCTGCCACTGATTATATATGTGCGAACTACAGTCGTAGAGTAAAATGACACGATATGAAAATAAAAAATCGCAAACTTCGAATTTACAAAATATAATTAATTTATTTAATTAAAAGACGTTTTTCACAATGCAGGAAAGCAAGTCAGATAAGAAAAATTTCGAATTAGAATTTCAGAGCTACGTAAATTTTATATGATTTATCGGTCCCCCTTTATCACTTGCCACCTCATAACAAGATAATATTTATTAAAATTTGAGTACACGTAACGAAAAACAGCCAATTAATTTCAGATATTTAAATACACTGGATAACATAATAATCAAATACAACTGCTATTAATCATTGGTGTTTTCGTTGATGTAACATTGGTGCATTTTCTTTGTCCCATGACATATAATCAAATTCATTGATGTTTCGTGTTTTATCTTTATGAAAGCAGCGATTCTTTTTTAAGAAGACCGCTCCTACTTCATCTGTTTTATTTTGAATTTAAAGGTATAATTTTAGTTCATTTCTTTTCAAGTTTAATATTCCTTTAATGGCTGCTTTGTCTCTCATGAGCAAGGAGTTAAATTCATAATTGATATGCGCACCAGATTAACCTTAGCCG
>QLNU02015003.1:126051811-126065813 GCA_006491805.2 Dysdera silvatica | reverse complement strand
TATCACTGAAGTAACTTTTTAGTCACACACACATAAAGTTACTTCAGTGCGGTTCTATCACTGAAGTAACTTTATGTGTGTGTGTGTGACTAGAAATTACAATAGTCTTGTCATCTTGACCTTCGGATAAGTCAATACAAGATTTTATTTGGTCTATGAAGATAAAACTCACTATTTAGATGTCGAAGGGCGAATACCTGCTTGAGCTAACGTAACTTCATCGTCACACTGTATGTTCAAATATTTTATGTTAAATTAAGAAAACAAAAACAACTACAAATCAGGACTTGTTTAAAGTATTTAAAAACAAATTTTATTATAAATTAGTATTTATATATCGCGATAGGTACAGATTCGTTATATAATTTAGCATAAATAAAATATGTATAAGAATATTTGTGTATTACAGTAAGAAGTTTTAGTGCATTTTATTTTAAAAATTCCTTATGTGTTCTTTAGAAATCTAAATTAAACGAATGTTAGATTTTTTTTAATTTACCTGTATTTCAAGAATTTAACATCTGCTTAATTCAACAAAACCGCTCACCACATGATCGGTCAACTTATTGCGACTTCACTGTATATGTCGATATTACAAATCCAAAAAGTATTCACAAAAATATTTACCTAACTTTAAACTTTTTAGACTTAACTTTGGTTCTGGTATCTGGTGTGTCACTTTTTTTTTTGTTGAAAAGCTGAAATTTCTTCCTTAACCAAAGTTTGAGTTTTAAAAGTTTTGACTTTTTATTTTTCAGAAGGATTTCGACGAAGTTTTTTAGCCACTTTCTTTCACAAGTGTTTATTTAAGACCCGTTCCTGGTGGCTGCAAGATATTCGAATCGCTATACCCACGTTTACTTTCACCAGCCTTTATTCATCATTTTTGGGCAGAGATATTTAAAAAAAGGAAAAAATTTAATATATTGCTTCTGAATACACTTTTTAAAACATACGACAATTGACTATTCCGTTCTAAAGGGAAGCGTACTTTTTATTAGAGATTAGGTTATCTAAACTCATTCCCGGACATTATTTTCAACGTTTTGAAATATTTATATAAATCGAACATTACGCAGATTAAATTAAACAACAATATTAATCAACGTTTATTGGCGTAGTGATACCAGCGCCGATGTTATGGCGTGATTAGATGGTGAAACGTTCGAAAGAAAAGAATTTTTTTTTTTTTGCGTTCTCTGGGGCCGGAAGTGGAAGGTCGTGGGTTCAGGCCCCACCGAAGGCAGAAATATTTATTTTCTTTCGAACGTTTCACCATCTAATCACGCCATAACACCGGCTCTGGTATCACTACGCCAAAAAAGTCGGTTAATATTATTGTCGAATTTTGAAATATGTTAAAGCTCAAAACGAAAATTTGTATGCATGTAAATTGTTAGCCCAAAAAATGTTATTATGTTAATATTATTTGATAACAAACTGGGATTTTATTAGTTCTAAAGTATTTGTCAGAGATTGTGTGAGAGATAGAGATCTAAGCATACCTATAGATTTAATGCTTATATTTCGTAAGTAAATATTATAAACATTATCTGTTTTCAATAAATATACTTTATTCTATATTTGATTTGAATAATATTAAGTCAATTATACGCTTACATAATTATTACATAATATAATAAATATATACGTTTATATGGTTACTATATTATATATTAATTATGTTATTATTTTTCCTCCCCCTTCTCCTTCAATATCCCAATTCGTAGTCAGCAGCGGGGCAACGGCGTTTCCATTATTTCCAACCTAAGGCATCGCTGTTAAATTAAATCTAGCCATCTTCTTAAGTGCATTCGCTTATATTGTTATCTTGGTCTTTCCATTCCATTTTTGCTGATTTGTTTTATTTTTCTTACTCTTTGAAGTAGTTCCCTTTTGTTCTGAAAACACGCTCTGTCTTTAGGATCTTTTTCTCTCTGAGCTTATCTATTAACTAAGCTATATTCTTTTCTTATGTCTGTGTTGTACTTTCTGCCTCTTGGGTTTATATCCAAGGGTCATTCTCAACATGCACATTTCCATTGCATGGAGCGTTTTCTCCTGACTCGAATTGAGTAAGGTGCCTTATCTGTCCTTTACTGTATAAACGCAGTATATGTATAAAAAAAGATCAATTCATTTTGTATTTTTTACTACATCCTATTTAATATATGTCGATTTAATAATTCTCTATTTCAATTTTAGTCCCTATTTGCATTTTATTTCTGATTTCGGTGGAAGTCTTTTCCAGATCGGATGTCTACTGCAGCAATCTATCTGTGAAATTGATTTTAAGTAATAAGTTTCAGAGAATAGTAGTATTTCTAATGATATTTGAGTTAAACATATCTATATGTTCTCTTGAATATTTCTATGTGTTCTCTAGATGTTCTCTTGAATCTCTATATGTTCTCTTGAATCTCTATATGTTCTCTTGAATGGAAGTGGAATTATTTATCCAACCCCACGTTCAAAAAACATATATTTGAAAACTACTGTTCGATATATTTGTCATTGACATAAATTATTTTTACTATGACTTTTTTTACTAAAATTTACTCAATTAGACTTCGCTCCAAGTGATAAAATCTTTGGAATCGGAGCAGCAGAATTAAGAATTAGAATTAAACATAATTTTATTCTACCTAAATACGCTGTGGTTTTTTTTATGAAACATCTGTTACTCAATAATTAATATAGAGTGGGGAAAAGATAGTATGCCTCTGATATCAAAACGTAGTATCTGCGGGTTACCAATGTAAAAGGTGACTAAGCCACTACGACACCGTGTTGATTGGAATTCCGGCATGTCATTGACGGCGTGAGTAATTGACGAAACTTCACACATGGCGTGAAGAAAGAGCAATGCACAGACAGTTTGCAGAAACTGAACGATTTAATAATACTGACTAGGTTATAAGCGGCAACAGAACTTCGAACTGCTTCGTAGCAAACAAAATTTGTTAACAACAATCATCCAACGGAACATCGTTGTAACATCGTGCTCGTTGGGTGAGCCAACAACCTCGAACGTTGCATTTAGCAGCAACAAGCGATGAGGGTACGAAAGAGAAGAGAGAGAGTTTATCACAGTATATTACAATTTAAACTATGTTTAGGCATTACCGCCCATGCGCAACGACCAAAAGGTCAAGGTACGTTTGGGATCGCTATCACAGAGCCAAAGATCGCTACATTAACAAATTCAACATCAATTAACACGTATACATTAAAAATGAGCTAGATGAATGTCTGTATTCAATGACCCAGCAGTTTAAGCAATGCAGCGATAATCCAGAGGTCGCTGATTCAACTCCGGCCTGATGGAGTGGCTTATTTTTTTCGCTATCTATAAATACAGATTCTGATATGAAGCGTACCAAAAGTTAAGGTATCAAAACTTGACAGAATTGAAGCTGAATTTAGTTTTAGGAAATAAAAAATACTATTTTTACTGGATATGACTAGAAGAGAATATCGTCCCTATCGAAAGGACAACCCCAGAAATATTTTGACATAAAATATTTTATACATTCTTCCAAGCTCAAGAAAGTTTCATTTCTTAGAGTCAGCGGAATGGAAGTGGCGACAGGAGAAGCAAGGTTATTTCCAAGAATAGATTTTTCCCGAAGGAACTTTGGAAAGTGAGAAGTTGCTGTTGATTTAGTCAAAAACGCATGGAAAGTTTCTTGAGATGGGTTCCCAGTCGAAGATGAAAGAGTTATTTTATTCTAAAATCCGTGGAAATGTAAGCAAACAAAAGTCAGTTCAATCACTCTGGCAAAATACGCATGGTTCTGCGACTTACGAAGCGGGAAACGTCGTGGTAGTTGCAAAATTTTCATAGGACATGTCTGCAAAAATTAGCCGTTTATCTTCAATTCATTTGGGAAGACAGCAAAAATATGGATATTGACATGATCTGATTAAGAAATTGATCACTAAGTTCATGCCTTGTCAAGATTGACTCGTCTCGGCATATCCGAGCAACAGCCTTCGTTCAAAGAACTTCTAAAGGCCGTTTTACGCAACCATTTTCTGTTTCAGTTAAAACCTCTGCTTGCATCGCGCTTCATGCCAACTGACTGTTTAAGCCATTTGCGAGTTTTACGATGCAAGGATAGCAAGGGTCGTGCTGCGCCGCGACCTACGGTTTTCGAGTGATCCGAACTTTGTGTTCTGGGGAACCGACTCCAGACTACAGTGAGCAGTTAGTCGGTCCTTTTTTTGGCACCGTTGGGAGTCGAACCCGGGATAACGCCCCGCTAAGCGGCGACGTTACCATTGCGCCACTGGAGGAGCCCCTTTTAAGCGGTAGAAATGTAGGGTTGTCCTGGTGGGATTTTTATTTTGGTCAGGTTCTAATGGAGCCAGGACAGCGAGGGCGCTTCTACGTCAGTATTTGTTGATCGTGGTTTGAGTAGCGATAGGAAAATTGAGGTCCATTTCTATAAGCAGCGTTCAGGCTCCAAGCCGAAAGAAGAATGGGAGAAAGAAAGTGAGAGAGAGAGAAGTGCAGGAAATGCTCAAAACCGACATAAGACCACTATGTAAACATAATACAAAGCTTCAGTGTTCCTATAAAGTGTAACATGGATGTAGGCTTGAACTAAAGCGCAAAATGACAAAATGTGTGTGTGAAACGATCTTTATATAAATGCAGTGTAATAGCACTACACTGTGTGCTTTGAGATCTGTACTCTTTTACTATAAGCCTAAGGTCTTGAGATAAAAAAAATATTCTCGATAAGGGTAAGTGTTTTTAAGTTACAGTGTAACGAAACTTTGGAAACTATAATTGCATATCCTAATATTCTAAGAAAATTTATTTAAATGAATTAGTATTGTTTAAAATTTATGTTCACTTACTAGTTTTTTTAAACAGTGTTCTAAATATTTAGTTGAAGATAGCCGTACAAGTACAATAAATAATTGCAGTGATATTAATGTTAGTATATTATGTTCAATAATAATATTAAAATGATTATAATATAAACATTTATTTGTATTTTTAATGTATTCAAGGGTCCACAAAAACGGCAAATAGCCATCTCTGGCTTTTTCCGCCACTGTAATTTAAAGGTGAAGGAAGACCTTATGACGTATATTGGGTAAATATTGTACTTTAAACAAAGACAATATACTTGCAAGAAATTGTCTGAAACTGAGCAAAATTTGCGGTATATTATAGTGGGAAGGAACGTTGAAAGGCAGTACGGAAGAACATAGGTGTCATTTGGGGGCAAGATGGGCATGTGCTCCTTCACTGTTTTTTAGAACAAGGGCAAAATTACATTTACCCCCCCCCTCAGTTTTGTGGCATTTTTATGTTCAGAGTTTGTAACCCATCGTTTAAACTTAAAATCTATACCTAGGCGGAGGAAGATGAACTCATTGCTACAAAATAAAAGATCAAAGTGTTTATGAATTTATGCCTTGTAGGAAAAACATTTGCCAATCCGCATATTTCGTTAAAGACTAACCTATTACTTAATAAACCTCCTATAAGACAACATAAGTGGCAAAACTACCCGAAAAGAAGATAGGGGAGCAATAATTTCTAGGGGATCTGCAAGAAAACAATATAGATATTATTCTAGCAGAAAACAGACAAATCCATTGTACTTTTAAACGCATGTTTTGCTGTATGGAAACATATGCAAATGGGGATGGGACGAGAGAACATAAAAAATAATGGTTGCGGTATTAAATGCATTTTGTAATTGTTTCTTTTAAAAATTTTTATTTAAAAGTGCATTTATTCCGGCTGTTAAAAAAACAGGAATTTACACGAAAGTAGTCCTTTTGCATTTTCTCAATAAATATTTTTCTTTCATTTTTTGGCGCGAGGCGTAATCACCGATGAAAATAACAATGTTTGAAGACATACCAACTTACGCCTTGTTAAAATATAGGAAGGTGCAAATTCGTTTTTTTTCTTCTTCTATGATTCCATGCTTTCCGCTCCAAGTGATTTACGCAGAAAAGCGTCTGTAGCTTGTCGAGAATGTGATTTTTCAGATGGCAAATTTTAGTTTCTTCTGAACAAATAAAATTCAATGTTATATCTTCACAATTATTCTAAGCTTGGAAAATATAATTTATATATTCATTTTTTAATTTATGATAGTCAGCGGTAGTCATCAAATACAATTCATGATTTACACAGATTGGTATTAACTATTTATATAAATCGAACACTACGCAGATTAAATTAAACAACAATATTAATCAACGTTTATTGGCGTAGTGATACCAACGCCGATGATAGGACGTTTTCGGAAGGTGAAAAGTTCTAAAGAAAAGAATTTTTTTGCGTTCGGTGGGACCTGAACCCACGACCTTCTCAAGCCGGCCGGAGGCTCTACCATCTGAGCTACAAACAATATCTAATCTCTTACGAACGTATTTAAGACTATTTTTCTGGTATCACTACGCCAAAAAACGTTGATTAATATTGTTGTTTAATTGGTATTAACTAGTTATAAATTTTCGTAATTTATTCACACATAATATAGTATTGATATACAGCATACGATATCAATAACATATATGATCCTAAAACCCGTTTTATACTCCTACATTTCTTAACCGGTTCATCCAATTAAAATTTCAATTACGCATTCAATGCAATTTCTAGTTTAGATCAACGGCAATCCTGTCGAAACTCAACTTCAAAGTCATAAACATCTTCAGATGTAATGAGAACAAGATGAGTTCAGAATCATGAAGCCATTTTTGTCGCAGTTTATTTAAATATATTTTTGCTTTAAAAAAATTAAAATTGAGAATTTTATATAAAATGCTTCTTAGTTATTTATTTCGTGCTTCTTTTTTCCCTGTATTTTCTGTTGTACGTTGTACAGCACCATATTTTCCCTATCGGAAGATTTTGTAACTATTCATTTTCAATAACGGGCGAGCTCACCACATGAATTCCCCTCTTGTCCTCTCTGCATTAGAAGCCTTAAGGTGGACTACAAAGATGTCTAAACAGTCATATTTCAATTTTGTTGTCCTGCATGTATCGAAATTTAATTACTTTTTTTCAGTATATATATATATATATATATATATAGAGAGAGAGAGAGAGAGAGAGAGTAGATATATTCTAAGTAGCGAATATATACATTAAGATAAAATTTATATTAATTTGGTGAGTATTTATTACTAGAAAAACTGAAATTTTATTTTCATTCCGTTACTACTTATACTAATCTAAAACCTATCACCAATATCTATGTGCAGTTGTGCTTGAAAAAGCTCGAAATACCATTTAAATCTGATCGCTGAAAAGAATTGCTTTGATAATTTGAATAGAAAGTGGGAGTTCAGTTTTAACTAACCTTTACGTCAATATCAACATAAACGCTGGAGAATACGACGTTCAAATCCTGAGAGAGTCCTGGATTTGCACCTCTATTCAAAAGCAAATACGCCGTCTGTCACTGTTCCTTAATCATTTTCGGCATTGAGTTTCACCAGCTTTAATAGACTTCTCTAAAGCAAACAACCACGGCCGAAATAGACATGGAAATGAATGCAACCAAACGCCAGCAACCAAGTTTGAGTAAATTGTGTGTTTCCCTTGTGATATAAAAGGACATTGTGGAGAGATTTAGCGAGAACGGCCTTCTTTGCTCTTTACACTCGATTAAACCATGTTTTGGTAACTTGTCTCGCTGCTCTCCATATCAACTTTAGAGCGAACCAGTGGCGTAGCAGTTAAAAATTATTTGAGCTAAGTAGCTTAGAAGATCGATCAATTAATCAATCATGCAATTAATATTTCAATCACTCAATCATATACAAATCGTTATACTTAATTATTATTATACTCAAATTCGGTAGTAATTACAATCAGAGTTTCTCAGTCCAAGAAATTGATTGGGTTGGTATGTTAGGGAGTTTAGTGGTATAAAATTACACCAATTTTATATATAAACCATCGTCGATCCCACCACAAACGATCCATCATGTCTCTTTGAGACATGAAAAATAAAAACCAATAAAGATTACATTTATTTAAATTTGAATTGATTTAAATAAAAAAAAGTCTTTTAATAACTATCGATTTTTTTTCGCTTATATAATCCGAACAATACTGGAATATTCCGTTCTGGGGAAACTTCAAAAACCATTAAGTAAGGCCCATTGATAATTTTGGGAAAAATTTCAGAGATAGCTTATTCCCAAAAGAAAATAGCTGATAAGAAAAATGTTTAGTTTGTGTTTATATTTCTTTGCTTTTGCGGAAATCCTTTCAAATATAGTTTTTTTAAAAAAAACTCTTATCACAAAAACCGTTTTTATTATAAGTCCTTCGAGAGCTTTTTTTATCAGTCCATCCACCATCTTTTTTTTTCGTTTTATCCGTTCGCTTTCCGTGTTCCATTGTCCTTTGAGTGCATAAACTGGTACCGAATTTCCTTAACAGTTTTCCTGTCAAATTTTCAGCAGCGATTCTAATTTTATAATATTATTAAAAGCTTGCTTACACTTAAAACTACAAGTATGAGATATAAGGGATATTAAGTACTTTCTTTCATGTGACGTCACACAGTACGGTGTGCTAGAGCTTAACATTCAACTACGTTGACAGATGTCGGCAATGATTAATTGACGAATTATTTTTCCGAAAGCGGGAAGTTAATAAGAATTCGCTGCAGCACACTTAGTTGCGTAACAAATCAAAACTCATGGGGGATCAAGTGGCTATGGAGGCTCAAATGGCTATGGGGACTGGCGCGCCTTTAACGAAGATTTTCAGATGCGGCCTATTAGAAAAGAATGTGTTCTGATTTACAACGGAGGGGCTAGAGTCTCTGAGCCCTACTTTTTCTACCTAATTGCTTGTACTGTGCTGATTTATACTTTTAATATTTTTACTTTCGTACTCGTTTTTAATGTACTTGGATGCCATTAGTCATGATATTTTACGTTTATATTTGTTTCAAATGCAGTAGTATGGTGGAAGGTCATAGCTTTCATATAGAAATAAGATACAAAGTACCAGGGAAGAAATTTACATACAGAAGGTTAAACACTGGCAAAATAGCTTTTACATTTGCTATTTTACCGGTGTTTAACGTTCTGTATTTAAACCATAGATTTTTTTCATTTGGCAAATACCAGAGCTAACAAAGAAAATATTTTGTATGAGCACATTGCGTAGAGCAATTCCTTTGATAACCTTCTCTCGTGATGAGTTCCTTTTTCATTATTTCATCTTCGTTAGCATGTACAGCATTTTATCTCCATTTTTGTCGTTACTTAATCTCTATTAGTTTATTCTTTTATCATCAGTCTTCCATAATTTTATTTTTACCCTTTTTATACATTCCACCTTCCTTACCAATTTTGCTATAATTTTTTTTTATATTCTGTTCTATAAGCCTGTCTCGCTTAAAGAAAAAAAAGTAGTAGCTTACTTTTTTTAGCAGTGATCTTGTAAAATAATTAAGTAATAAATAAGTAAAAAAAACGCGTTCTAATTTAATACTTTTTGTTCATTTCGGGGTTCAACCCCCTCCCCCAAAAAGGAAAAAATCTCTGTCACTTCCCCGGGAACGGGTGATGGGGGCGCCCCTCGAAATGAGCCTGCAGGCCCTCGGCGGCCCTGACAAGATTATATAGTTTTTAAAATGCAATTGTAAAAGTAAAACGTTGAGTATATTGAGGAAATAGTTAAGAAACTAACGTATGTGAAGTATCTCTCTGTTACAGAGCCTCAGACACTGAACAATTAGAATTATACTGTATAGAAAATATAGTGTGTCTCAAAAGTTTGGTCTCAAAAGTTATTTAGTTTTTAAGAAAAAATTGGGATATAAAGGAAATATTAAATATACACATTTTATTATACAACACATACTGCTTGCATATATGAATTCAAAACTTCTAATATTTATTTAATAAACTAATTTACAGTAAAATTAAAAAAATGTCTGTCTTAAAACTTTAGTCACAGTTTACGTAAAAGGAAAAGTTTAGTAAATACGAGCTTAAATAAAGGAGCTGATATCATGCACAGCTAGTATAGATCTTAAAATTTCTTCTAAAATGCATTTTCAGATTTCCAAAAGCAAAAAAGTTGATCAAGAAAGAGATAGCTCTGGCATGGAAATTGAAGTCTGATGGGAAGACTGCATTAGAAATTGAAATGTCGTTAAGTAGATCCAAGCATAGTATTTATAGAGGATTAGCAAACTGTCACAATTAGAAATCAAAATTTCGTTCTGGTAGGTCACGTTCTATCTCTGTATACAAAGATTAAGGAATTGTGAGAATGGCGTCTTTCTAGTGAATACCGCTAAACAAAAGTGAGCTGCAAACCTCGAAGGATACTATTTACCAAAAGATTAGACAAACATATATAATAGTTTATCGGAAAACGGCTCGAAAATAGCTGTTGAAACCACGATACAAGATGAAGAAATTACAGCGAAAAAGCGAGCATGTATCACGCGTTTGATAAAAAAATGGCTGTTAGTCATATTTAGTGATGAAAAAGGTGAAATCTCGATGGACCTGATGGTTGAATATCATGTTGGAATAATTTGAGAAAAAATTCAGGCATTTTTCTTTTCAGTAAGCAGCAAGAAGGATGATGCGTGATGGTCTGGGGTGGATTTAGTAGACAAACTTGCATTTATAAACGAGAAACGAAATTCTGAAGACTACTAAGAGACACTAGAAAACAATTTGGTACCCTCTGGAGAATTTCTTGGAGATCAAAAGTGGGGTTTGCAGCAAGATAGTATACCAGTCCATATATCCGATTCAACAAAATCGTGGTTCTAGCAAAACCATATCGCGATTTTAGATTAGCTAGCCTGCAGTTCCGACTTTAACCCTATTGGGAACATATAGAGGATATTAGTCTGTATATTTTATGATGTTGGTAAGTATTATTTTTCAATAAAATTGGTAAAAAGTTCTATAGATAAAGCATGGTATAGAATATATGGCATCATCAACCCAGTAATTCTGCAAAATTTTTGTTCCTTCAGTTGAAGGTATTCCGGGAAATTTTAGAAAAAAGTTTAAAAAAAACTCATAAATTTATAATATGTGTTTGATTTTTTAAGTGACAAAAATCAAATTGTGGCAAAACTTTTCAGAGAGGTATTTCTTAAATTTTCATTTTATGAATTTATTAAACAAATATAAGAGATTTTGAATTTATATATATATGCAAGCAGCATTTGTTGAATACTAAAATGGATGCATTTAATATTTTGCTTATATTGTAACATTTTTACATGCTAAATAACTTTTGTGACTAAACTTTTGAGGAATTCTATATATAGTCTTCTATCTAGAAAATAATGTTGGCGGGTATCGTCACAATATCAGACAGATGGGACTACGGACAATGATTTTATTTCATGCATTGCACGTCTATTCCTTATCTTTATATTCTTTTCTAGAAAAGAGGAATTTCGCGTCACTTTTTCGCGAAAATTTATCAGAGAATATATTCCCTAGAAGGTAAAGTTGATGATTTAAAGAGTCTATTGTTTCTTGAATGCTTTTGACTTTAAGTTATTTTTTACCAAATATTTGAACTACTGTTCTTTTCTTTTACTTTTGAGTATTCTGTAATTTTGTAATGGTAACCAATCCTGCAGAAACTCATGAAATTGAATAAAACTATGCTGAAATAACTTATTTATACATATTGCAATGAATTGTTACTGCATTCTGAAAGCACTTTTTGTATGTTCGGTCAGTTTCTAAAGCTGATGGTTTACCATTTATATTTGCTCGTGTACTTGGCTTCATAGCAGTCAATTGAAATTTGTGTTTCAAAGAATAAATCCTTCCCAGCGTCGTTCAATCACTCAATAGTTCCTGTTTTCATTCATTCATTCATTCATTCAAATTATATCACAACATGTAATCTATCAGCTCATGCGTCCTATTTTGATAAAAGGACGGGTCCAGTATGTTATTTCGGGGTGAAGGTTTGAGGGCCATCTTGGTTTCTTTGAAAATTTGTCAATCACTTTATTTACGTCATTATAAATATCTGGGTGCGTGTATGTTTTAAAAGACTCTCATCTGTGTTTGAAGCCAAGTTTGAATGCGCTTCAACCACAAAAAGCAACATTCTGCTGAAGCAATACCTACTGAAAACGTAGTTTGAAGGGCGAGAAGCTTGTAGATTCGTGGAAAAACGTCTTGATCGCATTTCTCCAAGGCTTAGATACTTTGGACACCAGTATAAGACTTTTATTTATTACAGTCGTAACAAACAATACATAAAATATTCTTCATCAACTTTATTTTTTTCCCATTTAACCATGAATGGGGCGAACGCCCCCTTCGCCCCTCGCTGGATCCACCCTTATTTCGACATGTGGTATATGTTACCAACTCTGCTTCAATTAGTTTGTGATAGATGTTATTTATAGATCCGACAGTTTTAATATGGTTTGTGCATACAAAATGTATACCTCAAATATAATTAATTTCAGATACAAATTTTGTATTCATAAATAATATTCATCAAATGTTTAACACGATCTATATATCTAAAAGAGTGCCAGGAAACTTTTTTTCTTCTACAGTTTGCATGTTCCAAATCCCATTAATTTTAATCAAATGCAAATGATTTCAATTTGGAAAAGCAAGTCTTAGGAGATTAATTGATAAAATCCCAAAAGGCTGAAAGAGACATAGTATTTCGGATATATATATATATGTATGCCTTAAAAAGATTTCGAAATATCTTTAAATCTCAGCTTACATTCGCTTTCGCAGATTGATGTAATAAAAGATCGGAAATATAGCAGAAGAGAAGGAATTTGCTCATGTATTTTGTTATTGAACAAATTGTATTCTTTAAATTTTAGCTATTTGTTTGTATTACTTCATTTTGAAAAAACTGGAGATAGAACGCGAATATCGTGTAAGACTTCAAATACGAAAACATAATTCGATGCTTGCTTATTTAAAATTTTCCAAAATGAAAGTAATTCCTAGCGTTCCCGAGTTCAAATTTCACTTTCGTATTTGGGACATTCGTTTGTGGATTTAAGCAGCTTTGAAAGAGCCCTTAAAATCGCAAAAATTATTTACTTCTATGCATATTCCGCTGTAGAATCTACAAATTCTTTTTTTCAATTCCTTTATTCAATTCCTTTTTTCAATTCCAAATAAAATATTGTACTTTAATAATTTATTCAAAAATGCTTGCTAAATTTCCGACTCATCTGCTGTTCAAGTATGTTTTATTGCAAATCTTTTTCTACTGAATACTCTTCCAAATGCGGGACATGTATTTTTCGAAAAAAGATCTCCACATTTGCGACGTATCCCTAAATGAGAAAATTATAGCAGTATGTAAAGAGAGCTGCCTGTACCTAAGAAAATAAAACTTATTTGATGAATTTATTTTATGTATATTTCGTGTAGATATGAAATACAAAGGATAAAGTTAATGAGCATTAACGAATAATGCTCAGTATAATAATAGTTCTGAAAGTTGATTAAGCAAAATTGAATCAAGCGTCAACTTCAAACTTACAGGTCTACCGGTGGCGTGGTTATAATGTCTTTATTTAGCGTGTTGTTATTATATTTCGGACGTAGTCGGAGAGTTGGCTCTCCAAGCTTTAAGAGGTCAGAGTTCCTAGGTGGTTTCCAGGTTCGACTCCTGATGCTGTTGTAAGGCATTCGTCAATCATGAAATTTCCCGGGTTGAACTTCCAACGGTACTGTGAAATGTCTACCATTCTTTTGATTGCAAGAGTCCGGGGTATGATTCTCACGGCTGCAGAGATTTGGAAACCTGCAAGTCTGGAAAGTGTGTTTGTTGACATACTACGCAAAATTCGAAATTAAAAATAAATTGCAATTTTCAACGTATTTATTCCGTACAATACTAACAAAATCTCAAAGAAGAACACAATTGCATTTCAACCAATCACACACACCAGTCGCAGTTCAGTTTGGATGAAGACCAGCGTGTGATTGGTTGAAATGCGATTGAGTT
>QLNU02015003.1:126022324-126051711 GCA_006491805.2 Dysdera silvatica | reverse complement strand
ATCGAAACACTAAATTATCTGCCCAATATGTACAAAATTCTATTACCGAAATTTGAATTACCATTTTAAGAATTCCGTAATTCATGTTTGAATTAATAAGTTTATTGTTAGGGAAAGTAGAATTAAAGATACGCGGATCAAAAATAAAAAGCATTGTTTTTTGCGCTTTCATTTCATTTTTGAGAAGGATTTAAAAATATTCCTTACCCTCTTTCCATCTTCATAAAATGTGTTACTTTAAGATTAAATGATCCTAAAGTTGTCTAGAGAATTGCTAATTACCTTATACGTGTAAAAAATTAAAATAAAAATAATCTGCGTTTCATAATGTGCCCTTTGTTTAGAAATTTATTATTTAGAAATTATTATTAGAAATTTAGTATTTTCCTAATGTTGATAGCATGTAAATGAACTACCCTTGCATAAATATTAATATTTTTCATTCTTTAATCGGAACAACTTTAAACAGAAGTAACTGCGGCATAAAGCAAGACCATTACAATTACGGCGAATGTTAAAAGAAAAGAATCTATAAACTGGAAATCTCACAAGCGTAATTAATTAATAAAAAAGGTGTTTCCACATGGCTAATTATTTGTAATTAATTATGTACGGTACAAATTTATTTTTTATTACTTAGGGATTTGGCTTTGCAATGGAAGGAATAATAAATAAAAGGCGCGTAATTGGAAATCTTGAACATAATAGCCATTTTCGATGCAAAGGTGTAATAGAAGCATGAGAGCAATTCGCAGGAAGAACGATGATTTCGTTGGAAGAGTCTATTGAAATCATGTAATAATAAATTAGATGATTCTAAAAGTACTGAAAATTTTGTCGTTTAGGCCGTTGTTTAAAAAAATATTTAGTGCGTCAATTGCATCTTGAACTATGGAATACACAGCGCCGTTCCAGAAGACAGAACAATCTGAATGCTGCGTAATTTGAAATTTACTTTGTAGGTGTTTTATAGTAAAGTCTTACTTTTAAATTAAACAAAAATTATTAAATTTTGAAATATGAGGATAAAGATGAAATTAAAGAGAAAATATGCTTCGTCAAATCCGTGCTATTTTATATATTAGCGCGTATAATATATTAAATGAAACTAACTCAAATACTTTGCCCGTAATATCTATGAATCCGTTATAATCGAGTCTCACTGAATCTATATTATATAGATTACCAGACCCTTGTTATGAGGACTGAAGACCCGAAACCTAGTGGAAATAGCAATATAGAAATTGCAAGTAACTCAAAGGAGCATAGAATCTTCGTGCTTGAGTAACTACAGGGGATTGGAAAAGATTGGAACCAATTAGATGGAAGGCAAGTAAGGTTAGATGGTACCATTGTTCAAATAAAAGAGGCAATGGATAGGACAGGATAACTGACCTTTAATGGATATGTTGGATATATATATGTTATAAGAGAGAGAAAAAGAGATCACTGGCATAGCACAGTATTAAGTACAGTCTAACCTTGATTTAACGAATTTCAAGGGACTAGGAAAAATAATCTATAAATTGAGGAATGTTATAACCAAGGGACACATTTATGGGGACTACGGACGTACCCATGGGGGGGGGGCAGTGGGTCCAGGGTGCTTCATTGGGCTGAAAATTTACACGTAAAATAGGTTGAAATTAGCAAATATTACATTAAAAAATTTAATGTTTTTTTTTATATATTTTTGGCCCTCGCCCGAGAAAAAGTTTAAGGTGCGTAATTGATCGGAACTGATCAAATCAAAAATTTTCGAAAAGAAAAATCATAAAAGTGCTTATCAGCGTTCTGAAGAGTACGTGCTAATTTTAATAAGCATAAGACATAAGCACCATAAGCGTACGCAGAAAGTTCAGAAGGGGAGTTGCAGAGCTACAACTCATATATTCCTATGTTAAATATACAAAATTTCATTGCAATGGGGGTTACAACCCCATCAACACACCCCTGCATACGCCAGTGACATGATTACTATTACATGATTACTATTCGTATTGCTGTTACATGATTACTATTTTGAAAATAAATTTTTGATGGTCTTGGGAGTTGGCATTTAACATTGCCTTTTCGATTTTTTCGAATACATCGGGAAAAATTCACGGTAAATACTTTTTTACATTTTACACATTGTAAACTAGCATTCACTTCAATTGATTGAACATAAATTGCGATTGATGCGATACACTATGCAAAAATATTAGATAAATAAAACACAATACTGTTGCAGTTAGAAATTGCATAATTTAATGTCGTGACAGCTGTTTCAGTAGCTTCTTGATACTTTTTTCAAACAAAATATACAAACCAAAAAAACTGTTGATTGGTAATGATGGTCACGGTTTTCATTATACGAGTTACAAGTAATGCTTCGGAGAAAAATAACCGTTTTTCACTGGGATAGGAGAAACGTCTCTGGATACAACGCCGATCCACGAGACGGCGGAAATGTTCAGAAAAGCAATCAAAATTAAACTGATGAGGATTTTAAATACGGTTAATGGGGGAACAGTTTTTTGTAGCATTCTGGGAAAAATATGCTTTCACTCGGATCGTTGATAGCTCCATTGCTGTTGAAGTTTATTTTCTGACGACAGTTGCTTCTCTAACTGAAATTCCATTTGCAGCTGCAAGCTAATGACGAAACGTATAGTTTAATTGAGGAAAACAAACGTTAAATAGAGGAAATCGTTAAATAGGGTATCTCTAAATCAAGGTTAGAATGTATATAACAGAGGCTCTAAGATATATGTCACAAAGATTAAACGTATCCTATTTTATCGCGATAAAAAGTCTTAATATTTAAGTGGAAGACATCCAGATGTTTGAATTACGTAGGTGTAAAGAATATTAACATACGCATTATGTCATTAATATGGTAGATAATAATGATAATAGGTGGTCTAGATCAGTGGTTCCCAACCTTCTTCAAGCCGCGACCCACTTTCATAGTAGCCAAGTAATCTGCGACCTCTTTTATAGTAACCAAAAGATCTGCGACCCCTCTGTCCGCCGCCGACACATTTGCATAATAAAAGCATTTTTAACAAAGTAAAGAAAACACATTAGATATAGAATTATATTATATTAATTAATTATATATTATAATAAGTGATTATATATTATAATATAATAATTAATTATATATATTATAATAATTGATTATATATTATATTATAATAATTAATTATGTGTTATATTATATTAATTAATTATATATTATATAATAATAATTGAATATAATATTATAATAATATATATATCACATTATATTAATTATTTATTATGTTAATTATATAAATGTATATTACAGATATAAAATTAGCAACCATTGGTAGAATATTGCAATATGTATAGCCATGTTGAAATATAAAAGTTTTGAAAACATTTAGTAAAAATTCCTTACAAAAATAATTGCAACTAAAAATAGTTGCGGCGAACCCCAGGTTGGGAACCACTGATCTACAGACAGGTTTTTACTTGAAATTTTACAAAAATTACTAATTAAGAACTTGCTTAGATAATGGAAAAATGCATTTTTTGACCAACTAATTAAAAACAGCCTTCATACTAATTATTGAAAATATTTCTCCAGAAAATTTCCTCAGAAACTCTATATATTAGGGATGCCGCCGAAAAGTAACTTCGAGATTTTTATTTTTTGAACGTAGTACACAACCGCCAGAACAAAGATTAATGAAATGTTGACTCTCGGATGGAAAACTTATCAAAAAACCGCGAAAATAATTAATTTATCAGGCTGCAGTTTTTTTTTGTTTTTTTTTTGTAATTTCGGCATTTTTTTGCTCATTATGATATGGAGTGAAAAGAACTATTTCTGCATTTGGTTTCGAAGTGAATTGGCCAGCGATGAGTCTAACTCTTAATATTTTGACCACTAAGCGACTGAACATTGAGCCCTAATGGGGGAGGGTGACGTAGCGGTAAGTTCTAACGTATGTACAGTGTGTGTCAAAAGTTTCTAAAACTTTAAAATATCATAAAAAGGAACAAATGATGAGAGTGATTAGTTTAAAAGTTAGTTACAAATATTTTAGTTTGAAACAAAGGATTAGTGGGATATTAGAAATTAATTTTTGTAAATATTTCTTCGACAACTTTTTTCGTTAAATTAGCGAATTCACGTTTTACAATACTTTAAAAATAGTTATACAATTTTAACGATCTTTACATAATTTTAACGATCTTTACATAATTTTAACAATAGTTATATAATTTTAACAATAATTATATAATTTTAACACTAATTATATTATTTTAATAATAATTATATAATTTTAACAATAATTATATAATTTTAACAATAATCGAAATCAGAATATTTCTCGGACGAACGAGGTATACAAGTTGGCCATTACACGATTTCGTTTTCAATTTTAAATAAACAAAATCATAAATTATTAATTATTTAAAAAAGCCATAAAAACATGAACGCGTCAATAATTTCTGTGAAACAATTTCCTCTCATCTTCGTTTCAGAGTTTAATGGAAATCAAAACACAGGTTAAATTACAAAAAAATTATACAAATGAAATGTACTTTTAAGATCTCCGAAAAAACAGCATTATTGGATTATAGAACTTCAAACCTAAGAATTCCCGAATTTTGCGTTTTAATGAAAGAGCTTATAAAATACAATTAAGGAAAAGGGCGACGAAACTTAAATCAGAATCCTTTTCATATTTTCATTTTTTATTTTCGACAGAGCTTTAACATTTTCAGAATTTTTCCTCTCTTTCTCTCTCCCAATGTCTAGCGGACCTCAATTTAATAATTAATTACCGTAACCGCTTACAGGATTGTTAAGTACCTTAATGATAAAAAATGCAAATATAAAGCCCATCTCATAATGAAATACTTTATTCAGAAAAAGCTATGTAGCGCAAAATTTTTATAATTAAGCTCATGAATAAAATTAAGTTACTGTTGCTTGACTCTTTAGTATTTTATGCATATTTTACTCAACACATGTTAAAATGATGCTAATTGCTGCGCAAAACTAATCTACTTCAATTGCAATGCCTGTTAAAAAAAGAAAATGTAAACGAGGAAGTATACAAGAAAATGTAACTAATTAGTAAAAGAGCTGATTTTGCATATACAAAATATTAAGCAAATTATCTTTTATTAAAGAAGGCAATTTTTAATGAGGAAATTGCAGCTGCAATTCACGAGTGTAAATTTCATGAATTTGAAAATAATATATAAATTTCAAAATAATACACGCGTTTGAAAGTAATATATTAATTTGAAAATATCATATAAATTAAAAAAACATATAAATTTGAAAATTGCATATAAATTAGAAACTAGCAAATAAATTTGAAAATATCGCGTAAATTTGAAAGAAAGGGTAATATCCCAGGATCTTCAGATTACATGTTGGATGTTCTACTAACTGAGATATGTTCTACGCCCAATGTCTCCCATTAAGATTTAAATAAACACAATAAGAGGATGGCTGAGTTCCCTTGATGTAATGAGCACTAAAAAAAATAATTAGTTTATCTCGCTTAATAAATTAACTTAACTAATACACATTTTACACTTTCTATTTTCTGCTGAAATTCACGCTGTATCTAAGTTGAAATACGTAGAAAGATCCCTAGTCTTTTGTGTGCTTATCTAAAGCTTAACGCGAGAGATTGTGAGGGTAGGTTATAGTTCAGTTAGTAGAGTATCATATATGCAGTCGGATACATACCTCGGTGGTCTGGAGCTCTTTTCCCTCTAATTTCTAGTTCTATATATATAGTTATATAGTTTCTATATATACATACATATGTAGCGCTTTAACAATGGGCCCTAGATCTGTCCTTGCATAAGGGGATAATTCGGTAAAAATGTTACCTGTGCAAATGTTGATGTTCTCAACTTGTAAACATAAAAGGCGTTTAACATGCAGGCAAGATAATCCGTGTCAAATTAATAACAACCTCTCCTTTTTCTGCAAAGAGAATCACTGTATGTACTTCATAAAATGTAAAACGTGTACTCTTCAGTATATCCGACAACATAACCCGTGACAACATAATGACCAGTGACAACATAAATATTAGGATCAACGGACATAGGTGGGATATAAAGATATTTCGTTGCGGTACCAAAAAATATTTTGAGTTACAACGCTTTCAGCATCACTCCTTTGAAGAAATTGAAATTTCCATTCTGAATATTTGTTGCTGCGAAGACAAAAGATTGGAAAATGAAAATCTCTTTATGACTAAACAAGACTATTTATCCATATGGACTCAACGGTTTTTTAATGGGGAAATGATTTTCAACAAGCCAGAAGAATACTATGTGTACAAAATATGTAATACGTTTCAAGATGAAAAAACCGTACCTATGCGGGGAAAGAGGGGTAAAGGAAGAAATAAATTTGCTACAAAAAGTCCTTATCTATTAAGCCTGGAAAATATAAAGAAATTTGAAGACCAAGAAATTAATCTAGGTTTAAACAAGGAAATAAGGACTCACATTTTTTCCATAAAGAATAATTTTATCAAATTTCACCTACAACAAGGAGAATTCAATTAATTTCGCCAACAAATATTTTAATGATATTGTTAAAGAATTTCTACACTATGCCTATATAATAGAGCTGGGGAAGATACTAAAAATTTTGAATTTTTTACCATCACATTTATGAATAGAAAATTCTGTGGTCTTCATCTTATCAAAATCATTGGAAACAACTCTGAGGATTTCTCATTAAAAGATGTCATCAATATAGAAGTAGCCTACAAATATGGGAAAACATTAAAAAAATTGCTTTGCAATTACAATTCTTTTAGTAAAATTTTATCTTAAGGCGACGAAAACTGTTTCTGCCAAGAAGAAAAATATGTGGGCTACATCGACTCTGCTCATGGACATTTAGTTACTGAAAACATGGATATCTTGAAGATAAAAACCTTGCTGCTATCATGAAGAAAGGTTCAATATTTAGACCGAATTATAAATTTGCTAATGAAATTTTGATCAATCAATTCAAAATGGAAATAAATTCTTTTGTTCTAAGAATTGTCCTACAATGTGAGTGTCCCATAGAAAATTTTAACTGTTAGATAACTGAAATGATCTACGATTTCCGAAACGCTACTGGAGGATCAGAACATCTTAACTAAAATGATATCTGTAATAAAACAAACAAGAGCATCAAAAATTTCAAAATAAATTTGTTATCACCCCAGTAGATAAAGCGGGCAATAACTTCTATATTATGTGCAAGAAATTAAATAAGAAAATTATTCAATGGGAATACATCACTAACGACACATTTAACATCCTTTCTACCTCAATTGATCTTTTCAAGAATATTATCGCCTTTCATAAAAATTCAATATAAAAATATAGGAGTTCAATTACCCTTATCTCTACCTTACTGTTAAGTTCTATAAAAATCCTGTCGATTTCAGATTCATAACCTGAGGTCCTAATGTTTACAATAGATCAGCCTCAAAAAAAATTTCAAAGTACATTAAAAAGCATTATTAAAGACATTTAAAATCAACCCTCTTCCTTCATCATCCAAAATAACATGAAAGTCTTAGATTATCCAAAGAATGTTTATCAAAAAGGCCTGATAGTTACAACGTATGACTTTGAAAACCTAGTCACAAGCATTCCCTTAGAAAAACTTATTGATGTGTGCGAATTTCTTTACGAAAATTTTAAGGAAAATATAAAGGTCGACGTAGCATACTGGAGAAGCTTATATAAATTTTGGGTTTTCGAAAATGTACTCCACAATGGCAATAGCTATTTTTTACAAATAAAAGAAATACCTATGGGTTCCTCCAAGTGCAAATTTATTTTTACACAACTACGAAATAGAAGCCACAAAAACTTACGACCTAACAGCTTTTCGCTACATAGATGATATAATTGTTTTTGATTGTTATGGCTTCGACAATATCTACAGAAAAATATATCTGAATTCTTTGAGTCTCAAAAAACTAGTTTCAATGATAAAATATGTTTTCTTGATATCTCTTTGGATTGTAACTCAAATATCTTGGGCTTATATGATAAAAGGAATGATTTGATGTCAATTCACTTACTAATTATTTTTCGAACATAAGCCTGAAAACAAAAAGTTGAATCTTACATTCAGTAACCCGTGGAGGACTCGATTAAACTATTCACATTAATACCTCTTTTTTGAATTTTCCTGTACTTTGCACTTCCCAAACTATTTCTGCCTTTTAGGACACGGCCGTCGATAGTGAATAGTCTTTTGAAATGACAACACTGCTTGTTTACTTGCAGTTTGCTCCCGTTGACTTCTAATAAAGGACAGCAGAATCGGTCTGAAAATCGTGGGAACGCTCAACCAAATATCAAAATCTACGCTTAATTACTTCGTTGCTAATGTATAATTTGCTACATACTGATACATATTAGTTGTGCAAGAGAAAATTTGTTTTGAGTTGTAAAAAGGAAAACAGGTAAGCCAATCTTTTGTTGATACTCCGCACAGATCTTGAACAAACGTTAAGAGGTAACGAATAAAGAATAGGTGACACGTAATGTAAATTTACGTTTAAGAAGCTCTTTCATTCAGTGCACTGCTAAAACTTCCATCGAGACAACACAATGGCTTTATGATTGGACATATAATTGCAATTCAACATAGAAATATCATCATAACACAAATTTTTCGTATTAAAAAAATTTGCAATCATCCATTTGAAAAAGATATTGCTTTTTGTAAGCTCATGATCTCTTTAATGAAGAATCAAGTTTCTTTTAATTTCTTTTTGTCGTTGTTCTCCAAAATAGCTTAAAATATTAGACTTACCCGCTCCTAAAATGAACCGTTTAAAGAACATGTGAATGTAGGGTGTAAATCCACTCTCCCTCTAAACTAATTTTAATACTTGCCTGTATAACATGTGTGCGGAAAAAGGAAGTCAACATCATTAAGGTTTGGCTTTCTTTTTGGTTTTACGGCTCAAAGACTACAGTGGTCATGCTGCGCCGGGACCTACTGTTTTCCGAGGAATCCGAACCTCTTAAGGCCTAGGGAACCAAACCCCGGACTACAGTGAGCAGTGCGAACATCATTAAGGAGAATTATAATACTTGAAGAAGTGGACAGTTTTAAACAAAGTGCGGACAATGAATCGGGTTCTTAAAATACGGACGCTTGTTTAAATAAATGGACCCCCATCACTTTGACGTTCATCAATGGTCAAACAGGTATTTATTTGTCTGTTTTGAAACATACATGCATAAATATATGGTTGTTGTATATAAAATGTTTTAAATTCTATAAAATTTAATTATTTAATTAAATTATTAATGGGTTGTTTCGACACCCACGTATTAAATAATACGTGAGTGTCGAATTTAGTAGTATTAAAAATTCCCCCACAAAAACTCACAAAAAAACTTATTCCGGTGGCTTTGTGTGTTGACCATTATTTGGCAATTGTGTTATCCCTGTGAAGGGTAATAATATCTTACATCTACGTGTCTTGTTCTTTCAGATTCTGGTGCTTATCAAATGAAAAACATGATTCTTACAACATGTCCCAAACTTAATTAGTTTTTGTGTCTATTACATGCCTATTACTGGAGCTAATACATAAATAGCCCGTCGGAGAAATTATTAAGGTTATTGTTGTTGCTTCTGACGTCACATGGTTTCTTTTGATCAAAGAGTATAGCTTCTATTTCTTCTCAACAAAGAATACAGCTTTATTTCATCTGCCCATTTCGCCACCGAGTTATGTCGTGTTACCAGGGAAACCGGTGACTCCACTGGAAGCAAGAAGATAAACTCTTTGTTCATTTCGCAGTTCAGGGAACCGAACCCGATACCTAGCAAATCTAAAAGGAAATTGAGAATTCCATAGATAAATCTAATCAAAGGATCCATGATCAAAGATCCAAGCTAGCATTGTTGAAGCCTTTTGCCGATTTTTCATAGGTCATTTGTGAGAGCGATTATACAGGAAGGGGAAAAGAAAATAATTGCAGCATATTACAATGGGTATTCGTAAGGAAGTAAACTTTTTACAATAGCAATAGAAAAAAATAGGTAAATGAGGGAATAATGATTATATATATATATATATATATATATATATATATACACACAAACGATATTTAGGATAGACTTGTGTGGAAAGCATTTTGGAGGGACCTTCATCCAGCAGTGGATGAATGATTGAATATGATGATGATGATGATGATATATATATATATATAATAAACATTTAGGCACAAAATGAACTTTCTTAAGGTGAATCCCCATTGGTATTAAATATTTCTACTTTATCTTTTTATCGTTTTTCTAAAAATGAAGGAAGTCCTTGTATATCAGTGCTGACGAATAGACTGTACATATTTAAAGCGTTCTTATTTACACATAAATTTTTATATAAACTTTAGTCTCCTTTACAAATTATCGAGTGAGATAAATTTCAAAATACCTACACATAGAATTGAAATGGCTGAAAGGTTTAATTTAAATGATCTTCGAAAATGGAAAATTTGTTTACATAAACTCAAAATGACAAAATTACACAAAAGTTCCAATTCAGACTTTTCTAAATTCAATTGAATTTGCAAGAAATATTACTGCTAATTATTATGAATGTTATGCAAATCATTGCCACCGATTATTGGTATAAATCTGCTCAAAGGACGTGAATTTTCTTCCGCGTCGTGAAAACTGCGTTTCCCAATTCAATGAAGAGTGATTAACAGTTTAAAATTAACTAATAACTAAATTGCTCATTCTAGCTTTATTTAAACATCAATTGGTTAGGTTCAATTTTATTTATTTTATATTTTAGCCATATGCCCCTATTGTCTCATTTACTTTTTGCATTTTCTGATGGAAAAATTCAAGCTTTCATTGTATCAAAATGCATTTTTATAAATTATATCCAATTTCGTTAATGTAAAAAAAATAGAAGAATTCTGTCTAAACACACACCTGCGGATTCTGTTCAGTTGAGTAATTGGCTGAGGTGTTGTGGATTTTAATTTGTTCGAATTAGTTTAGCAAATAATTGCTTTGTAGAAACTTTAAATGGCCATACTAATTAAAGAGCTTGATTATCTAACACTATTTCTAATTGGGTAATTAATTTAATTATGGTTTGCTTCCCGAAGGCAAATATACTGATTAAAAGGCAAGCTAGATCCAATGGACTCGGTTTTTTCGACTCTTTTGACCAAAAACGATAGTAATAATCATTTTAAAAAATAAAACAGAGGAAACTGAAAAAAAATAATCGATTCAAAATACTTTCTTTCTCTTCTCATTTCAGGATTTAAGATAGAATTTGGAGTAGGACTGGATGCGAAAATTTTCATCAAAACACGAAACTGCCATCAGAATTTCGAAATTATATCCTAACTGCATCTGCGAACCAGGAAAACACGTTTTTTCAAATTGCGTGTGATAGTCAAAAAGATAAAAACGTTGTGAACAACGGTACATAGATTTCTGAAATGGAAGAAGGTTTCCAGTCTTCAATATTGATTTTTTTCTTCTAAAGACAACTTAAAATTTACAAATTTACTTTTGTGGTCATAAATTCCAGCCTTTGTGTTATAACCTGAGACAGTTAAGAGCAACCTAGTTAAAACTGGTGTCATTATATGGGAAAACTAAAAATTAAATTCGTAGATTGTGGTGCACACAACTATTTGATTTAAGAAACTGATTTACTTTTATAAATACCCACCATATTCAGATTTTCTCTGGTGCAGTTTCACTGAAGTGTGGATTCCTTGAAGAGAGAGATCTAGCTGTATTCAATTTCCCACCACTTGCTTGATTTTGTAATACGTGCTGAATTGTTGCTTACCTGAAGCACACTTAAGCAGTCCAGTACCATGATAAGCGTAGGGCAAGGATACTAGTGAATTAGGAGGATATAGAAGGATACGAAGAAAAGGTTGCATGTCCCGACAGTCTAGTTGGCAAAAGTTACTCTGGAACATATGAATGGTTCGCAAGTTGAATTCAGGTGGATACGGTGTCTCTTGCTCCTGTTTGCATAAAAGAAAGCTCTAGTTTGAGCTTAAAAGTGTGTATCAAGAATATTAGACATCACTTAATTCCCTCCACGAAAATCATAATAAAACCTTGCCCCGGTGTCTTCTTGCGTAGACCAATGTTTGTGAAGGACTGTGCTAACCTAACGGCGGGCAATTATATCCTAAAATTAAGACATGGAAGAAACTATGAAAATATGTCCATAATATTTTCTGCCGTTGCAACGAACGATTGTCCGCATGTGTTATCATATTGACGTAATATATCACAAGGGAGCCAAGAAGACAACTGATTTTAATTGGTTTATGGTTATTTGGTTTATAGAACGCATCACGGAATAATTTGCATGCAGGACTTGTTCTCCAGTCGTGTATGATGTTCAAGAATTGGAATTTTTACTCCTGGAAGAACTTGAGCATCAATTTCCAAATTTCCATCGCTCTGCGAAAATTTTCATATCCATAGAGGTTTAATAACTGAAGGAACTTAGAAAATTTTAGAATTAATGTGTCACTGCTATGGACAACAATTTATGTAAGAACTGCTTTTGGAATACACCAATAGTACATAAACCCCTCAATATGCGAGAAAATTAAGTACAGCTTTCCTTTTTTTCCCTTTTTGAAACAAATTTACATGCAAGACATATAAATAAATAAATAAATAAATGAATATATATATAAAAGTTTTCCTCGCCCATTCTTGGCGGAAACAGGCTTTGGGACGGGCAGAGCGCCATGTTCCCAAGCCTCTTTTTACATCACTTCTTAATGTGCCATGTCTAGAAACTTCCTGACAATGTGACACGTGTTTAGGATTGTGGCTTTTTGTATTTCAATGTAGGTGTTTGGGTCAATGTTGAGTATCTCCAAATTCGTCGCAAGCGTTTTTGGTACTATCCCTGTTGCTGAGATGACTAACGGGATGATGAGGATCTTTTCCATACCCCATATATCTCGTACTTCATGTCTGAGATCTTGGTACTTGGTGATTTTCGTTGTGTAGGTTGTCTGTATGTTATTGGTGTTGGGTACTGCTATGTCGATTAAGTACGTGGTCTTATTCGATTTATCGACGAGGGTTATGTCAGGACGGTTATGTGGGACTGTCTTGTCTGTTATGATTGCTCTATCCCAGTAAAGCTTGTGTGTTTCGTTCTCATGCACGGTCTCTGGCTCATATTTGTAGTACGGGCATTTTTCTGTCAGAAAGCCAGCATTCGCTGCCAATTTCTGGTGGACTATTTTCGCTACTTGATCGTGTCTATGTTTGTAGTCTGACTGCGCAAGGATCTTGCATCCTGCCATCACGTGTTGGATTGTCTCCGATGCCGCATGACAGTGTCTGCATTTGTCGCTTTCTATGTCTTTTCTCTGGATGAATTTCTGATTGTTCCTTGTTGCGATCACTTGGTCTTGGATGGCTAGCATGAATCCTTCTGTCTCTGGCTGGAGAGTGCCTTTGGCCAGCCAAGAATTTGATGCCTTTTTGTCAACGTGTGGTTGTTGCAGGTCATTGTAGTGCCTGCCATGTAATGGTTTTCCGGCCCAAGTTCTCAGTTTCTGTTCGTTGGCTGTTTCGAGGACACGCTCTTCGGTACTACACAGGTTTAGTGGCGTGTAATTTGCATCTGCTTGTATTATGGCTTGGATGAGTGGCGATCGGGGACTCTTCAACTGGAAGTATTGCCTCATGCTCTGGATCTGCTTGTCATGTAAGTCTTTGAGGTCCGCTTGTCCGCGTCCTCCTTCTTCCCGGGGTAGTGTTTGCCGTTCAATTGCCGTTGCAGGGTGTAGTTGTCCGGCTCTTCTCTGGATGGTTCTCATTTTCCGCTGGAGTTGTTCTAGTTCAGTGTTGGACCATTTGATGATCCCGAAGGAGTAGGTGAGCACTGGTACCGCATATGCGTTAATTGCTTGCGTGGTGTTCTTCCCGCTCAGTTTCGTCTTCACAATGCTTCTAAGTCTTTCTTGGAATGCTTGCGTGAGCTGGACTTTGACTTTCTTGTGCTCCTGCTGCCGTTTTTGCATTATCCCTAGGTATTTGTAGGTTTCGCCCTCGTCCAAGGTCTTCAGTAGTCTCCCGTCTTCGAGTTCGATGCCTGGTAAATCTTCTTTGCTATTCTTCTGTATTTTGCACTTATCGAGGCCGAATTCCATTCCTATGTCCTTGGAGAATGTCTCTGTTATACTGATGAGTTGTCGGAGTTGGGTGATTGTTGGCGCGTATAGCTTGATGTCATCTACGTACATGAGGTGGGAGACTTTATGTAGGTTTCTCTTGTCTTTCTTCAGCATGTATCCGTATTTACTTGTGTTCAGCATCCTTGACAAGGGGTTTAACGCCAAGCAGAACCACTGGGGGCTTAGTGCGTCTCCTTGAAAGATTCCGCGGCGGATGGGGATCTCGGCCGTTTCTATTTTACTGTCTGGCGTGTTTAGCTGTAACCGGGTTCTCCATTGTTTCATGCTGCTCTGTAGGAATCGGATGATTGAGGGATGCACTTTGTATATGCTGAGTATTTCAAGGAGCCACGAGTGCGGAACAGAGTCGAAAGCCTTCTTGTAGTCTATGTATGCGGTGTTGAGTTTTCGCTTTTGTTTTCTTGCTTGTTCCAGCAATTCTTCGTTCATCTAGTCTTCTTGTTCAATTCTTGCATGTTTCCATATATATATATATATTCTACATATGTATAAAAACAATCGTGATACAAATTCATATTGGAAAAGGTAAATTAATTTCGTTAGGATCAATTTTCTAAACCTTCTGAAAATTGAACCCAATTTCAGTTACTTTCAGTTACTTTTACTGTTGAAACTAACCCTCTTTCTGTGAAGCACTCTTAAATGGGTTTCTCTTTTGGATGGAAAGCAGCTCCCATGTGTCTTTTTTCTTGCTAACCTGTCACAGAAGCATATGCCTTTTCTCCCCATTCAATCTGAACCTAAATCCAAAATAATGTAATACATTTTGAAGTACATAACTCATAATAACAAATGGGCCATGTGAAAAGAACTTTCTCATTAATTAATTTCGGTATTCTTGGGTGCTTTCCTTCTCAAGGTTTGATTCCTAATTTCCTAACTAGAAGGAACTTGCTTCGTGCTACGGTTAGCACTGTTTTAAATGTGGTAATTAAGTTAGTAAAACTAAGACTCCAAGAAAAGAGAGCTGGCGCATAACCGCCATTTTCCTGCCGTCATATCAGGTGATTCCATTCACTGCTGTGTTAAAAGTGAATGACAAGTGTGCTATTGTTAACAAAATAAGGTGAAATGGATGGACGTTCCGCTGAGAATTGTTCTAGTATTCGAAGAATAAATAGAGAATGTTTGGATACCTAGCCGTCATGTGCAGCATAAGTTTGTTTTGATTATTTGTATTATAATTTTGAATCGCACCAAAAATATGGCTGTAATTTTATTTATTGGCGACATTTGAAAAATTGCGCCAATGTTTACATTCGTCGGATAATCGTGTATTATTGATTATTTTCATGCCAAGCGATAGTTGCGTCAAAGCGGAAAACCTTTATCGTCAAGGTAAATGAAACCGGAAATATGAAGGAAAATGGCGGCTGATGCGTATAATTCTAGGGGCTCTAGGTAAAACATGAAAGAGATATTTTATACACTTACAAATTAAACAATGTTTAATTTGTATGCTGAACTGATTAGAATAATTTTATATTATATAGAGCATTTTATCCTGAATGTGTGCAGCAAATTTAAAAATTCTATAAAAATAACAAATTGAACTAAAATTTAAAAAATAAGTCGCGAGAACTTCATTTGTTCATCATTTAGCAATCGTTTTAACCCAAAACAGGTAAAAAGGTTTCATAAAGTATGTTTCATTTATCCTTATTTTGATTTCTGTTCACAGAATAGGAGTTAGAAGTTACTAAATATTAGTGCCGGGTTCACGCATAAGCAAACAGACTCGTTCCGGGAGGAATATATACAGGGTGTTTCATGAAGAGTGTCCGAAAGGAATATAAAATCAACGGTTGGTTATAAAAATAAAATGAAATGTGAGAAATGATCAGAAAATAGAGCAGAATTTAGCCGTAGTGATTTTACCCCCAGGAAATAATAATTTCAAAAAATATTAATATTAACTTTTTATACGTCCCCCAATCCAAAAAATGTCAATCAGTAGAATTTGCGCCTCACTGAATTAGGAAGAAAGAATTTTACCCCTTAGCTTTTCATGAAAAATTCGCTAAGATATTGATTATTGAAAATTTGGGCGGTTGCTATTTTTTCAGAGAAAAAAATTTAAAGTTGCCTTTACGAGCTACTTGTTCTGTATACATCTGTGTGCATAGGAGAAATATATCATATAGGATCAATACTTCTCCTATATGCATATCTGTATGCAAGAGAAGTACCTTGTACATGCCGTTTTTTTCCTGTGTGTACACAGATGCATCCAGAAAAAATATGGGTGTCAAGACCCCCCAAAATTTTGTCCCTAACTTCCTCGACAATTCTACACTGATTATAGGAGTTCGATTTGCTTCTTATACAGACAATGTACATTTTATTAGTCATATTTTACGTATGAGAGGCATGGCAAAATTTATTTTATTAATACATACTTAAATTTGTACATTATAAAATTACACGTTTCATTTTATCACCTACAGAGAAGACAGTTATACATAGAAGATATTGCTGTCGATCCTATGAATTTTTGTATAGAGTTGTTGCAATCACGTGACAAAATTCCTACAACCGGTCCTGGAAATTCTATCGTGGGAGCCCGCACTTATACCTATACATAATATAAAAGAATACAACCTATTCTTTATTACGTATTTCATTTATTTAGGTAAAGTAAACTATATCCTTTTTTGCCTTCTAGAGCTCTTTTCAGCTTCCTGAAAGGTTGTCTATAAATATATTGACATGATGCTGTAATAATGCAAAATGAATTGACCGAAAATTTAAAAAAAAAAATCAAAACCCCTTATGCAAAATGAAGTTGGACATTTTAACGTTTTATGCAAATTTGTAGTAGGTCATTAAGTAATACTGGTAATTAAACTCGTTTGATTTCGATGTACAAATTGAAATATGTATTAGTAAAATTAATTTCCTCTCATTCATAAAATGTGACTAATAAAATGTGCATTGTCTGTATAAGAATCAAATTTAACTAATCTAATCAGTGTCAAATTGGCCGGGGAAGTTAGGGATAAAATTTTGGAGGGTCCTGACACCCTATTTGTCTTGTATACAACTGTGCATACGCAGAGGAAACAAAATTGACCCTATTTGATTCTTCTCCTGCATACAGCTACGCATATAGGAGAAGTATCGCCCCTACATGATACTTTTCCTGTGTACACGAATGTATACTTAACAAGTAGTTCGCAGGGACAACTTTATTTTTTTTTTCTCAGAAAAAGTGGCAACTCCCCAAATTTTCAATTATCAATACTGAAATTATTCTTTCCTGGAAGTGAAACTACTATAGCTAAATTCTCTTCTATTTGCTGATAATTTCCCACATTTCATATTATTTTTACGACCAACCTTTTATTTTATATTCCTTTCGGACACTCTTCATAAAATACGGGTATATATATTTATTTATTTATATATATATGTCTTACATGCAAATTTTTTTCAAAAAGGAAAAGCTGTTCTTAATTTTCTTGCATATTGAGGTGTTTATGTACTATTGGTGTATTCCAAAAGCAGTTCTTACATAAATTGTTGTCCATAGCAGTGATACATTATTTCTAAAATTTTCTAAGTTCCTTCAGTTATTAAACCTCTATGGATATGAAAATTTCCGCAGAGCGATGGAAATTTGGAAATTGATGCTCAAGTTCTTCCAGGAGTAAAAATTCCAATTCTTGAACATTATACACGACTGGAGAACAAGTCTTGCATGCAAATTATTCCGTAATGCGTTCTATAAACCAAATAACCATAAACCAATTAAAATCAGTTGTCTTCTTTGATCCCTTGTGATATATTACGTCGATATGATAACACATGCGGACAAACGTTCGTTGCAACGGCAGAAAATATTATGGACATATTTTTATGGTTTCTTCCATATCTTGATTTTAGGATATAATTGCCCATCGTTAGGTTAGTACAGTCCTTCACAAAGATTGGGCTACGCAAGAAGACACCGGGGCAAGTTTTTATTATGATTTTCGTGGAGGGAATTAAGTGATGTCTAATATTCTTGATACACACTTTTAAGCTCAAACTAGAGCTTTTTTTTATGCAAACAGGAGCAAGAGACATCGTATCCACCTGAATTCAACTTGCGAACCATTCATATGATCCAGAGTAACTTTTGCCAACTAGACTGTCGAGATATGCAACCTTTTCTTCGTATCCTTCTATATCCTCCTACTTCACTAGAATCCTTGCCCTACGCTTACCATGGTACTGGACCGCTTAAGTGTGCTTCAGGTAAGCAACAATTCAGCACGTATAACAAAATCAAGCAAGTGGTGGGAAATTGAATACAGCTAGATCTCTCTCTTCAAGGAATCCACACTTCAGTGAAACTGCACCAGAGAAAATCTGAACATGGTGGGTATTTATAAAAGTAAATCAGTTTCTTAAATCAAATAGTTGTGTGCACCACAATCTACAAATTTAATTTTTGGTTTTCCCATATAATGACACCAGTTTTAACTAGGTTGCTCTTAACTGTCTCAGGTTATAACACAAAGGCTGGAATTTATGACCACAAAAGTAAATTTGTAGGTTTTAAGTTGTCTTTAGACGAAAAAAATCAATATTGAAGACTGGAAACCGTCTTCCATTTCAGAAATCTATGTACCGTTGTTCACAACGTTTTTATCTTTTTGACTATCACACGCAATTAGGAAAAACGTGTTTTCCTGGTTCATAAATGCAATAAGGATAAACAATACATATATCCGGTGTTTTTGATAGAATATCCAGGAAATTAGTTGCACGTATATTTCACTGCCAGATAACTGTGTGAATAGAATTTCGACGCGAAATTGTACTGCAATGAGTGTGATAAAGAGCAACAACAGGATATAATTATCTGAAAAATTGGAGTATTAACCATTTAAAAATGTAGAGTCACAGTAGCGTATTCGGGAGAGGGGACACAATGGGCTGCATGCATTCACAAAAATATTTTTTCCTATTATTAAAAAATTATAAAAATTGTATGTGAGGTCATCCTGCTAGTGTAAAACGGATGATATGCACCTCCACGAAATAAATTTCTGAGTAGGCTACTGGATAATTAGATATATTTGTAACAACCATTGACGTGATGAGCTCCATGTTGAAGACATTGCTATAGAGTTCTAGATGGGGGGGAGGGTTGCTATAGCCCCCACCAAGCAAATGCTCGACGTATAGCATTCAATTGTAATTTCAGACTTTCTAGAGAGGGCTAATTTTTTTTCAGGGACTGCTAAGCCAAATATAGTATCCTACTAGTAGCCTCCGCCTAATAACAAAACTAGTAACAAAAAAATTTCTCCACATCCTCATTAAATGTTCCGAGGAAAGTCGTCTTCGTAACCATATTAATGCGGCTTGAATCGATCAAAATTAGTGAAAGCAAGTGAAAAAAAATCGCTTAAGGCCGATATTTAAATTTAGCTGGTTTCACATGCACAAGAGTGGATTTTTTCCTTTTCCTCTTCTTAAAAGTTGTTGCCTATCATTCTTCTTGTTACCTCATTTCATAAAAACAAATTTCTTTCTTTAGTCGCAAAATTAAAAGAAGAAAAAAAAATACCCCCATGCGAGAGATCGTACTTGCGATACTAATTAATATATACTGAAGCTGTGACGTCATACAGCCCTCAGTCAAAAGGTTCTGGGTTCAGTTCCCCTCCGTACAAAGGCCATTTTTACTATTTTTTAAAATTTCGTCCGGTTTACCAGCTGCAAAGTGTATAAAGTAGAAAAGAGTTTTCCTGATATATTGCATATTTTTACACATTCTTAAGACAGAGCGATTAACTTTAAATCAATTTTTTAAGGTAATGCAAAATCGGATTTTTAAGTACATTTTCTAATTTAAATTTTTTGGTTTTATCTTAAAGTATATAAGAGGTTTTCCCATAGTGCTGCTCTTTAACTTTATATCCCTTTCTTCTTATTTGTTACTTTATTCCATAGAAACAAATGCGTTCTTTAGGTGCAAAATTAAAAAAAGGGCCTCCCCATACGAGGGATCCTACTCTCTATTCCCTATAGTGAAGCTATGACGTCAGTCAGCCCACAGCCAAAAGGTCGTGGGTTCGTGTTCCCTGCATGCAAAAGTAATTTTTACCATTTTCTTAAATTTCACCCACTTTACGAGCTATAAAATGTATAAAATACAACGAATGTTTCTGGACTTAATACATATTTTTAATGAAGAATAGTTATTTTAAATCAGTTTTTTAAAGTCAGGCAAAGTCGGATTTTTAACCCCTTTTTCCCGTCTAGCTTTATTTTTGTTCTATATGTTAATGCGCCATAAAGGTGTTTCCTTTTCTGCTCTTAAAAGTTATATCCCTATCATCTTGTTTGTTACTTCATTCCATTGAACCGAACTTTTTGTTCTTTGGCGCAAAATTGAAAAAAAAATCCTTCCCATTCAGGGGATCGTACTTGCGATAACCTGTAATGAGGCCGTAACGTTACTGAGCTCTCATTCAAAAGTTCCTGAGATGTACTACTTCCTGGGATATGCTACCCTTCAGCAGAAACCATCTTTACCATTTCTTTAAGTTTTGTCAGTTTTACAAGCTGTAAATTACATAAAATAGAATGAATTTTTCTGGACTTAATAAATATTTTTTAAACATTTTTAAGAAAGAATAGTCGTTTTTAACTCAATTTTAAAATCACGCAGAATTGTGTGTTTAAGTACTTTTTTCCCTATAGTTTGGCCTTTATCAAAAAAGGAGTGTGAACTGCAGAATAAGCAAAACGCAACAAAAAAACTTAGAATTTGACGTTTGCTTAGCAGTGCTCGATGTGATTACCTCCATAGGCGATGATACATTGCATACGGGATATTTTTGGATATCACTGCCACACGTAACTCTGTATGCGGAAATTGTAGAACCTTTCGTTTTTTAGCGTCTTCCAATTAGACACTCTTTCAGGGTTTTCTCTGCACATTTTTGATTTCAAGTATCATAGCCGGAAATCCGTTGATGCTAGGTCAGGAGACCTATAGAGATATTCGAAATCAAAGGTGCGCAGAGACGATCCTAGCAATTTTTTTGACTTTACAGACGCTATAAAACGGGAAGTTCTGCAAATTCAGCGAAATTTGAATTCTGCAAATCCTAAATATGGTGGTGACATCCACAATATCCTTCATGCAATATGTCATCGTCTGTTGAAGGTGGCGACACAACGAGCACTGTTAAATAAACGTCAAATGGTATGGTTTCTTCTTGACTTTCTTTCCTATTTTGTCGTTCATACTTCTTCTTTAATACTGCTTTTGCACATCCATTTTTACAGTTAAAGGAAAACTTTTACCGGCATTTGATTTTTTAACAGTGCTGATCATATTGCGATAATAAAAATGGGTTCTTCCATTCGAAACTCCCGAAATCTGCTAACAAAAACCGTAATCATGAAAGCTATTTTTTTATTTATCTGGCTTTAAAACAAAACTTGAGATGTGAGTGCAAAACTTGAAATATCTATATTGCAAGTTTCATTCCGGTACCTTGAAAATTACGGGCCCTACATTCACCCACATAGGCGAAGTTATTTTATGACCACCGTGTATATATTTTAAGTCATAACTACGACAATGTTATATTTAAGTACTTTTCGAAATTTGCGAATTTGCCGAAAAATATTTGCCAACTAGTATTATATAAATACCCACCGTTAAACTTGCTTTTAAGCAAATTATGTCTGTAATAAACAGTGTAGCAGTACAATATATTTTTGGAAAAATTGAAGCTATTTCCAAGTGAATAATCTCTTTCTTTCGTGTATATTGTTCAGTTTTCCGTCACGAAACTCTATAAGTTTTTATGTATATGCAACACACTCCGTTGGAAGCGTAAACTATTTGAGGAAAAAAAGATTGAAAAGATCGTAAGTTGGTAACGCGGTAGAAGAAGATAGAAAAACTAGATATCCGAGGGCTAGGAAGAAAAAGCTCAGATTGAAGATTACCTTAGAGGGGAATGGCTTCAGGGCAATTTTTGCTATAGAGCACAAAAGGAAAATTTGAGAATGAAATTACATCAGCATCTTTTTCAATTTTCAAAACAGGTTTTATTTTCATCCAGCGTCACCTGGGACATCCTTTTCTTTTGTCAATCTATTATCAGTATTATGGATCTCCAAATTTGGCGCATTCCCAAACTCAACTAACTTGGAAATTCGGGGAGGGGAGCTATTATTTTCCAACTTTTCACATTTTCGGCTTCGGTGGCAATCAAAACGATTATCTTACAAAAGAGGTTAAAAATAAAATTGTCAATTTCTTGAAATTTTCCTTTTAAAATTAATAAGCGTGCTTCTTTCGTTGAAAAAGATAACACACTTTAGACGTCTTTTATCAGTGTTTGAAATGATTAAATTTTTTGATTACACCAGCATTTTCGCAATATATCTATTAAGTCACACGGTAGAAATTAAAATTATGTAATCGAGTTATGCCTTGTTGTAATATCTCTGGGCGTTCAAAGTCTATTAAATATTAACAAGGGGAAAATAAATGTACAGTTCAAATGTAAGGTTATTTAGCTTGAAATTGATCAAGCAAATTGAAGTAAATGAGAATTAACAAGCTGTTCCTAATCATGCAAATTTTAGCTAACTTAAGTCTGGTTTCATTGACAAAATAAATCCTATTTGCCTTGTAAAAAGTTGAAAAGGTAAAATCAAAATAAAATTTCCTTA
Source organism: Dysdera silvatica (assembly GCA_006491805.2). Lineage (NCBI taxonomy): Eukaryota > Metazoa > Arthropoda > Arachnida > Araneae > Dysderidae > Dysdera > Dysdera silvatica. Next base: position 126,028,764 of record QLNU02015003.1, on the reverse strand, counting down.
GCATATACGTGATATCTCGTTTTGAACAAGAATAATAGGTTTGGAAACGAATTTTTCTTTCATTCTAACCATAAATCTATGGAAGATACGAAACAACAACTCGCGAAAAACCTAGAAACTTTGGTGGAATACGGTCCCGCATTGCTTAGTCGTCGATCAAGTACTCAACCATTAAGCTATAAGTAACTTGCCGTTCTCCGCCCTGCGAGTGCATTTAAAGCTTTTCCTATGAAACGGTTTTTTGCACTTGACGGGCAATCAAGTGATGTGGGATCGTAGCCGACCTGGTCCCTGAAAATTCCTTTTCTTTTCGACGTTGTACTAAACCTTTGAGTTTGTTTTCTTATTTGTACGTTTACCATTCTAGGAAAACAGGAATGCTCTTTACAACCGTATACACAGAAAAAAGGAGGGTTGTTCCCTCTCCAGGATGACCTAGCGGTTAAGGCACTCTGGTCTCAAAGGAGAGGTCCTAGTTCGATTCTGGGTCGGGGACGGCTTCTCCCTTTTTCCTATACTTAAAGAGTTCTCGCCTGAGCTTAAACGTGGGTGTCGCAAATTAATAAGTATAAGGAATATTCATTTCGAATGTGACCATGGTCTGGAAGTTATCTTCGAATCATAAAACATTACCACACCGTCAAATTTTCTGGCAGTCAAACCAGTTCCCAAAGGGTCAAAGGATGTAGGAATAATTGTTTCGCTTTTACGGCACAAAGAAAACAATAACCCTTCTGCGCCGAGACCTACATTTTTCCAAGCAATGCGAGCCTCTGTTGCTAAGGCAATCAATCCCAGAATTACGTTGTGCGTTAAGTCATGGGTTACACAATACCATTGGGATCTCAAACCCAGATTAAAAGCACGATAGGTGAATGCTTTATCATTAAGCCGCCGTACGGCTGTTGACGTGGGCACCATAGAGCTCTTAACCTGGTCACTATAGATCTTTTGACCTGGCCACTATAGATTTGTTGACCTGGCCACAATAGAACTGTTGAGGTGGCCACCATAGAGCTCTTAACCTGGCCACCATAGAGCTGTTGACCTGGCCACCATAGATCTTTTGACCTGGCCAACCTAAAGCTGTTGAACAAGCCACTGATGCCCAGTGGACAGCCACTAGAGATGAGTTTGGGCTCATTTTTCGAGGCCCGAGCCCGAAGACTAACAATCTGAGCCCATTCGAGCCAAAAGTTTCAAATATAACTTTAACTCCTTGACTTACGATTTAAATTTTAAAACAACGGCCATCGTATACAAGTGCTTCTACGATCCTCGCGTGCAAACGAATCACCTAATTTTATTCCTTGGGGAATTTCGATATTAAAAAGTCAGTTTCGGCTTCAGTTTTATCCGCCTGATGAGCCCGAGTCCTCAAACAATATCAAATATTGAGCCGGAGCATATTTCGGGCCAGGCTTTGGCTCGGGATGAGCCTTCTCATCTCTTCTAGCCACCGCAGCGCACTTACAAGATTCTTTTAGAAGTCAATACCGTTTCTTGGCGAAAGGACACTCAAGGTCACTTCACATCACTTTTGGTAAAACATCACTTCCTTAAGTAAAACATACGAAAACTAAATTTTAATTTTTTTATGTCCTTACGACGCAAGGTCAGCAAAAATTATGTTGCGCAGGAATTTACAATTTTCTCAAAACTCCGAACCTCTGTTCCAGAGGAACGAAACCCCAAATTACAATGGGTAGAAAATGGCAGGTGGTCTACTATATTATTGGGAGCAACGTCTGGGTTAGTGGCACGATGGATGAAAGATTTAATGCTAAGCCACAATAGGATAATGGTCCTAATTTTTTTGGAGGAATCCGAACTTTCATAAAGCCTTGGAAACTCCAAACTTAGGCTGCATTTTGCAGTTTGTTGGTAAGCGTCCTCTTTATTCATTCATTCATTTAGTTATTAATAGTTATTAATTTTTAGCTCACTTGAAGCCTGCAATGCTTAAAAATTTCGGCTAGTATAGGAGTGAAAACCGTAGTGACGTAAAACATTGAATACGCTTAAAGAAAAACTAATGAAGAACTGGCAATCCGTGTCTCTAATCAGTTTCGGAAATTGTACTTTCATATTTTAAATATAACAACTTTCCCTCAATATTAACAAAAGCTCATGGACGATCTTTTTAAATTTTGTGTAATATATAATTTTATTTCTGATGAGAATTGCAATTAAATTTAAGGTCAAGGAATTTCCGTCAATATCAATCGAAATTTGGATTGCTCTGTGATTAACATCGTCAGAAATGTGGCCGGAAAACATGCCTCATTTTATAATTTATCCGAATATTTTCTTTCATTGGTGTATGCTTTTCTTCCTTAATATTTTCTACAGCGTCTCATAATAAGCTGATCCACTTAAGTTTCCTGCATCATCATTGTCCAATTTGACACAACGTTAAAAAATTTTAATCGAGTTTTAGGAGATACTGGTCGCGGACGGATACAAAAGAAATTATATATTACTGGCTGATAGAGACGAACTACTTCGAGCGCAAGCATACAGAGGTAAAGCGTCATCTGTATAAAGTCTGGCAACAAGTTGTGTAAATTGCTCAGTACCATTTTTGTTTCACGACTACATCGATTGCTTCATCCTTATGTTTTAGGAGCGCAGTTATATTCCTCAGTTATTATAATATGTTTTAAGTTCGTTAATCCTATTATGTTTAAATCAACTGTTGTTATTATTCAACCATGAAATCGAATAGTTAACGTAATATTTTGTTGCAGACATCTTCGAAGTTCGATAGGAACTATGATATATGGTAGTGTGATAATATTCGGGACTGAAGCTAGATAGTCTTGCCTCCCTGGCAGAACAGTCCAGATTGTGTTCTCTAGTCATGGATATATTTTCTCTCTTATGAGTTCTTTAAGTCCCCCTCTCCTGCGCTTCTGGCGTGGGCCTCCTTCGCCACCCCCTAGCTATGGCGCCGGTAATATCAGAGCCACACATATGCCATATTAAATTGACGTCAAATGTGTATTCCAAGAGCCTTTTAATTAAAAATTGAATGCAATTTAAATTGGAATAGCAATGTTGATAATGTATTTTAATAAACATTTGGGGATTTCAGGAACAACCATTGTTGCTTTTCAATCAATAAATTTCGTAGGGAATTGATTGTTTGGTCGTCTGTAGCTCAGTTAGTGATAGCACCTTCCCGGATTGTAGAAGGTCGTGGGACCCCACCAGATGCAAAACACATTTCTTTTCCTTACGAACGTTTCACCATCTAACAATTCCATAACATCGGTGTTACTATTATTGAGCCTAAAAAACGTTGATAAAAATTGTTTCTAGTTTCACTGGTTGTTTGCATTGTTTTTTTTCCTCTATTTGTCTGGAGTGTGCCATTTTAATTTAATTATATATATTTTCAGGCGTTCGGAGAACGTCAAGCCGACTTTATTTGGCTTTGTCCCCGACTTCGTGGTCAAATTGCCTTTTATTACATTGTTAGTATTGATTTATCATTTGAAGCCTGTTCAATGTTTTATATCTTGGTATTTTATACTTTCTTGCTACAAATGTACATATACATTTATTTGTTTGTGACGATAAATAAATGGACTTAAAAAATCTCTCTCCTCATAACTTTGTAAGAAAGGAGAATATATAAATTAAGACCTACTGAAAGTAAGGCAAAATTGTACCAGACTGTTCCTCGCTGCATCAGCTTTACTCTCGTAATAAAGGGTTTTTATTCCGTATAGTTTCTGAATATAAGCAACGTTTTATATTCTCTTTTTATAGCTAGGATCAACAGAAAGCCTATTAAAGGTGCGCCAAATCGTTCATTAACGGACCAATAAATCGTTTTGTCCATCTGTTACAAACGAATATACTCGTTCGGTGATTCGGTCATTAAACTATATGACACACCCACCTGTCATAAACGAACATATCCGTTCAGTGATTCGTTCATTAAATCATTTGACACGCTCATCTGTCATAAGCGAACATATTCGTTCAGTGTCTAGGTCATTAAGCTATTTGACACACCGCTGGACCGTATAACGTAAAACTCTTTGTTTTAGGGTTTATACGTTTTAGGAAATAAAATGTTTATCGAACAAAAACTATTGCTAAGTCAATTTGCAAGCTTTAACTAGGATTGGCCTTGCTAGTGTGTAATTGCTCGGGATATTTCATCGTAAGGATTATAAGGGACTTTGGGGAGTGGGTTTTAAAACTATTGTTTTAGAAGTCAATTAATGTATCCTCATTTCTTTCGCTGTTTAAAAGCATCCGCATATTTTTAATTTGTGAGATGCAAAAATTAATGTCAAATGACTTATTTTGTAGTACATTGAAGAGAACATCCGTACGTCTAAAAATATGGTTAAAAACAACAACCAAAAGTGAAAATTCAAAGTCGTTAAATATATTTAAATAGCCGACACTCTGCCTAAGCGAAGTTTGATCGGAGGTTGGATCGTTCATAATCTCAGTAATAATAAATTCGCCGATTTTGACAAAAGTGGTATCATTGAAAAGGTCTCGTTACGGGTAGTAAAAAGTCAATAGAGCTACTCATCTCAATCCAACGGTTGAGAAGATATCGCGAGAAGAATACAACAGAGTCACCACTGCTGAAAAAGCAAAGTGCAGGGGAACATCGTGAATACAAAAAAACGCACGAGTTAATACAATATATCAAGTGCTTAATATTCATGTCAAGCATGCTTCGTGATATCACCCGTCTTCACCCATGATAGTGTTGTACACATCTAATAATAAATGACTTCAGTACAGGACTAGAATGTAGTAATAAGCTATAATTTCATGTCAGGAACTAACTCCTTGCCTGTTCCTATGGGACAAAAGAAGGCACTAGCATGGCCTAAGGAGGAAGTTTCTTAGGAATTCAACTCTAGTGAATTTTAACTATAAAATAAAGTAAAAGAAAAAATAGAGTCTGTACTTCTTCCTTAACAGTTTGCAGAGAGGGTATGTTTGTTTTTTGGTTTTAGGGCTCAAAGACTACAGTAGTTGTGCTGCGCCGGGACCTACAGTTTTCCGAGGAATCCGAACCTCTTAAGAACCTCCTGGGGAACCAAACCCCGGACTACAGTGAGCAGTGCGATCTTTTATGAGATCTCTGAGTAAGCGTTCTTTTTGCACTGCTGGGAGTCGAACCCGGATTAGCCGCGCAATAGGAGAACGCGTTACCACACTGCGCCACCGCAGGGCCAGAAAGGGTATGTATATAAGTTCATATCAAACAGTACCCTCGACATCAGATAGTCGAAGGATTTGGAAACTTTCTGTCGCTAAAAGCCAACAAAAATAACCCACTCCTATACAATTCAGTTGACCATCAGTGCCTCTGGTTAGTTAAGTTAGTTGTCACGTTGTTAATAATTATCCAGGAACCTCAAGGCAAATTTGGATCCCTTGTGGCTAAAAGGTTGGGAAATATGTACTCCATTGTTCTCGTCCAAGTTCTACATTCTATATCAGGTAAGAATACAAGCAATTAAATGCAAAATGCCTTTAAATGTTAAAAGGGAACGTTACCAAACAGCATGTCTTTTTGATCCTGGATCAAAGCAGTGGCCAAAAAGATAGTTAAACAATAGCAAAAATTAGGAGATAATGTAGAAGTCCTGCCTCCTAATACAACAAAATACTTACAGCCACTAGATATTCAAACATTCCCCGAATATAAACACCTGGTAAAGAGAATGATGGACTGTTCTTGTACTCATTGATTTAGAAATTGATAGAGAAATTGATTTAGCAATAACAGAAGGTTTTATCAACATGGATCATTTACTTCACAATCAAACATCAGGTCAAACATGTGACGATATGTCTTTGAAAAAGTACTATTGATTGTAATCAAACATTCCAAGCTCTCAGTCTGTAAAGCAGGTGTATTTTAGACTAACAGAAAAAATATGTAATAAATGTAATAAAAATAGAGTTTGGCGTTTTCGAAATATGTCTGGTGTACACGACATTTGTGCTTTCCACATTTCTATACCGCACGACATCACCACGGTGAAAACAGATTATGTCACGAAGCATCCTTGACATGCAATAAAGCATAAATTGCATGACAATAAGCATTTAAAATATCGTATTAACGCGTGTATGCTTTTTATTCACGAGATGCTTCTGCATTTTGCTTGCCAGGCCAGGCAGTGCTAACTCCTTTGTTTTCTTCTAGCGATATCTTCTCAACTGTTCGGCTGAGATGAGTAGTTTTATTGATTTTTACTGCCCAAAGCAAGACCTTTACAACGATACCACTTCTGTTAACATCGATAACTCACATCACATACACTTCTCTAGTTAGGTTTATTTAGTCATCAAAGTTCAAGTAAAATGAGAATTACTTGGACTTACCGTTAACTTTGAGTCATCGAAGTTTAGGTTATCGATGTTCAAGTGTGATTAAAGTGGAATGA
>QLNU02015003.1:125997682-126011125 GCA_006491805.2 Dysdera silvatica | reverse complement strand
TGTATATTCCTTGACAACAAAAACTGTTTGGCTAGATGCAAAATAATTTAAATTTAATAGGTTGATTAGAGAAATAGAAAGCAGTTTTAATTAGATTATTTTTCAGAGTGATCGACATAGAATAGAACGAAGTTTGTGCTTTTGTAGGAGTACAAAGTACATTTCTGAAGATGTGGTAACCTATTATTTTAACGATTTCTAGAAATAAATAATAGAATCGGCTTGGCATTAACGAATTATTGCCAGTGATTTGATTAATTTTGAAAGCTTTATTTAAAAACTCTGCTATAATTGAGGGCAAATATTTGATAAAATTTGAAGAGTCGTCAGTTTTAACGTCCTTGTTTCGTTGAATCGAAACTGGGGTACCATGAAGGGTCAATGACTTCAGCTGGATGCCAAAAGATCACATAGGCCATAAAAAATGATGATAAAATGTGTGTTCAATTGAATAGGTAACACTTTGTATAACTTTTGATAGGAGTTGAGTAGAAATTAAAAAACAAAACACGTCAAGATTTATTTGCGGGAGGAAAGTTTAAAAATAGTGTGACCGGAATTTTAGGGAGGGTCTCACCCTCCTACCGATAAAATTTAAATATAATTTGTACGTTAGGCATTATGTTTAGTTCGGTATTTACAGAATTTCTATTTATAATGTCTATTTAATTAGCAATAAGATTTCAACAACGATTTAAAAAATGCTAACACTGATTAACACATTTTCAGTTTAGTATTGATCGATAAATTTTCAGCGTTAATCAGTTTCAGCGTCAATCAGCGTCAGTTTCAGCGTCAATCAGTTAATAACATGTTTCCATTGCTTACTAATATATTTTACTTTTCGGTGGCATAGAAATAGAGCGTTTTTCCTCGTGCTTTTATCCCGAAGTCGATTCAACTGAATCTTAAAACATATGTGACAATTTCCTACACACCGTAGTCCAAGGGTTAGTATTTAGGCAACGGAGGTTCTGATTCTTCAAAAAATTGTAGGTTCCATCCAGCGTCACCTTAGCCGTTTTTGAGCTGTGAAGTAGCCCATGAACATAACGGAATAATACAATTTCGTCATTGAGTTGCTGTAAAATTTCCTCTACAAATTTAAGGAACTTTTAAAACTCAAAATAAGCTATAAAACTGCGAACTGTATTATAAATAAGAGGAAATTATATGCTTTTATGTGTATTTATGAAATTTTAGCGACAGACGAAACTTTCCTGCTTGCACATGAATGTTAAAAGAACTCGTTTTATCACATTGCATTTTCATCCAAAGGACTCGCATAACGTTCTCGACCTTCCGTTTGATGAATACAAAACTTTAAATTTTTACGAGGACTGAAGAAAAAATATTCCTTTCTTTTTCTTAGAAGGAACATTGTCACGGGATCTGCTATAATGTTTTCTTCCGCATTGCCAAACTTTCTGTCCGGCGATGAGGGGGGGAATATATTAGAATTTACCCACCTAGAAAAGGAATCTGGAACATTTACATTCATAAAACGAAACTAGTGCGGTAAACATTCTGAAAAGATGCATTTTTAGTAACATTCTTATTTCAAAATGGAGCAGATTTTGGAACATTTCGCATTTTTGAATCGTCCACAATGCGTCTTCTTTAAAGAAAAACTGCAGTACTTTGGTTCCTTTACGCGTTGTTGCCATCCTTGTTTCTGTTTGGGAATTCTTAAATAGGTTTTATTTGATAAATTTATATAACTGTAAAACAAAGGAAATAATAAAATTATCATATAGTAAACAATTTCCCCAGAATGTATTTTTCCTTCTAATTTTCGATTCTTTCAGTTTAAAGATCATATTTTGTGGTCTCGGCAAATATTTTATAGTATTAATGTATTCTGATCAACGATCCCATTTTTTATCGACGTTTAGCTTTGCCCTTCTTTTCTCGCCAAGATATTTTAGTAATAGCATAAAGAAGTTTGGATGAAATTGATGATGAGGCAGTTGAAGGAAAATTAGATTATGAAACAGGGGACAAAACACCCCTGCAAGTTTCAGAAAAGTCAATGACGTTTTAAATGTATGTCGCAGGTATAATACCTCCTCTTACATACAAATCAATCCTTTTCTTCTTGAAAAATTCAAAGAAAATACCCTGAAAACGCAACCGAATTCAAAGCAATTTTTTTCATAAGTAAAAAAAAAAATCTGCAATCCATTTTTGCTTTGACCTACAATCACCTCAATTTCACTTTAAAATCACCTTCATTACATCATAAATTTACCTTAAAAACTCTGGCGCATGCGGTTATTCCAAATTCTTCTTTTCGCAAGTATTCGCGAATTTATGGCTAACTGAGCCTCTATCGAAGCTGTGCCCACGGTGCATCCCCCTTTGTCAGTATCTTGTTACGCCCCTGCCCACAACATCTAAAAATAGATATAAAAGGTAAGAAAATAGAGAAAAATTAAATCTATATAAAAATTATGAAAGAAACATTTTAATTCGTAACAAAAAAACAACAACTTTATAATATAATTAAATATCATTTACTGCATTTTACTGATGCAATCTAAACATCCCACCTATAACAAACGAAACAAGTAATTCCCCTAATAAAAAATATTGTTTCTTAAAAAAGTATTAGCACATCTCTTGAAACTTTAAGTGTCACGACTAAGTATGTTTTTTACTGAATCATAGTTATTTAAAAATATTTCTTTCTACATTTGTTCTCTACAAAATCTTAACCATGTTAAAGTGAATTGATTCCAATAAATTTTATTCAATTGATAAAATTTCTAACCCGTTCTCTCTATTTTCCTACTTAATGGATTTTAAATAATTCTGTATTCATTTCAAACAAAATAGACAATCTCTCAGAAGAAGAAGAAAAAGAATTGCCATAATCATTGGCCCAGCAATTAAAAAATTATGGGGAATGAAGTAACTTTAAAAAAGTCATTCGAAACGACGTTGAAGAAAATAATGTATTTTGATGCACAATGGGGAGCGGGCATTGAGTCCTCCGAGTCTCTTGTTCCTAAGGCACTGTCCAAGTCTTAAAAATTCTTAAAACTGTATTTACATTCCGCGGGCCAAAGGCTTCAGGCGGTGCATAATGCTCTGCATTCATATCTTTTCCTTTGTTTTCGATTAGTTCAGCGGCAGGAACAGTTTTGCGGAAGAAAAGGCAGTTCTAGTCAATACCACCCATTTTTATTTGAACAGTTATTCCAGATGACGAAGAAGTCGTATCTCATTTTAAAAGGTAGAGAATATTTCTAAGAAATAAATAATTCAATTGGCCAAAAAAAATCCAGCCACGCTTCCGCAAACTTTTCACTATCACAAGTTTGCGACAGTCAAGATTTGCCGCCATATGTTTCAATCTACTTAGCCTGTTGTAAATCCGCCACTGTATAAACTCCATACCCGTATCCAGAAGGAGGATCTCAGGGACCGGTCGTTCCCCCGCAACTAAACACTTAATGGGACTTGGCTACGGCCTTGCATGCTGTAATTGTATCAATACATGCTGTAAAAATTTGTAAACCCGCCCCGAAATTAAAGCCTGGTTACGGCCTTGATAACCCCATTATAGGAGGAAATTTTGTATAGACTAAATACATATAAATATATGCTATAGTTAAGTGATATCCTCAGACGCTTGTAAATCCCCATATGAACTTCCTGCATTCACTTACATGTTGGGACCTATTTGAAATATATATACCTCAATTTAATCTTTTAAACTGAAAATAATATCGAGCCGGAGCAGTTCACAAAAAAGTATATTTTCTATTAGAGTTAAACCAATGGCGTTTATTCTTTTGCACTCAGGTATTCTCGCTCAGAATGATATTCTTCGAATTATAAGAGTTTAAAATTTCAAAGAAAGGTTGCTAAAATTTAAAAATCGAAAATTTACCAATATTTTCGTTCCTGTATCATGAGCTTTCTTATGTTATGGGCTTTTTTTTTTTTCTTCTTTTTTTGAAGAATATGGTCTGGAAACTTAGTGATCTATTTTTCCATTTTGCACCAGAGTCTGCTTATTTTATATTTTTAGATTAATTTATTCCTTTCTAATACTCCGTATTTTATTTGAATATTAATTAATTGTATAGGTAAATTGGCTCTATGATAAACGTTAAAATGTGAGAAAAGCATGCACAATTATTTTAATTAAAACGTAGATTTTACTTTCAAAAAATTACATGTAGCGTTTATTGGATAACATGTGTAGAGTTTTATATGCAACGTTTCATGTGTTGCGTTTCAGACAGAGTTTCAAACTTTGCGTTTCCTTATAGTGTCTTACATGTAGAATTTCACTGTGGAATTTAAAATGTAATATCGAAGTACGATACCAAATTTTTGTTGTAAATAAGTAATATTAACTTCCAAAGAAGGAATTCACTTCGACTTGTTCATTGCTATGAAACTGATGCATGTGTCCGACTCCACTTTTAACGTATGGAGCAAGGATGAGGTTGTAGACGATTCGATTAAGTTAAGATGTGAGAAATGATAGAAATAGATAATGTGTAGTAAGTAGTATGACCTCGCAAGAAATGAACGATTCATCAGGAAGTTCGTAACAATAACAAAAAGTAATTTATTTAACAGAATCATTAAAACAACATTTAAATTTTTAGTTTGAAAATAAAGCACATCGCTTCCTTTATGCCAGCAACTATCGCTTTTTTTTTGCCAGTAACTATCGCTTTCTTTTGCCAGCAACTATCGCTAATACTATATTTCCGACATTTCTATGTTATTAAACGAAGTTCACATTAGATATGCGATTATAAACTGCATACAATAGCCATTATTCGTCGAGGAAAAAAAAAAGATACAACAAACGGCAAACTAAAGCGTTAACTAAACAAAATATGCTTACTGGCTGGCAAAACTTCAAACTGAATACTCTAACTCAGGGGTCTCCAAACTACGGCTCCCGGACCAACACTGGCCCGCGAGCACCACCAATCTGGCCCGGTAAACAAAAATTAACATGGGCCAACATAGGAAAATAAGATCAGTGCGGCCCGCGGGCCAACAAGAATAAGCAAAATTGGCCCTTGGACTGAAAAGATTGGAGGCCTCTGCTCTAACTCGTTATAAGTTCAAAGTTTTATGACATCATACAAACTGTTGCCATACAACAGAAGAACAATAAGCAATTTAAACTATTCGCGAATACTTTCATTCACATTAAACTGGCACGACAATAGTGCGCTATAACACAAAGTTTTGTTAAACTGGCGCGTAACAATAAGCCACATGTAGCATTTTATTTCAGAATTCGTTATTACACTTCGTTGTAGCATTTTATATGTAAAGTTACTTTGTAGAATGCCACATGTAGCGATACTGAATGCAAATAATTTCAATCTATCGGTATTCACCTGCCATGAAAAGGTTGTGGGATCGTGTCCGATCGGATGTACAAAATCTTTCTTTTCGCTACGAGTGATTTATCAAGTTCATATGCAGTGTTCATTGTAACATTTTACATGTAGTGTTTCATTGCAGTATTTCACATGCAGTGCATATTGCAAAATTTCACATGCAGTGCATATTGCAAAATTCCACATGAAGTAGAATATGTATGAGGTCTTGAATACAACAATAGTACAAGTCCATTGTTGCTTAAAACAAGATACGGAAGGATTTGCATCCAATCGATCCGTACAGTTTCCTTTTGGCCAAAAGTAACGTGGAGATGTCCTGCAGGAATTAATTACACTATGCTCATACACAAGTGTTGCAGGCAACAAGGCAATCCCAGTAGATATTTCCAGACTAAACTCAAAAATTTCATTTTTTGTGACTTAGTCCATTGTTGTTTCAACGCCCCATATGTGAAGCTTATACGTATGTTAATAATGGAATAGCAATCCAAATAACCTGGTAAATTTTGCAGTTTCTTGCTAGCTGAATAGATGCGTGTGAGTTAAACAAATTTCTCACGCATCCATATTTAAAAAGCATTTTTTGTTTTAAAATGGATTTATCTGTTTTTGTAACTCATTAATCTCAAATATGAAAAAGAATACTTTAACATGGAACATCATAAGCGTTATAGACCGCGTATTGAGAAGCCATTTATGGACATACTTTGAAAGTACATTTGACCAAATCGCATCCCATTTTGCACCGTTAACTTTTTTTCAACGAAGATTGGAAGCAATAAGTAGATTCTGGAATTGTTTTAGTGAAAAACTGGCTATTTGATAAAAGGAGGATAATAAAAGGACAGTCATTTCAGAAAAAAAAACAAATTTCGGAATGATATCAGCTGCTGAAAATGCTTCGAAAAACAATTTAAGACCATTAAGCAGTACAGTATGTGATATCCACATTTTTTCTCTCAGCAACGTTTCAAACATCTATACTTTCGTCCGTGACATTTATACAGGGTGGTCCTGAACTCTACTGACAAAATAAGAAGGGTGGTTGGGGACAACAAATAAGGAATATTTATCCATATGCCCGTGTCCGCAAAAAGGCCGGTTTAGCTATAGAGTGTAACTAGTGTTTACGTCCATGTTGTTGCTACGTAGAAAATTACATGCATTAAATATAATTTCTGATATATAATGTAAGCGATTGAGCTAATAATACAGTAGAGACAAAGTAATGTGAAATTCCGTTTTCTCATCCTGATCTATGTTACTATGTATTGTACTATGTAAAATAATTGTCTTAATGTAATTACTATGTATGAAATGTTACTATGTAACTATGAAAATAAGCTTATAACTGCCTTTCTAACACACTAGAAAAGGGTTGGGAATTGCCAAATATGTGAAAAAGGTGAAGGACATCAAAAGAAAAAATTTTTATTGAGTGAATTTTTTTTTCCAAAAAATTAACCGTTCGGACACTGCGGCAAATTTAGTGTTTGCATCCACGGCGTTCAAGGTTTCCACAAATGGCAACAATTCGCCATTTCAGGGATTTTTAAATTTATTTAATGTCAACGAACATCGGGCTCTCCCCGCCAACTTTCTAAAATCCGTATAATACACCGGAATGGTATATGTAGCATCCATACAATCGTAACTGTAGCGGCAAATTAATCGTAATTCATCTTCCAATAGCGTTTGCAAAAGGGTAAATGGATTGTAATTTTCTGTGTTAGTCTCCTCCACATTCTTTATAACGATCTTCACCATCCCTTCCTACTTTTCTCCAAAAAACAAATTTTATAAAAGAAAGAAAGAAAGAAAGAAAGAAAGAAAGATACGAAAACGAACCCTCATGCGGGTCGATTTCCTGTGTTTGGGGTGTGTTTGCAATGGAATTCTTAGCAGAATAGTCACAACAGAATTGGAAGAACTGATCGATATACTTTGGGATTTAATTTCCTGATCAGTTACTATGTTACTGAACGTTGTCACAGAAATTTTTCAATCTTTTTTTTAAGCAGCACTGTTGATATTATTAACCGGCGATTTTGCAATACTATTGAATTGACTTGAATCCATTCCTGGGAATTTGGATATACAAAGCTGTTGATTTCATTAACCAGTCAATTTATTAACAGGCGGACAATGTATTGATTTCACTTGATTTCAAGTTGCTATTCTATTGCGGATTCTTCTCATGCGCATAACATCATTATTATTTTAAATTATTAGTTTCAAAAGTAACGAAATTGTTTTTAGGGCAAACTTAGAAAAATATAAAGAAATAAAAATGATGTCGAAATATCTAAAATTTAATCTCAGTGTAGGAGAACACAAACAAATCTAACATTTATTTTTCAAACTAACATTTGTCTTTTGGAAATTCTGCCATATAGGAGTATTTCCTTCATCCTAGTTTAATCTACTCTATCAAGTTATATCCCCAGGTATATACCCTCTAGTGTCTCCAGAGATACAAAAAACTAGTCATGTATTTTTCCAATTTCTTTTAGTCATTTTCTCTTCGTTTCGAAACTAAATACCCCGCAAGGGACACCAGTTCTTGGTCCCAAGTTAATCTTAAATTTTCAAACATAAAACAGCAGATATTTTTAAAACTTTAAATTCAATTATGTAACATAAGCAGCAGTTTTCAGAGTTATAATATAGAAGGCAAATCAAATGTCTTCAAAACCCTAAAAATGTCACTTTATTTATTTAAAAATATATAATTTGTCTTTGCTACGAAACTGGATGTGAATTCTGATAAGTTTGCAGGGGCGGACTGTCGTCTCAATGAGAGCATACTTTGGATAATTGAAGTATTAAAGGGCTCGAGTCCTATAGCCCCTGAGGGCGCACCGGCCCGTGGGGCTGGTTGCCCGGCGGCCCAGGATCGAGGGCAGGATTTACGGCCCCTTTAAACGCGTTAGTACATAGGGCCTCGTCAGTCAGTCGTGTTTAATAACGAATTATGTTTTTCATGTTAAATTCTGCCTTGAGCCCCTAGGTCTTGCCCCTGTCCCCGGCCCTGTAAAAACTCTTTGTAATGTGTATTCTAAAAGTATTATAAGGACACGAAGGGCATTCAAGAGAGACACAATTGTTTTAAATTCGGTTTAGCATGTTAAAAACCATGTGTGAATTTCGTACCACTATATGCACACATTTTAAAGCCTTTTAACAAAGATATAAAGATGGCGCTACAGACGAATTCGCAGCTCACTATTAGCTTAAAACCGCATATAAAGAGCATTTGGGTGTGTAGTGATTCTAATGCTCAATTGTAAGCTAAAAGTTATAATAAGAAATAGAGGAAACAGCGTTTTTAAGCGTAGATTAAATTATGCTTACTGCTACGTTATCATATTATTTTAAAAGTTGTAATATTTCTATGAAGTGTTCTCATCGTTTTCTGATTTTACTTATTGATTGTTCTGTGCAAGCTAAAGTGTTCCTGACACTATATAAAGAAGTTTTTATAAAAAAAGATATCTTTTGCCTAAATTTTCAATGGCTGACAGTTTTTATAAGGCTTTAGATGTCCTGCCTTTTATCAGAGCTTTAGAGGATTGCACCTTTTCAGTCGAAGGAGGTAAAATTTATCCTCTATTTACCTTTTTTGTACCTTGCCTGGCGCAGAATGAACCTTATTGTCCTTGCGCCATAAACATACAACCAACCATTACATTTTTTTGTATTTCTATATGTATTACATGGCTATATTTGAGAAAGCTTATCGAAATATAAATAATTTTCTTTTCACCCTACTATTTGCCACTGATGATTACGAGATATACGGGGATACACGCATAACATAGCTGTTGATTATCTCGTCCTTATATTATTTACCGCCTATTATATTATTGCATATTTTATATTAATTGACAAATATATAGATTATATTAATTGATAAATATATATACTATGTTAATTGATAAATATATATAGACTGCATTAATTGATAATATATGGACTACATTAATTGATAAATTAAACTAAATTGTAACCGAACAGTATATAAATAAAATCATGATGTGAAATTTAAATGAATTTTAGAGCGGGTAAATATATATACTGTACATATATAACAGTTATTTACTGGAATTAGAATTTAGCATACGGAAACGGGGAAAAGTATATAACATAGGGATATACACTGAAGTGCCAGAAAAACCGGTACAGGCGTGCGTATGCAAATAACGGAGCTTTGCAACCAATCAGCGTAACGCGATGCGGTCGGCAGCGCCTATATAAGACAAGAGATGTCTGGAAATGCTGTTAAATCGAATCTTGCCGCTACAATGGCAGGTTATCAAGATTTAAGTGATTTTGAACGTGGCGTTATAGTCGGCACAAGAGAGATGGGACATAGCATCTCCGAGATAGCGACAAAATTTGGATTTTCGCGTACGACCATTTCACGGGTATACCGTGAATATCAGGAATCCGGTAAAACATCAAATCTCCGACAGCGGTGTGGCCGGAAAAAGACCTTGAAAGAACGGGACCTTCGACGACTGACGAGAATCGTTAAACGAGATAGACGTGCAACACTTCCTCAAATTGCCGCGGATTTCAATGCTGGGGCATCAACAAGTGTCAGCGTGCGAACTGTTCAACGAACCATCATTGATATGGGATTTCGGAGCCGAAGGCCCACTCGTGTACCATTGTTGACTGCACGGCACAAAGCTTTACGCCTCGTCTGGGCCCACCAACACCGCCATTGGACTGTTGATGACTGGAAACACGTTGCCTGGTCTGACGAGTCTCGTTTCCAATTGCATCAGGCGGATGGACGTGTACGGGTATGGAGACAACCTCATGAATCCATGGACCCTACATGTCAACAGGGGACTGTTCAAGCTGGTGGAGCTTCTGTGATGGTATGGGGCGTGTGCAGTTGGCGTGATATGGGACCCCTGATACGTCTAGAGACAACTCTGACAGGTACGTAAGCATCATGTCCGATCACCTACACCCATTCATGTCCATTGTGCATTCCGACGGACTTGGACAATTTCAGCATGATAATGCGACACCCCACACATCAAGAGTTGCTACCGAGTGGCTCCAGGAACACTCTTCTGACTTTAGACACTTCCATTGGCCACCTAAATCGCCAGACATGAACATTATCGAGCATATCTGGGATGCCTTGCAACGTGCTGTTCAGAAGAGATCTCTACCACCTTGCACTCCTATGGATTTGTGGACTGCCCTGCAGGATTCCTGGTGTGAATTGTCTCCAGGATACCTTCAGACATTAGTCGAGTCCATGCCACGTCGTGTTGCGGCACTTCTGCGTGCGTGGACGAGGAGGCTACACGATATTAGGTAGGTGTGCCAATTTTTCTGGCACTTCAGTGTGTATCCAGTTAAATGTCATTGTTACGAAGGTACCATAATCATAAGTGAATATTTAATACACTATTTTCTCCTAAATAAACCCTTGCACACATATTGCACACTATGTATTCGCACATAGAGGTCTCGTGAAACATTAAGCAATAAGCGTTCAATAAATAAATGTAATCAGGGCCGTTCATAGTGGAGACCGTTGCCCTTTAATGGTCATATAAACCGCTTTTGGGCTCATTGGTTACCACTCTATGTAACCTGTACTGTTTTGACATCGACTGTATGCGAATGTACCATGGTTCGAGGTCAAGTTAAGCCCCATCGGTCCCCTTCCTGATGACTTATAACGCATTCATCACATAAAGATCTTCGTGTGTTGACCATTCGCCAATCCTGTTAACACTGAGAAGACTAATATTATCTTTGATACTTTATTACGAAGAAAAAGAGTTTGGATTCTATATTCTTGTTGTCGAGCAGATTCAGACACTTCGGTTCGTCTCCGAGCTAGAACGTTGTCCCTTGTTTTATTGTCACAAAAAGAGTTTAGGTTTGAGCTCAGGAGTGGGTGTCAAAAATTATTAGTCATGGGAAGTACTGACAGAACACTTGGAGGAATCGATAGAGTCCTCCACTTGTACTCTCTGCCGTTGGTTACATCCAACATTTTTTTAACAGCAAAGCGAGTGATATCACATATTCCGAAGCTCACCCCCACCACCGCCACAAATATATAAACAATATGGGGGGCATTTAAGTATTACGTAAGCAATATCTTGGCCATTTTAAACCCCCTTGGTAAACAAAAATTAACATTGGCTAACATAGGAAAATAAGACCAAGGGATGCTTACGTAATGATTGAACCCTTCCTATTGAGAACGTTGTTTTTGCGAAAGAAAGAAACAAAGAAAAATATATGAAAATGGAATTGGCAGATTTCTTCATGCAAAGGGAACAAAGGCTGTTTTGCTACTACTACACCCTGATAAAGTGTCCTGTTTCAGTGACTATCCAGTTTTAAGACTGAAAGTGTGATTATTGAACTGTTGAAGCTTACCCAACGCACCCAGTACATTCTTTATGCCAAAATATGTGACTATGATTTTAAAATATTATTTTATTCATAATTTTTTCTACTCATTTAAAAAAAAAGGAGAGACAATCGCCAAGAAACAATTTTTGGGCAAAGGAAAGCAAATGGATGCTAAGATAAAACTATTATTCCGAAATGCATTAGTTTCCTCGAAAAAATCATATGTATTCGGAAAAAATATAGTGATAATATATAACACTGGACGAATATTATCATTTAGAAGTGGGAGACAAAATATCTCGCGTTTCTACTTGCAAATTATGCATCTACCCCAAACTGTACTCACAAAACAATTCATGTTAATGGAATTCTATAACAAACATTTGATTGTTTTTATTTTCATGATCATAAACAAAGCTTGATGATGCATCTCCAAGCAGATGAAACATATACGTATTATTCTGAATTTTCACACACCAATTAGGGTGTATCTTTCTTTCTTTTCTTTTTTTTTCAGCACTATGTATGAGAGAATGAATAATGCGTGCGTAGATTTCTTGGAACCTGAGAGAGTTCTAGGAGGCACAAAATTAGCAGAAAATGCTTTGTAATGTACTTGTATGATTCTTTTGTTGAGTAAAGTAGAACGACGCTTATGCGGCTTCAATTTTATACTGTAGAATTTTAAAATTATCCTCCTTTTAAAAATTACTCCTTCCAGTAATAGGAGCTGTTTTATCACGTGATCTGCAGGTGTTCGTTGTTTCTCATGATATATTTTTAAAAAATTTTCTGGGTAGGAAACTTCATCCTTTTAGTGCGGGGGCGGGCGTAAGGTGCTTCACTTGTAATTGGATATTTTAAAAAGGGAACACATGTTCATAGTGTAGGTGGTTTAAAAGCGGTATTTTTTCTCTGGTTTTTATTTCCTCGCGTCATTTATAGCACGGAAAAATATTCACGTGTTACTTCAGTTACATTCGTTGTAGAGGTAAAATCGTTGAAGAGGGAAAATGTGTAGCAGGTAAGAAAAAGCTCGCTGTGGTATCGATGGAAAAAAAAGTTAGCGCTATAAAAATAATGGACAAAGGTTAAAATTTAAGACGATCACTTTAGGTTTTGTTGTCAGAGTACTGTCAGCAATTGGAAAAGAAAGTTGAATGATATGATAAAAGCATTTTGTAGCCGATTAACGTTAAAGAATGGACTGGAATCGCGTTTAATATTGACGAAGCCTAATTTAGAAAATGTGGACGAGGCATTACAGCATTGGTTTAACCAAGAAAGAGGCATGGCATCCATTAGCTCACCATTTCTGGTGAAAAATTGTCTGCCGACCTAGAGGGTGTAAATTGTTTTCAAACCAAACTGGAAGAAATGATCGCTGAAGAAAGCTTAACAGCAGAATGGTTATACAACGTCCACGAAACTGATCTGTACTATAGAATGCTAACCTTCCAGAACTTTAGCATCTAAAACAGAAGCAGCTGCTACAGGACATAAAAAAAAAAAGTAAAGATATGGTAACTCCATCTTTGTGTAGCAATTTTACTGGCACACATATATTACCGATTATGCTTATGGGGAAGTCAGGGCTGTCGAGGGCATTTAAAAATGTTAATATGGCTTTCCTTCAAGTTCATTATTGGGCTAAAAA
>QLNU02015003.1:125980075-125992634 GCA_006491805.2 Dysdera silvatica | reverse complement strand
ACATGACTACTAAAAAATCATAAATATAAAGGGACCAGATACATAGTTTTAGAAGTCAATATGTATCAAATTATAAATGTTATGAATTTGTTATTGTCTGAAGCAAATGTCAACAATCATGCTTTTGTTTATAATTTTTAATAATATAATTTATATTTTAAAAACGACTCGACATGTCATATCATGTGAAATGTATATCACATCTCAACTCACATGCAGTACATGTCACATGTCAAATCTAATGTGAATGGTTAGATACGTCAAAAAAAATTTCCAGCTATTTGAAACCTACTTCCATCTTTGAAGTTGGAGTCCTGAGAATATTGTCCCTGAAACGTAAACATTACCAAATATAGAATATTGTTTAACAGCTTATTTTCTCAGAAGCGGATATTGATTGTTGTTGCAGTAGCGATTTCTCAAATCAAAACGTTTTTCTTTGTGCTGCGTTGAACATTGGGTCATGCTGAAACTGACACAAAGAACCGTGACATCCAAACGGCAAAATTAGTGGAAAAAGTAGGAATAATTCATGGGCCATAGCTCATAAATTGGTGAGTTTCGAGAGCCGATATTTAACTATTTCCGCCTTAAATTCTAAAGAAATAAGAGAACGGGGCCAAAATATATGCCAGAAGGTTATGGTTTAAAACACTTTCCGTGGTCTGTCCATGATAAAAGGTCCTGATAAATGGTCCTGATAATGGTCTTGATAAAAGGTAATGATAAATGGTCTCGTCCATGATAAAAGCATACATAAGGAAAGATAAAATCGACTGAAGAATTAAATTTTTAAATCAGTTTTTAATTTTGATCGGTGTTGGATCTCTTAATGTTTATATGCAATTGAAAATATTCTGATTAAAAAACGTCCTCAGAAATAACCAGTCAGTTGGAACATTAAGAAAATAATCTAGGAGCTTTTAATTTAGGCAATTATATAAACTTAAATTTACCGAAAATCTCTTAATATATATTGAACAGACAGAATTAAATTCAAGCTGTAGATGGCTAAAGAAAAATTGCGACACAGCGTAATACAAACGTCAATGCAGTCAGAAATCTATGTCTTTTTTTTCATTAACTGATTAAACAAAAAATAATAAATAAATAAAACGGAATTGCTGAATATTTTGTTTTCGAATTTAATCCCTTCTCTTTTCATAAATTAGAATAATAATCTTAAATAGTTTTAACAGCTAATTTTTATTTACGCATTCATCTTAATTTTCTCGAATGAGGCCGAAAGATCTTCAAAAATATTACAATAACAAAAAATATAGAATTTCAATCTCACATTTTTGTGAAAATCTATATTTATTCGATTGTACTTCAAAAGAAATATACTGACGATCGACAACATTAATTTAAAATTTAATCACTAACCAACATTAAACAATTAAATTAAAATTTAATCAACAATATAAATTTATTTTTTACTATAATGCAGCCTTCCATTTTAAGTTTTAATTTAAATTATGTTTGATAACTCCGGAGGAGTATATCGCAACAGCTATGACACTCCCTTCACATTTCTAATTTATAATCATAGTACAAACACGTCATCATTTTCAATACCCTTATATACAACCCGTATATACTGTCTAAATGCATCATTCAATATGTCCATCAGATTATATAGAAATTATTATTATATAAATATCACGGCACTTCGGATATAAATCAAAGCACTTGCTTCTTTAGTTACAATAAAGTTTGAAAACGAATGGTTTAGAATCTGGAAAAGAACATGTAGGTTCCTTTCAAAAATATTTGTTCAACGAAGATAATCTACGAAGAAAAATATGCTCGCTCGCAGTTCATAGTCATTACGTATTTTTCAACTTGTCAAAGTAAAGTTTGGACGCGTCAGAAGTAAATGAATACTGATGGTAGTCTGAAGTGTCGGACTAAAGACACTTACACCAAAGACTGGAGCTGATTCTTTGCAGGAAATTTTAAAGGCGAAAGATTAATCCGATGTCAAAAAATTTTGAAGACAGAGAAGCCTAGACATTATAATAAGCAACTTGTCAATTTCGATGGGAATTTTCCAGAGTATTAAAGTGTGATACATTATGAAGAGAGAGAGGAAGAGAGAGACTTGTCGCATATTTGTCATTGATGAAACGGCCTGTTTTTTTAAAAAACGGTTTGACTGTAGCTTTTGCAGCCAGGGCGGGCACCAAGGGGGCAAATTGGGTACTCACCTACAGCGGTAGATATTTAGAGGGGGGGAAAAATAAGATTATGGTATAAAAAAAACAGAGCCATTTTTGGGCGGCAAAACAGGTGTTATTCCTGAGCGGCATAATACCTAGCGCCAGCTCTATTTGCAGCTCAAAAGCAGTTTACTCGTAAGGGGTGTTTCAAGCACTACGTAGGCAATAGTTCGAGTACTACGTAAGCATCTTTGGGTGGGTGCTATTGTGTTTATTTTCCTATGATAGCCAATGTTAATTTTTGCTTACTAGGGAGTATAAAATAAGCAAAATATTGCTTAATACTTCAACTCTCTCTAAGCAGAAACATTTCCCAAATAGCAGATTTTCAAATATATTTATTATTTACATATTTCGAAAGAGAGAGAAAAACACGCAAATGAACGCCTCATTTCGGAAATTCCGTCAGATTTGCAGTTGTTTGGTGATAAAAGGTTGATCCCTTCGGAATCTTTTAAGTGGAAAAAGATGGTTTCTCTAAATGGAAGAGCACGAGTGAAAACGGATAAGTAATATTCCCAAAGGAGAATTTTGTTTTCACCAGGGAGCCATTATTGAGATTAAAACCCTCCACGACCATTTAATTTCCGACCCTAAACTTTCGATGATGACTACTATTTTTCGCCATTATTGTTTTTGCTTTCTTCCAGGAAATCATTAAAGCATCGTCATTAGCGAAAATAAATCGCAATTATTTTCGGAATGCTTAAGCTCCACGCTCTTTACCATAACGTTTCTCGTTTCTGAGGAGCGTGTTTCCCTTTTTGCAACTGAAGAGAATCCTGGAAAGGTGTTCAGTTGCAATTATGGTTGTGTGAATAATAAATAAATGAATGAATGCTCAACTGTGCTAAAAGATACACATAAATTTATTTTTCACGAAAATATAAGGAATTCAAGAAGCATAGACTGGGTATCTTTTAGTAACATAGAGACAGCAAGTTATCTGTGAGAGAAACTGTTCCTAATGAAAATTACATAATCGGAAAGCGGGCATAAAAAATAACAAAAGCACATGCAAAAATATGCACCATATATAAATAATTATCGCCAATGGTTTAACGTCTTATTTATAAACTAGATAAGATTTTTAAACAAAATGCCCATATTTACTCTTTCCCTCTATAATTTTCTTTTATTTCCTGTAATTTTCTTTTAACCTCTGATATTTTTTTGAAGAAAGATAAAAGCAGCTGAAGAAATAACAAATAATAAAAAAACTATTGGGAATAAAATAACAGAAACTAGGCAGAATTGTACGCCATTTTAATTTAAATTATAATTTAATCATGATTTCAAATCAAAACACAAAGACGTACGCATGAGACATATAAACGGAAATTTCTATAATCGAAAATACGCGAGTAAAAATAAATAATAAATCCCTTAGTTAGTAACTGAAGTGGAAAATAACATTAAATCATTTACACCAGATACAGGTAAGTAGTTTAGCATACTTACCTAATATATTTTAGTTTTGTATTTAATAAGACGTTGTTAATCAAACCTCATGTCAATTTCCGTAATATAAATAATTTTCTAGCTTTTATTTGTAATATCACAGTTAAGCGTCTCTTTCTTACACACACACACACAAACACACAGACGTATAACCGTGGTCAATATCGATTTACGTTACTTTTTTGTTACAGCTAAATTTCGGAGCACTTAAGCCCCAATTAAAGATGCTGCTTAAAATATTTAACGGTGGGGGCGTTTTTTTATAGAACAATACCCCTAAAAGCACTTTAGAAATCATCCCTACTAAAGTACGGATATTGGAATAAAAATAAAAAATTAAATTTTTAAATGCCGGCATAGTTTGTTCAATCTGGTTGAACTTGCAAAGCATCTTTACACTTGTTTAAAGTGTTGACTTTCTACAAATTCTATCAAATTTTGTTAACTCATTTCAACGTTTTTGCAAATATTTCATCACTGAACACAGGTGGATTTTAAAATTAAATTTTTTTCTTTCGACCCGAAAAGAAATTTTGTCACGTTTCTTCGTCTTAAAGAAATTGCTGCTTAAAAAACGCTGTCGTTGGTTATTGAACGCGTAATTGGTATCTTCCGTGAGATGATATTTCTTCCATTTTTGACCACGTCATCTAGTTGACATTATATATGATACATGATCAGCGCTTATATATTTTTATTATCTATCCATTTTTATTTTATTCCTATTATCTACCCATCCATATTTATATTTATAGAAAGTTTTATCTTCTTAGTTTTATAAATTAGATAGGAAGAGATGTAATATAAATTGGTTATATAAATTATGTAAAAAGAGATGTAATATATATTTATATTGGTTTATAAATTAGATAACAAGAGATGTAATATGTATTAGAAGTAGGGGGAAAGTAGGCGATCTAAGGCGTCTTCTAAGGGACGACCTTGCACCTGGGGCGCCAGTCATCAGCCTGGCGCCCCTATACTTTAACATTAGCGCGCAAGGCGTGCCAGTTATTCAGACGACTCTATTTCCCCCTACCGTTAGTTTTATAAATTATAGCAAGAAATGTAATATAGGGTGAACACTACAATAGCCGAGCAGTTAAGAGAAATTTGGCTTTCAAAATGGCATTAAAGTATTTTAAGAAAATTTAGGGAGTAAAGATTTTAAAGGATCATTCCTTAGATATTCTAGAGACAGTGAGTATTTTTTCCCACCAAGCTAAACTACAGTTCGAAAATAAAAAAATTCGAAAATATGGAAAAATATCCAGAAACCGATTAAGCAGTTTCAGTTTCCGAGCAAGGTTGGTGACAATTACCGAGAAATAAAAACACCGACTCAAATGAGAGGGAAAAAAACACATAACATTGAAGAGTCACTGCATATTGAAAAATTATGTCCTTTCAATCGTCGCCTTGGGGTACAAAATGTCCAAATCTGGGTTTTTCAGTTTTAACCCCCTCTATCATATCAAAAGAGTCATACTGAATCCCCTAAAATCAATCTAGAAAATTTCACTCGCTTGTGCTTGCTTTGAACAGCACAGAAAAATCCTTTTGAGCTGTAGTCATATAATAACAGAGAAAATAAAAGTCCTTTTAGTCTAAAACTAGAAACTTGTTAGACCCTTTGTACCCTAAAGCTTCTAAATTTTCCCACATATTTTAATTTAATATAATTTATTGATGTGAATGATGTAGGCCAATTAAAATACGTTATGATGATAACTTTTATATCCCCACATATATAAATTCTGCTTAACTTTAAAAAAATAAACATGCAACGTTATATAGAAAGAAATCCTGATACAAAGAAAAATGAAGGAACATTCTTTTGACAATCCTTAAAATGACTGCTCCAAGTAGCACAACGTGAAGACACTGCACATATATCAACAATTTAAAAGAAATGGTGTTAAATAGCAGATCGTTAAAATATAGTGGAATTTCGGTCAATTTTTTATTGGAAATCGGGGTTTTTCACTTAAAAAGAAGCAGCTGTTACAATTTGCATCTCGGGCTACTGCCCTTGTTAGTTGTACGTGCAGCTGGCCCTGTCTGGAAGCTGTGCAACCCAAGTTTTCATGTAAAGATTTTTTCTGGAAATTTCCGACATCTTCAGACAACGATGAAGAAGGAATGCCTTTTTTATTTTCCTTTGGGACTTTCTTTGTCCAGCCTTCTTCGATGTCACTTGAAGATTTTCTGCTCCCTTTATTCTTTCTAACGTTTCTTCCCGTCTCTTTCTTGCCAGTACTGAACTCATGTCCTTGTACCAACCGCATCGGGAAGTTCATTCTTTGTTTCTTTGTTTACCTGCATTTTTTGTAGGCAACTCATATGGCCACGCCATATATTCCGCAAATTCTAGATTCACATCAGTTCTTATCTTTTTTTAATTGGTTAGTATGTGGCTAGTTGAAGCGATGTTACGTAAGATTGGCGGATCTTCCTATACTAGTGTTTCGTCCGATTCATTGCTAAATGTTACGTGAAAATCCTCCTTGTAGCAGCTGCAGGCACGATTGGTGGATCGCCCTGTATCTACTATATAGTATTACTTAATTTATTTGTCAAGACGGTTTGGGGACATTTCCTAGCATTCACTGATCATTCTACATTTTAATTTGTCAATTAATTGATTGATTGTTTGGCTTTTTTATGGCGCAAGAGCATCTGGGCTATACTGCGCCAAGATTTGTCAATTAAGGTCTTAATTGGAATATTATACTTCCTTCCTTCCTTCCCCTAGGGTGGGTTTCGGCTGTGCAGAAAGAAGAGGAACATGATTGTTTCAAATAATTTACTACAGACTTGAAAAAATGAACACAATTAAACTTTATAATATGAAAACGACACTAAAAGATGCCAATGAACTCGGAAAAAAACTGTTGAGTTGGTAGGAAAACCTTCCTTAAAAAATCAATCTTAAGTATTGCATCGAGGAAAATAAAACTAAAAATACTTCAAAGGAACTTGGCATAGGCAACTTTTTTAAATATCGCATAATAGAGTTTAGAAAGTTTTTCTGAAAGCTACAGTGTGGAAAATACAATGAAACTCGACATTTTACGAAAAAACTAAGAATTTTGCCTCTGTTCTAAAAAGAGCTTGGAGTATATGCCTCTTGGATTACACCTACACCCTTGGCCATCAGAATACAACAGGAAAACAAGGTTATGATTCTGTTTCTCAAAAAAAGACAAGTTGGAACTTGTTCACCCCTTCAAGTTCCCCCTTTTTTATAATTACCACGCAATCAATCATAATTAAACATACTGAGAAGTTGGTTGGTATTTAACATCTGTGATAGAATAGGAATCAATAACAAAAATGATCATTTTCCAGTCTGTACGCTTCATAGACGAGACTCTGCCACACTTCTGCAATAACTGGAAACGTAGGTGTAAACGGATACAGTGAGGTCATCTTCACTGATAATGAAGGAATCACAGAAATTACTTACTAAAGTTCCATATCCTCCACACCATCTACCGAACTTTTTTTTACTCGATAGCTTGCATTCGAAACCCACAGTGGGGCCCTTTTTTCACAAAAATGTCTATGGCACCGGGTAGCACCCCGTAGGCAGCGACCCTGGTTGAGGGTACCTTCTTGGGTCTTTTAGGTCTAGCCAAGCACAAGCATTCACTTTTGTTCTTTGGCTTAAACTACTTCAACTAAATAAGTCGAGTTCCACGACGTAGGATAATTTACTTGTAATACATTAAATTGATTCCTTGTAATTTACAATGCATATACATGCCACGTTTTGATGTTGAGGTTGAAACAACGGGCGTCTTCTAGATATTACCATGAATTTTTTGGAAGATGAAATTTACAAACAAATGTGGAAATTTAAGTATTTCTGCACTGACCGAAATATCTTTGCGCTGTAAGAAAATTCACCATTATTCTACCCTTCTCCAATATTCGCTCTCACAGTGAAAAAATCAACACCTTTTCAATATACATCTTCGGCTTGGTGTAAATTTTACGTTGTCAATTTACACCAAGATAGAAAAGTGTTGTTAATCAGCGGCCGCAGTAACTTACCTTCCTTACCTATGGGAGGATACAAAGCACATTTTACACCCGGAAATTTTCGACGCAATATTTTCAAATGAAATATTTACTTTTCCGTCATAATGCTTAGTGAGCTTTGATATTCTAAACGAAAAAGCTTGGATGAAACTGTCAAATTGAATAATTTCTGTCTCCACTCTGATATACATAAATTCATACATTATTCAATAAGATTTATTTTTGTATGTTATTCTATAAAATCGAACTAAAATAATTAACAACGTGATTTAATAGCGTTAGAGTAATCGACAATTCTAGTTTTAGCCTCTTTTGTAAAATAATCCTCCATGATTGACAGAAGCAAAGAAGGTGAAATATCGCATAATAATATTAAACCTCTTGAACCTTAAATTTCGTCTTAGAGATGGTGAATTTTGTGATATATAACGCTTGTAATATATGAATATTGGCGTACGCAGGGTGTTGATGGAGTTGTAACCCCCATTTTTGTTGACCTACATCTTACACATCAATAAATTACATTAAATTAAAATATGTGAGAATATTTAGAAGGTTTAGGACACAAAAGGTCTAACAAGTTTATAGTTGTCGACAAAAGATGTCTTTTATTTTCTCTGTTACTGTATGACCATAGTTCAAAAAGGTTTTTCACTGCTGTTCAAAGAAATTCAAGACAGCTGGACATTCTGGTTTGATTTTATATGATTTAGCATGCCATTTTTGATATGATAGCGGTTCAAACTGAAAAATCCAGCTTTAGACTCTTTGTACCCCAAGCAGTGCCGGATTTATAAATGGGCAAGTTGGGCACTTGCCCAGGGCGTAAGAGGCTGCGGATTTTTTTAATTGCAATTTATTTACCGTAGAATTCTGTCGATCAGCTCTCCCCGAGAAGGAGCCCTCTACCTTTTTTTCTAAATCTGAAATTCTGAAAAATTGTGTGAAACAACTCCTGTCCCCCAAGACCGGATCGAGGTCGCAGAGGGCGTGCGCCCCCCCCCCAAAGAAGAATAAATTTACATTAAAAGTGATTACTTTCAAGTAAACAATACTCAAATCTAAACTTTAAAGTCCAATTTTCAAGCTTTGCACCCTCCTTGAAAATTTATTCTGCCTTCCTCCCTGCCCCCTCCCAATATCCAAAAAATCGTCGTCAAATAAACTAAATTTATTTATAAAAATATCATTATTATATCTTATAATAATGCACATAAGGTAGGCTAATCATAAATGTCGCTCCTTCCCTATCCTCGCGATTTTTCGTCGCATATGAGAGGGTTGAACGATACATTTTTTTCTGCTAATACGGCGGGAGGCGCATGCGCGTAACTAGCTTCGAAGTCTAGGGGGATAACCTTTTCCATGGGGGGGGGGGTGACCCAGTTTCTAGGGAGGCTGAACCGTATACCTCAGTGCTTAGAAGAAAATTTCAAAGGGGTTCGCTCCCCTTAGTTACGCCAATGGAGGGGGCGCCAAAAATCGTTGTGCCCAGGACGCCTCCTAAACCAGAGCTGTTGCTTTCTGGCCTCTAGTTTTCCAACCCCTCTTTCTTTGACAAAATTACTAACAGACATCTTGTCTTCCATAAAACATTTTTGTCTTCTAGCAGGGTGTGTTAAATGTGCATATAAACTCACAGCGTCTCATATCTAAATATATATGAACAAAAGAGATTGCTTTTTTGGGAACAACTTCGCATTTCTGAAGGTTTAATGTGCTGCTCGATTCTTTAATACAGATCCATTCTTCCACAATATCACTTAACGACCATGTACTTTGAATATTAATGGTGTACAACAGGTGTTTTGCAATCAGATGTAAGTTGAAAATGTACTGATGAGTAATGA
Organism: Dysdera silvatica; assembly: GCA_006491805.2. Lineage (NCBI taxonomy): Eukaryota > Metazoa > Arthropoda > Arachnida > Araneae > Dysderidae > Dysdera > Dysdera silvatica. The sequence continues at coordinate 125,983,054 of QLNU02015003.1, read as the reverse complement.
AATAAATCCGTGTTGCCACTGTATTTACCATACGAAATAAACCTAAAGGACGTAAAACGCAAACAGGGTTAAACGAACCTAAAAAATCACATTTACAAAATATATAAGCAATGGACATTTAAAAGAATAAAATTAAAGTGTTGTCATTATTATATAGCCCTCAAATGGCATTTTCGAGAGAGATAATAACTAAAGTAACTCGAACAACAATATCAATCAACGTTTATTGGCGTAGTGATACTAGAGCCGATGTTATGGCATTAGATGGTGAAACGTTCGAAAGAAAATAAATATTTCTGCGTTCGGTGGGACCTGAACCCACGACCTTCCACTCTGGATTGGTGGGTTCAGGTCCCACCGAAGGCAGAAATATTTATTTTCTTTCGAACGTTTCACCATCTAATCACGCCATACCATCGGCGTTGGTATCACTACGCCAATAAACGTTGATTGATTGACATTGTTGTTTGATTTAATCTGCGTAGTGTTCGATTTATATAAATAACTAAAGTGGTCGCAACAAATTTATGTTTAAACATGCAATGCTATGCTGCTAAAAAAGTGAAATAGAAAGTATTTTTCTTTTGATAGCTGTTTATTTGCGTTTTCCGACGAAAGAACAGCAAGGGTAATGCTGGGTCTAAACCTCCAATTTTCCTTAAAATCCTAACTTGTTAAGATCTATGAAACCATCCGCAAGTCTCAGTGAGTAGTTAATGAATCAGTGTTCTTTATTACGTAATTTTTTCACAATTTAGAGTAGGATCCGTGCTAACAACACATTAGGTGAACGCATTATCATTCCTGTGCCATTAAAGGTTCACTTATAATTATATATGTAATTATAAGGTCCCAAAATTGCAAGTATTTCTAAGGTCTCAAGCCGAGTATATCAATAGATATTTTAGAAATAAAATACAGGGTACCAGGGAGGAAATTACATAAAAAGGTTAAACACTGGTAAAATAGCAATGAAAAAGATCACTCAAGCTTTCGGACGCATCAGCAGCAGTCCTTCATCAGGAGTAATGACGATGTTATGTTTCTGTCTCTTTTTATACTTGAAATTTCTGGAAAAACCCTTCATTACTATGATCTTTTTCATTGCTATTTTACCAGTGTTTAACCTTTTGTATGTAAACAGATATTTTATTGGGACCTTTCTTGGTGTAGTAATGTTTTTTAATGTTCTTATTGATCTGATATATATGCCATGCAATGTGATACGGCCATGACTATACGGATGAAAGCCTATATAAAGGAGTATTTTATGGTATGCAACGGCCAAAATTAATGACACGCGTTAATGTAGTCACCAGGTTTTATCGAAGTTCTTATAAATCTATTCTATCTTACAAATATTCATATAAACCTATTTTACCTTATATATATGCTTATAAACGTATTCTACCGTGTGAATATTCATGTAAATCTATTTTACCTTATCTATATGCTTATAAACACATTCTACATTATAAATATGCTTATAAAAATATTCTGCCTTATTAATATGCTTATAAAGCTATTGTACTTTATGCATATTCATATAAACATATTCTGCCTTATAGATATGCTTTAAAACCATCATACCCTAATGGATGTAAACATAAAGCTATTGTACCTTATGAATATGGATATAAACATATTCTACCTTTTAAATATGCCTATAAACCTATTCTACCTTCTGAATATGCCTATAAACCTATTCTACCTTATGAATATAATTCTAAATTTATTCTACCTTACGAATATGCTTTAAAACTATTTACCTTATGGATATGCTTTTAAACCTATTCTACCTTATGAATATGCTTATAAACAAATTCTATCTTATGGATATTATAGCGTCTAATGCTACACCTTAAATTTAGCGAACTAAATCTATACTTTACCTAGAAGATTAATTTGGAATGTATCTCTTCTTTCGAATCAACAAAAACATTTGCTTATGTGACTCTTTCTCTCAAATCTTTCACCATTTTACTAAAATTTCAAGATTTCCTCTGCAACAGTTCAAAGATCAACTGCGGACCACACATCGAACGCCATGTGCGCCATTATTTTCTTCAGAAGCATAAACTGCCATTCAAAGGCAACTTTTGACACTACAGAAGTCGTAAAATTCTTAAGTTTGACAACGCAAACTGCTTGGATTCGAAATCTGTCATCACACTAAGCTCTTTTATTACAGTAGTCGGAATGACGTTCAGCACATTCAGAATTCTGCTGAAAGCCAACAGAAGTCATGTTGCGCCGGAACCTGCAGTTTTCCGAAGCAACCCGAACATCCGCTGCCAAAAGGGAAGGGAACCAAACCCCGGACTTCGCTGAAAAAAAAAATACACCACCTACGACGCATTTGGGAGTCGAACCTGAGTTAACAACAATACAGACAATGTCTTACCACTACGCCATCGTAGAGAGGGGGGGTAGTGTAGCGGACTAACAGTTTTACAGATAAATCTGAACCTTTCAAGGCCCAGGAAACCAACCCCACGAGCAACAAATTATTCAGGATACAGGGTTTTTCTTTATCCCCAGCCCCACCGTTGAAAACCGGACCCCTGGATTATATTACGTAAACGCGTAACCCCTATGCCACACAGCAGGCTCTCTAGGATGAATGCCACTATGCCACATTGCAGGGCCCCCTAGGGTGAAGGACAACGTGTATCAAGGTGCAGTTTTCAAAATTAGAGGTTCAAAACATATATCGCACCCTTGCGACGAAAGTGTTACAACTCAAAAAATCCCAATTTTCAGAAAATGCAAAAAACTGTTTCTGGTTGAATTGAGGGATGTTGTGTTCATCTAATGACATGTGCCAACTAGCAGAAACCCAAATAACTTATGACCTAACATTTTGCATGGCAAAATGCAGCACTGTTTTCTACATCTGGTTGTAACTAACTCATTTTCACCGAATTTTGAGTTGTAACACTCAAGTCGCAAGGGTGCAATATGTACATTTATGCATTA
>QLNU02015003.1:125960513-125979975 GCA_006491805.2 Dysdera silvatica | reverse complement strand
ATATAAACATATCCTACCTTTTGAATATGCCTATAAACCTATTCTACCTTCTGAATATGCCTATAAACCTATTCTACCTTATGAATATGATTCTAAATTTATTCTACCTTATGAATATGCTTATAAAACTATTTACCTTATGGATATGCTTTTAAACCTATTTTATCTTATGGATATGCCTTTAAACCTATTCTACCTTCTGAATATGCTTATAAACCTATTCTATCTTATGGATATTGTAGCGTCTAATACTATACCTTAAATTTAGAGAACTAAATCTATACTTTACCTAGATGATTAATTCGGAATATATCTCTTCTTTCGAATCAACAAAAACATTTGCTTATGTGACTCTTTCTCTCAAATCTTTCACTTTCTTTCAATCAAAATTGAAATTTCCGCTGCAACAGTTCAAAAATCAACTGCGGACTACACATCGAACGCCATGTGCGCCTTTAATTTCTTCAGAAGCATAAACTGCCATTCAAAGGCAACTTTTGACACTACAGAAGTCGTAAAATTCTTAAGTTTGACAACGCAAACTGCTTGGATTCGAGATCTGTCATCACAGTAAGCTCTTTTATTGCAGTAGTCGGAATGACGTTCAGCAGCCCTAACTGCACCTGACATTCACTACTGGGCGCTTGCTCAAACCTTTTCTTCCAATAATTTCCGGCCACCAAATTGTTCCAATTAACTCCTCCCACCAAAATTTGGACAAAACTCCAAAACGCGCGAAATTGTTGTGTTTTGAGACCTAGACCCGAGGCTGAATTAGCGGCCTCTACTTCACGCCATGTTAATAGTATTGTTTAATCTTATCTCGCCGTGCGACTAAGAGACTTTCACTACAGAGCGGTAAATAGTCCCTCTGTTTTACGTTTAGTTAAGGAGCAGATTGAAGTGCCACCTTGGAATTATTGTTGCATTCTCGTCTTCGACCAATATCTTCAATTTCGTATAATTTAAGTGTATATATAGCTGTGAGTAATATAATAATATAAATAAATACTAAAAATTAATAATATAAACAAATACTAAAAAGCACCTAAACGCCTCAAGCTTGGATACCATCGCTACCAAATCTTTCGGTTAAGACGTCGCAGCTATTATATGCTTAATTGGTGTACAGCAGCGGGATACGTTGCGTTGTGAAAAGAAGATTCATCAGAATTGTCCATGGTCAAACTGACCCGATCTTTTAAATTTTTGCGGTCATCCGACCGATACTGGTGGCAGCATTTTGAAGTACCAAACCTTTATCGAAACAAATCGAATATTTCAAGATTTTTTCGAACTTTTATGCGGTTAACGGCTAACATTTCCACCGTAATTTGTGTTTGAAAGGAACAGCCAATTCCGATTTCAAGTTCTTGTGTTACCTTCATTTGCCTGTGGCGTATAGCTCCCCCTGCAACGCGAAAGGACTTTCCATTGCGATCTTCGAAACTCTAGTTTCCTCCGTCCAGTCTCCGGTTTCCAGAACTTTGTGAAAGAAACGCGTAAAATTCTCGCCCCTCTGAAACGGCTCAGCTCACCTCTCAACTTTCCCCACCGTCCAGCTGGTTAAAGGTCATTAAACCTTCACTAAAAGAACATTGGTAAACATCGACTTACTTACTTCCGTGAAAAAGAAGATGTTCCCGAAAAAGAAGATGTAAGTCTTCAATGGGGCAAACTTAATTAAGAAATTCTCCCTCTTCGAGGAAGTTTTCGCAATGCAGCGTTATAGTATATACATTATTGTAGAAATTTAGGAATTGCTATATTCTCTTATAAATTTTGAGTATATACATTTTCGTGTTTAAATAGCAAAGTTTATTTTCCGTGAAAATTAAAAAGAGCAAGCATTCTGATTAGCATTATAAAGGTGAAAATTTTGCTTCTTTTATGTGTAACAATTACTAAATGAAGTTTGTTTTTTTGCATGTCACACCTTTATCAGTTGGTGCAAAGATTACGTTTAAAATTCATGATAAAACGGTTAAATGTTAGAAGATAAAAGTAAGAGTTATCATCCTGTAAACATTTGTTCATATATATATAACGTCCTCAAACTAGATGGGTGGATGAAATAAGAAAACAGGTTGGGGTGACATGGAAGCGAATTGCTCAGGATAGACTTGTGTGGAAAGCATTTGGAGAGACCTTCATCCAGCAGTGGATAGATAATGGTTGAATATGATGATGATGATGATATATATATATCGCACCTTATCATTTCTGAATTTTTTATAAATTGTACGGTAAAATAAATTAACGCAACATTTCTATTTTCAAAATTATATGTTCCTCAACCTCATTCATGTATCTTTGCTTATACTGATTTTTATCATATACGAATTACAGTTATGATCGTAAAGATTTGTTTACTCACTGAGTGAAAATGCAATTAGTTTAAATGTTGGTACGTCAGTATCGTTTTATTTTAAACACGACAGTGTTTATTTTTATGCATTAATGCTATTTAGCATAGTACAGTAATACCAGAGTTGGTTTATTTTTGTATGCAGCTGTACTAGGAATAAAAAAAAAACGGAAGCAATATTTTAAAATTGTTAAATTTCAAATCAGTGTCTAGTTAACGCGTTCTTTGAGCCGTTAACCCTGTTTTGTTTCCAGTAGTACCGCAGAACGCGTATTGCCGTTTATTTTTCAACCCTAGGTAGTCAAATGCTTTATTTTGTATGTAGTAGGGTTTTCGAATTCCTGGAAAAACGAAAACCCCAGCGCAACATGACCTCGGTTGTTTTTTCATTGTAAAACCTGATTAATGAACATTGTCACGTCTTTAGATAACAGTGCTTTTGGTTGAGAGTGAAATTAAAATTCGCCATGGAATTTCTGTTTAAGGCAAGATTTAGAAATGTTTGCTTATGAAATGGGTATATAATGGGGCCCTAATCTTGGTTTCCACGAATCAAGTAGATTGCTGGAAGTAAGTGGAGAAGAGGTGGAATTAAATGAAGAAGAAATGGGATTTATGGAAGGTGTTTTGTAAGCGATAATGCCTGAGAGAATTGAAAAGGAATTAGAAAGAGCCCAGGAAGAGGAATGGGGAAATAGATTAAGGAATTAGAAAGAGCCTGGGAAGAGGAATGGGAAATAGATTAAAGAAAGAAAGAGAGGCCCGGGAATAGGAATGGGAAAAGAGACTAAAGAAAGTAAGAGCGGAGCTAAGGAATGAAATTTTAAGGATGGGAGTGCAATCCTGCATTGACTATAAACTTACGAGAGGAGGTAAGTTTCGAATTTCAGATATAGCCAAAATTCTATATGAAATTGAGGATACGCAGAAAAGTAGTGAATTTTGTCAAAACTCTGATAAAGATGAAATCCCGAACATTACGGACCCTGAAACGAAAAGTGTAAACACTCCTAATTTACACTCAGGAGGGGAACGAATTCTTAGGAAGGGAAGTTCTCCCCGAGCTTCCTTCCCACCTCGAAAGTGATCATCACGCTGAAGCAATAGACATAAACTAAGGGGATTGCTGCGCTATTAAAGCACTTGCTCCCGACTCAGATGTCAAGGAACAGAGAGTAGAAATTGTAGAATGTTGTGCAGAAAATAAGTCTTCGGACTTGAAGAGGTCCCTCCCTCCCCTTCTCTGCCAGAGAAAACGAAACCAGAATGTGGGTTTCTGGTTGATTTATGGATATTCCAAAAACCACATGTTTTGGAAATAGTTGGGAAGAGCTTGTCTGAATCGCCACTGAAAGGTGAAGATTGAAAACGCGGTTGCTATGTAGTATAAAGAACTTCCGACGAGACATCCCGGGTGTTGTATGTCGCTGAGAATAAGTTGCTGTGCGAAGTAGAGAATTCTGAACGAGCAGCAAACCAAATTGTCGAACAAGAGAGTCCGGCAGGGTTTATGAGCGCAGATGAAACGAATCCAGGTGCTGAAAGTTTTGAGTTGACTTCACGGGAACAGTTCTTTATGATGAAGGAACAGGTAGTTGTCAGTATCGTACAGGACCAAAATTTCCCGGGGAGCGAAAAAGGAGTCAGGATAGAATTGAAACTCAGTGGGAAGATACTCGATGAGTTTGTTGAGGCATTAGATGAAGGAAGAGAAGAGTTCGTCGAATGTAGAAAAGACGACTTCGGCTCTCTAAATGATTGTAAGCAAGTGAAATGTATAGAGGAATTTGTTTACATAGTGGTTGTGAAAAGAGCAAACATGAGTTTGAGTTTGTGGGTACGAGCAGTTCATGGGCTGGCTGGCCACGACTCTTGGCACAGTATTCCCAGTAGCCATCTGAGCCAAGAAGTTAGGTTGATGACACCACGTCATCACATATGCAACTGAAAGGTTAGGGAAAATAATTTTTTCTTCTTCTCTGTTGGGCTAAAGGTTTTTAAATTTGATATAATGTAATACTGCAATCCGATAAACTATTTTCGGTCGGGCATTTTGATTTTTTGTTTGATATGTGATTTGAATTTGTCATTTGGTAAACGATTTGTTTTTTTTCTATTGGTTTTGTGTTTTAATCATGAATAGGGATTTTATCCCTTCATATATACACACACATCTATTTATACAATTAAAAGATTAATGTATGTATTTTAGATTACCATAAATTAATTTCCCACAAGTAAATGTAGCTTATTATGTTATGTGAGTATTGTCTATGTACATTGTTTTAGTTGCAATTTATATTTAAACAACCTAGCTGTTTAAATAAGAAATATTTTCCCATTGGGATAAAAATAAATGAGGAACACTTTGTCATCGGTTTGAGTAAAGGTATTCAAAATTTGAAAAGAACATGATTCAACAGAGAAAGGATGAGTCAGTATCATAGTTGAAATAAATATTTCTGGAATAAAAAGCACTATTGCTTGAATATGCAAAAATTTATCATCATGATAGTTTATAATTTTTTTAATCTGGTTAGAATGAAATCTTTTCAAATCCACCATTAACCAAGTGGTCATTGACATTACAACCTTATAACTTCGAGATATAACGATGCAGATTATTTGAGTGGAGTTTGAGTAATTTTGAAATGTACATGTGTATCCATTATAGCAATGTGGTTCAGTATGCTGTTTGTTATATGTATTATTAGTTGTTTACTTGATTTATTTTTGGTATTGTGGAAATTGCTGCATTGTGTAGGTTAAATGTAACATCGATTTTGTTCCTTCGTTCATGTGGAATATATGCAAGGTAAATAACTGCCTCTAACAGAAAAGATGTCTTGTTGAGATTATTTGCATTTGTAATGCCGGAAATAGAACCCAAGATACAGAACTTTTCTCTAGTCTCCTCAAGAAAAGTTCTCTCGATGGGTGGAGGTAGCTGTAGCATCTATGCTACACCTTGAATTTAACGAACTAAATTTGTATACTTTCCCTCGAAGATTAGTTCGGAATACCTCTCTTCTATTGAAATCAACAAAGCAACTGCCTATGCGACTCTTTCTCTCAAATTTTTCACCATTTCTTAAAGGTTTTAAAATTTCCCTTTCATCAGTTCAAAGATCAACTGCGAACTACACATCATGCCATGTGCGCCTCTGTTTTTCAGAAGCATAAATCGCCATTCAAAGGCTACTTTTGACACTACAGAAGTCGTAAAATTCCTAAGTTTGACAACGCAAACGGCCTGGATTCGAGATCTGTCCTCACACTAAGATCTTTTATTGCATAGTCAGAATGACGTTCAGCAGCCCAACTGCACCTGACATTCACAACTATGCGCTTGCGCAAACCTTTTAATCCAATAATCTATACCCACCAATTTTGTTCCAATTAAATCCGCTCACCTAAATTTGGACAAAACTCCAAAACGCTCGAAATTTTTATGTTTAGTTAAGGAGCAGATTGAAGTGCCTCCTTGGAATTATTGTTGTATTCTTGTCTTCGATTAATATCTTTAATTTCGTAGAATTTAAGTGTATATATATATAGATATGAGTGTAAATAAGTACTAAAAAGCACCAAACTGCCTCATGCTTGGATACCAAGGCTACCAAATCTTTCGGTTAAGACGTCACAATATAAACCTATTCTACCTTATGAATACATCCATAGACCTATTTTACCTTATGAATACATCTATAGACCTATTTTACCTTATGAATATGCATCTAAACCTATTCTAAATTACGAATATGCTTATAAATCTATTCTAAATTATGAATGTACTTATGAACCTATTCTAAATTATGAATATTCCCATAAACATATTCTACCTTATGGATATGTATTTAAATCTATTCTATCTTATGGATATTGTATTTAAATCTATTCTACCTTACAATATGATTGAAAACCTATTCTACCTTATGAATATACCTATAAAACCTATTCTACCTTATGATATGCTTATAAAGCTCTTGTACCTTATGACTACGATTATAAACCTATTCTCCCTTATGAATATGCTTATAAACCTGTTCTACCTTATGAATATGCTTATAAACCTATTCTACTTTATATATATGCTTTTAAGCCTATTTTACCTTATGCATATGCTTATAAACTATTAAACTTTATGAATATACTTATAAACCTATTCTACCTTATGCACATGCATATAAATATATTCTATCTTATGAATATTCTAATAAAGCTATTCTCCCTTATTTATATGCCCATAAATCTATTCCACCTTATGAATATGCTTATAAACCTATTTTACCTTATGAATATTATAAACCTATTCTACCTTATGAATACGCCTATAAACCTATTCTACCTTATGAATATGCCTATAAACCTATTCTACCTTATCTCATAATTAGCCAGTATTTTTTTAACAAATTGTGCATGTTGAAAAAAGGCTCATTTTGCAACACGATTTAATCTCAGTCTCTAGTTATTTCGACCCACCATCATTACTTGGTAGGTTGTGGAGAAAATGAAGAGATCGTCTCGGACTGGAGCCGCACCAGCGAACTCTTTTTATAAACCGGAGTGTCATATTTGATTAGACAACCGAGACTTAGTAGTCGACTTTATATCCTCGTATATATATATATATATATCTTTTGATCTCATATGTTACCAGGGCATAATTTTTAACAAAAATCCTGCAGGATCCCTAATATTATGACAAATCGATTAAAAAAAACTCGAATTGCTGCAAAAGAATCGATAAATCATATCAATTGTTTATATCCATTTTTCTGGACAACAAAGTTTATGACTTTAATCACAAATTCATTCTTTTTTCATGAAAGTGTCTATTTAGGGGTTCCGGCTAATATTTAAATAATTCGCCAAAAATGAAGAAGGATCGAAGACGGGCTCCGGTGGGCTCCCGCTCAATTTAAACCCTGTATTTCATTGCATCATAAATATTATCTTGTTCTCTAATGAAAGAAACAATCATTTGACTGATCTAGCATTTTAAACAAACTATTCACGAAACAGAGCTAAAATTACGACTGTCTTAGGGTATTCCGTGGCCGCAAATCACTCTTTTGTTGGATATTGCCATGTCAACGATATTCAATAATTATATGTAAAAAAATATTATCATCCTAAAAGTTTTAAAAAGTGTAATTTAAGGACTTGTATTGTTCTTCCTTTCATTAAAGAACCCCTTTAATAGGCCACACAGCAGTTCTAATTAATTATGATGTGGTGCACCTAATATTTTTAATAAGTAACAAATGATTGTCATTTTATTTATATTATATATATATATATTCAAATGATAGAATATTCATCGAAAATTTAGAGATTCAGAGCCGTAATATATGTCAAATTGAAATTGGAAAACCGATATTTCTCCATGATGTTTGAAAAATTTTTAAACCTTCAAAGTGCAACTGATCAGATAATTGCCCTTTTAAGTTAGTGGATATACCCTCAAGTAAGTATAATTCCCGCGACGACAAGCCCTGTGCAAATCCACTCCATCAAGTCTAATCCTAGGCACAATGTTCTAATTAACTTCTAAACAGTTTTTTCACCAGAATATTTTTTTCTTCTCTAGAGCCTGAAGAAACAGAAATAGGGATTGTTGTATCGTATTTTTGTTTTAAATAAAGAATTATAAATTAATTTGTATATGCGTATACCCCATGACACGAAAAAATTTTCCCAGAATCTCGGGTTTTAAACAAATTCATTATTTCTTTTTCCCATTTGAATTTTATTGATTAAACCTAAAGTAATGAAAAACACAGTTAGTGCTTAAAACACTTAATGCAATATTTTGTAAAATGGAGCTCAAAAAGTCTCACGAATTATCTATAAGCCGCTATATTTATTCAAACTGGGATTATGTTTCCTTATTTTATATAATATTTACGCGCAGTGTGTCGTACATTTTTATTATATGATACAGTGCTTTCAAGTAAAGTAAATTACAAAATAAAAAATATAAATAATAAAATAAGAAATATAATTTACAATAAAAATCATGTACAGTAAATTCAGTAAACATTTAATATTGTCTTTTCAATTTAAAACTACATTTTTAAACTTAAAAAGCTCTTGAAGTGAGTTATTATGTGAGAAGTTTCATTGGATATAATGATTAATATTCTTTTCTTCAAAAATATCAACTTACAATCATCTGCAGTGGGCTTTTCCCCTAAGGGGAATTTTTATGGCATGGACCGTTTGGTCGCATGTCCAATCAAGTTCGGATGTTATTCCAGGATGTTATTACGTGGATGTTCGGGAGAATTCACAGGAAATATTTTTAGTTTTGGACTGTTAAATAGTTTAGGTAAATGTTGTTATATTACTAGCCTTCCTTTATACTCACCAAAATATTTAATTTACGACAATGAATTAAAGCTGGGCTTTTCTTTAATTAAACTATATGGTTTAAGGCAGATTATAGTCAAGTATGACAGAAGGATAACCTAGTAAAGGAGACATATACAATAACCAAAATCATAATTTACAATGTAATTAATTAATTACAATGTAATTAATTATTACAATGCAACAAATGTAATTAATAGAACAAGTTTAAATTTAAACCACAAAAATGTTGTAATTATTTTACTTTTTATAACAAGCAACATTTTAAAAAAATTTAAGCTTCTAGTGCAAGGTCAAGCCATCTTGGTTTCTTTGAAAATTTGTCAATCACTTTATTTACATCAATATGAATATTTTTGTGGGTGTGTATTAAAAGTCTCTTCTGTCATCCGCGTTCGAAGCCAAGTTTGAAGGCGCTTCAACGATAAAAAACTACGTTATGCTGAAGCAACACTTACTGAAAACGTAGTTTGAAGGGCGAAAAGCTTTCCAGATTCGTAGAAAAATGTCTGAATCGAATTTCTTCAAGACTTGGAGACTTTAGACACCAGTGTAAGACTTCCGTTACTTACAGTCGTAATAAACAACGCATAAAACAAATTCTTCATCGTCTTTATTTTTTCCTATTTAAGCCTGACGGGGAAGGCGATCGCCCCCTCAGCTCCTCACTGGATCCGCTCTTGTGTCCATTTCAATTCAAATGGACATTCTCTTGAAAATTATACTGAAGTGAGATTATGGCTTCCTTCTCTAACATTTGTGCGCAATTCGGGAAATAGATAATAATTCTCCTGGCTAAAATTCCAAAACAATGTATACAGTTTTAGGACACATAATTATCGAAGGAATCGGAGACACACACACGAAAAGACCTCTTGTACTAATTAATTCCAGTATTCTTGTATCCTTTTTCCCTTAAGCTTTGTTCTTCAATATCTACTTAGGCTGTAATAAATTAGTTTTATTACTACAATTAGAGCTGTTTCAAGATGTGAGGGGGAAAGTGGGTAAAATATGGAAGAAATGTATTCAGCAATAATTGCTTTTTATTATACAATAATTTTTGCCACCCACGTTTTAATTACAGCTCAAACTAGAGCTTGTGTAATTTTGGAGAAAAAGAGACGCTTTCCCCATCCTGGATTCGAACCAGGGTCCCTCCGTTTAGCCCGGAGTGTCTTGGACCGCTAGACGAATGAGGACAGGAAACAACGCTCTCTTTCTCCGTATGTAAAGATGTTAAGGTATTATTACCCTCCGCAGGGATAACACAATTGCCAAATATGGTCAACACAAGAAAGCCTCCGGGGCGAGATTTTTGTGAGTTTTCGTGGGGGAATTTATTATACTATAATTTTTGCCACCCACGTATTAATTACAGCTCAAACTAGAGCTTATGTAATTTTGGAGAAAAAGAGACGCTTTCCCCATCCTGGATTCGAACCAGGGTCCCTCCGTTTAGCCCTTTATCGGATTCTGAACTCTGCGATCTATTGATGAGGGATTCAGAAGATATCGTAGAAACCGACACCCAAAGTGACGATTCCGTGTCCTTAGGCGAGGTATTTCGTGTTGGAAGAAACACACCAAGACACATCAAGTGATACTGAAAATAGAAGGTGTTTTTATAAACAAGAGCTCACTAACATCAGAAAGACAGCGTGGAGACCAGTCAATCATGTGAACTTTCTTACCAATGACCTGGAATGGGAAGACCTGAACTCACGCCACAGTAGGCGTCTGAAGTAAACAACGGAAGTTAACGCGTGGCCAGTTTTTGAGTTTTTTTTAAAACGAGAATAGTTGTTGCCGAGCTTTAGTCGAGAGCACTTCCTAATCAATTTCTCGAAGAGAGTAGTTCATTATGGTATAAAAGAAAAAGGGTTTAGTTTTGTTTTACCGTAGACTACGGCTTTTCAAGATGAGGAAGAGTGCCTTAGGATTACTACACATTTGCGGAGATTTTTATGTTATTGGAGGCTAGAGATTGCATTACTATGCCGCGCTGTGTATCCTGCTGCGAGATCCGAGAAAAAAGTTTGAATGGAGCTATCCTGCTATGATGTCCGCCAGCAAGAAGACCGCTTTTTCGTTACAAGGGGCAGCCAAGAGAAACGTCCATCTCACCGGGCCTTACAGCAGTGGTGTTTTCACCAGCCAAATTAACTCCCCCACGTTTTTACTTGAGAGAGAGAGAGAGAGTCCATCTTTGTTTTCCTTCTCTATTAATTCTTAATGCCTCGCCCCAGTATAATCATAATTAACTTTTGTATATATATACAATTGTATTTCGGTTGTATGTATGTACATTTATGCAAATCCTCTAGTTAGTTATTAAATGTTTGTTTTTATGTCTAAAAGGGGATTCCTTTGGCGACTGCCTCGTATGTTCTTGTTTGGGTTAATTTTTAATTTTTGTTTCACGGCATCACAACGTAACGAAACTATCGAGGAGGGTATAATTATTGCCTCAGACAATTACTGTAGTCCATACTAGCTTATTATAACTGAGGAGCACTTACTTCAATGGCAGGCATCAAGCCCGATTTTTTCCATGCTATGATATTGAGGCCTTCATCTGACTCCATATTTACTTATGGCGCAAGAACAAGATAGTAGTTCACTATAGTAAGTCAAAATGCGAACTGCAGCAATATGTTTCTCGTTAGACGATGAATGATTCGCAAAATAGTTGTAACAATAACAAAAAAACAGTTTATTTAACAAAAACATAAAAAGCATTTAAGTTTCTAGTTTCTAACGTAAGCACATCGCTTTTCATTTTGCCAATAACTGTCAGTACAAACGTACATTCAACGAAATAATGTGATAAGCGACATTCGCATTAAGCATGTGCCTATAATTGCATAGCACAACCATTATTCCTTAAAAAAAAAGACATACCAACGACGGCAAACGAAAAGAAACATTTCGTTATTAGCTAGCAGTAAAAACTGAAAGGAATGAGTTACATACTCTAACTTGCTAGTTATAAGTTCAAAGGCATACAAGGAAAGAGAACACTAAGCAATTTAAACCATTCGCCAATATTTTCCTCCATCGTTCACACGCGCGTAACAGTACGCCACAAAACTTTAAATTTGCTATACTAATAAAAATCTTTTAGTTTAGTTAGTTCAAAAAAAGTTAAGTCCTTCCAAATTAAATTCACGGCCAACAAGCTATTTAACAGAACAGATCGAGCCCTGATTAAAAGCATGGATAATTAATTATGGTATAATCATAAAGAGACTCAGTACAATCATATCATTCGATTAATATACACTTTGTTGATACACTTCCTTACTGATTGGTCATTGGCATTTGCAACGCATATGTAATTTCCTTCAACTTTAAGAAGAGAGAGAGAGAGAATGCGCCGTATATTATTCGAACCGGCTTCCAGGCACTTATTATGACAGTTCATAATGAACATTATTCTCGAATGCTAAAAGATGTCGATGTCTGAAAATTCTCAGTCATTCATAAACACGTATGTTTAAAAATACAAGACTTAATCACTGGCAGTTGCTGTACAGATGTTACGAAAAAGGGGTTTGGGTTGGGTTGGAGGAGTTTGGGTTGGAGGGGTTTGGGTTGGAGCTTTATAAAGCATTAGCGACTATTACTCTCCTCAGAACCACGGGCGCCGTTAGAAGAGGGGGACAGGGGGGACCTTCCCCCCCTCAATGTTGGTATTAGGGTTCCATGAGCTCCTCCCAATTTCAAACAAAAATTTTATAACGGGTAACGCCGTTCAAGATTTAATTTTGTTTTTTAATCTAAGGAATGCGGTTATATTTTTCGGCGTAGTGTATTTAGTGCGAAATAAAAAAATACGCTTTGTCATTTATTTGATGTAATTATACCTTTTGTTAGATTGTATTATATAGCTCTCTTTTCTGCATGGCAGCGTTTTCATTGACGTGTTATTATTTCAACTTTCAAACGGAATGTTTTTAATAACGTTACAACTATATACTTTCTCTATTTTAATTTCGCAAGCTCAAGGAAATTTTTGGCCCTCTACGCTCATTATCAACGACATAAATTAAAGGGACTGTCTGCATCATCACCATCAGCGTAATAAATACGAAATTTATTAAGGAGCATTGCATGTGAAAATGAAACTGGAAATGTAGCGAGACAAGATCCAAATATTCAATTCATATTAGAAGAATCAACGGCTTTTTACCTTTCCTTGATATCAACATTTGCAGAGACCAGAACGAAAGCATATCAACTTCTGTGTTTCGAAAAGCTACTCATACTGAGAAATACTTTGACTTCCGTTCCTATTATCCAGCATCTTACAAAGCCTCTGTAATTTGTACCCTCCAACGTTGCGTCTTCTCGCATTGCAGCAACGACCACTTCAGGGGGAAAAGAGCTACGACGCTGTAAACGTGTTCTTTTAGACACAGTTATCCAAGTAAATTTAATTTGAGAAACCAATTTCTTCCACCTACTAGCAACAGAACTCAAGAAAATCATTCCATTGTTTCCACTGCTGTCATCCCTTTCATAGCAGGCATTTCTGAACAGATTGCCCGGATCCCACGGCGAGTAAATACAGAAACTTTCAACAAACCTCTTCACACCCTACCCAACTTTCTTTCTAAAGTCAAAGACCCTATCCCATTTATTCAAACTTGCAGTACTGCTTACAAGATCTTTTGCAATAATTGCAACAAAGAGTACATTGATCAGACCTGCAGAGTTTAGAAAATTGCCTGAAAGAGGACATTTAAGGGCCGTTCTCGAAGGCGATTTTTCAAACCAATTCGCTGAACACACGCATCAAGGAAACCAACAACTTGAATGGAAATATCTAGAGATTTTATATCAAGGTGTCACAAATCTATGCAGTGGACTCTTTTTAGAATCATACGAAAACCACAGAAACAGATATCTTGCCATAAACCAATCTAAATCACTTCCAGAATCCTACAGGATTTTGAAAACAGACATTCTAGATAAAAATTTTGTTCATTTACACCAACAATTGTCTTTTCATTTTTCATTTCTCCATAACCTCACTCCCTCACAACTTAAAATCAACATTTTAATATATTTTGTCTTCTATTCTGTATTCCATATTTGTTTATCTATTTATTATCGTTATCCTTCTTCAGCTTCTCTTACTTGATAAAGGGAGAAAGTAGCTCCCTAAATGTCGTTATTATTTATTTTAATAATAAGAAACAACTCCAGTGATAATAATATTCTATCTCTATGGAACTCCCATAGTGAAATGTTATTTTGTTTTAATAAAATTGTAATTAGAAATTTTCGTCCGATGTAAAATTAGGCTACATCTTAGGAAATAAAATTACGAAACGATGAAAAAACAATACAATTGGCCACTTTTTTTCCTTTATGTGTTAAATTATTTCCTATAGCGGTCATATCAGTTTAATTTGTATTTACCTGCAGATATTACGATCTAAAATAAAAATATTCAAATCAGTGATGTAGAAAGAAGGATATCGGGGGGTCAAGTCCCACATTAAATATGAAGACAAATGTTTTAAACGTCGAATCACGAAATTATTTTTAACACTATTCAAGCACCCCATTATTTTTGACTTACTACGCCTCTGGTGTTAACGCAAACCCTTTCTGTAGAGTGCCAGCTTTAGCCAGACGCAAACCACTTTTGTCTTCAAAAGTCTAAACAAATTTAATGGTTTATTTAAAATAGTGTTTGATGTATCGGCCCATTTATCAGTAAAGCCATTTCAAACCTTTAATTCTCTAAAATTCTTTAGCCTAATAACGTAACCACTTTCTGAGCTAATTTAAACAAATCGGAACTCCCAACACCTGCGCTCATTTGTTAAATCAAAGTAATTGAAAGAAGTCGTATCTCTGGGTGAGAAGGTTTTTCTTTTTTGTTTTTCAATGAACTTTAAATTAATCGCATTTGGAAGACAATTAACTCTTTTCAATTTCCATGACAGTGTAAATACGAGACATACTATTTAAAAAAGACATAATATACATAAAGTAAGAGACGAGCTAAAAATGAAATTAGCGAGGGATCTCTTTCTCTCTTTCTCTCTCACTCTCTTATTCAATTTGGAAAGAGTTTCACTAATTATTGAAGAAAACTACGCATGTTCAATTTTTGGATGCGCTAATTGGGAGCAAGCACATGGTTTGTCACCAAGTTTTCTCTCCTCCTGAAATTGTTCCATAATTTCAGCAGATCGGATTGCGACGTCATAGTGTATCTGACGTCATTCTTAGACGTCTTCTTTGTGTTTGTAATGCCATTTCCCCGACCTATGTGTTTCTTTAGGCTGTATTGGGTGCTTTGGAACGGAAGTCATTATGTCGGAACGATCGAGGTTTCCTTTTTTTTTGTAGAATTGTGTTTGAAAAGTAAGTGAAATGTGATTAATCAAAACAGGCTGTTTTTCATAAAACAGCCTGTGTTGATGCTTTTCCTAAGCATTTAACATTTTTAAGATTCAAGCATAATTCGAATGTAATCCAAACGGGCAGCGAGAGCCGAAACAGGGATGACTCCTCCCCAACTAACACTTCACTTATTCAGATAAACTACAGGACTCAAAAAGCACCGTAAACAACATGGCGGCAGATCGGTTGCTCTGTTGCCAATCGCTTCTGTAAAAATTTCGAAAATTTTCAGTAGGTGACGGACTATGCACTTTACCACGATTTCCTTGAAATCTAACCAAATTTCGACTGTTTTCCTGTGGAAAGACAACAGTTTTATTTTTATAAGCAGTACAATTACATTTATATTCTGTAAAAATAATTTTTTTCTCCAAAATAAATATTTTATATGGAAATTTGCGACTACAAGAAACAAGAAGTAAATTGAATAGGGAGTATGAATACATTCGTTAAAATAAAGTTTTTTTTTGAAAGCATAATAAAATCTCGGCCAACATTCAATTCACCCCTGATCAAAAATGAGAACGCCTCAAGAAGCAGCCAGAGGCCCTGCGGTGGCGCAGTGTGGTAACGCGTTCTCCTATTGCGCGGCTAATCCGGGTTCGACTCCCAGCAGTGCAAAAAGAACGCTTACTCAGAGATCTCATAAAAGATCGCACTGCTCACTGTAGTCCGGGGTTTGGTTCCCCAGGCCTTAAGAGGTTCGGATTCCTCGGAAAACTGTAGGTCCCGGCGCAGCATGACCACTGTAGTCTTTGAGCCGTAAAACCAAAAAACAAACAAACAAACTAGAAGCACCCGAGAAAAGACTAAGGATATGTGACGTAAGCAATCTTAATACTGAAAAATTAACTTCTTTATTACATCAGGGTCATTACATGTCAAAGCACAGAACATTATTGACCCGACCTCTTTAGATTTCCCTGAAAGTTTGCCGAATTGATGACCCAATGGATGATTGAAATATCCCAAATTTTAACTTTATCCGTCAAATAGATCAAATATGGTTAAGGGTAAAAGTTACTGAAATGGACCTGTTTTGGATTATCATGCTTTACAAAATTGACAATTTTTTTCGTTTTTAATCTACAAAGATAAAGGAGGTCACATTTGAATGAATTTTTAAAGATCTTTCTAATTACGTAATAAAAGTAAGTATTATAAGCCGAATTGTTTTAAATAAAATTAAAAGTTTGACCTTGACCCTCATTTTATTACTTTCAAAAAATTATATAGTATATAGCATGATATTCTACACCTTTTCGCAAAATTTCGTGATGGGATCTCTATGGGTTCAAGAGATATTTAAAAAAGTCGACTCAAAGGTAAGACTTTATTCTTATGCATTGTGACCTCTCATATTCCAGACTTGGCTATTATTGCATGTTACTGCTTTTTTTTTTTCATTATGATGTCTTTCATTAAAATTTAATGAAAGACATAATAAAGAAAAAAGCAGCAACATGAAATATATTATTTAATAATATATATTAATCCTTGTCCATCTTAAAATTTGCAAAATTACAATATTTATAATTTTGTAATTATATAAACATAGAAGAAACTAATTAATAGCAATAAAATCAGTAGCGCACTGATAACATCTGGAGGGTGGGGCTCCCATTTGTCATTTATTTTCCATAAAATTTATAAACAAAATTTTTTTTTTTAGTTAATAAGGATTTTTTTTAATCTTTAGGTAAAATATAAAATAAAATAAACGGTTTCCAACTGTGGCAAACTCATTACGCGTATTTACTTTAGCTGATTTTATTGCCTTTAAAATTGAACTCAACATCCGAAAATTATGAAGTCTAGACGAGTTTTGAAGCTATAGTATACGCTTCGTACCAGAACCCTACTTCGTGAAACGGTGACTAATAGACATGTGTTCTGTTTAAAATATTGGAATGCGTCGCTGGTAAATTTCTTATAGAAGACACAACAATATTTTATATATATATTCTTCATATATACATATGCAAATTAATTTTAGTAGAAGGGGGGGCCCAAAAATTATTGTGGGGGGGGGCCCGAGACTTTTCGTTACAACACTGAATATACTGAATATACCGAATATACCGTTTACAACACTGAACTACATATGTATTTTATCAAGCGTAGGGGCGCTAGTAAAGAACTAGTGCTTACTATGAATTTTGAAAAACAGCTACTCTATAGCCGCTTTTTAAAATTCATAGGGAGCGCTAGTACTTTACGAGCGCCTCTATGTTTGAAAAAATATACATGTAGTTATTTGATTGCTAGTAATAAGTTTCTTCTATTTTTGTATAATTACACAATCATAAATATTGTAATTCTGAAAATTTTCAGTTGAACAAGGATTAGTATAATATTTAATGAAAGACATAGTAATGGAAAAAAAAAGGCAGCAACATGGAATAGTAGACAAGTCTGGAATATGAGAGGTCACAATGCATAAGAATAAAGTTTTAACTTTGAGTCGAATTTTTTTAATATATCTTGAACTCATAGTGGTCCTATCATGAAATTTTGAGAAAAGGTGAAATTTTTGAATTGGAAAATTTTTGAGAAAACGTGTAGAATATCATTCTATATAATTTATAATTTTTTGAAAGAAATAAAATTATCAAATTTTTAAAACTTCAAGGTCAAACTTTTCTTTTCAATTTATTTAAAATAATTCTGCTTATAATACTTACTTTTGTTACATATTTAGAAAAATCTTTAAAAAATCTTTCAAATGAGACACTTTTACATTTGTAGGTTAACAACAACAAAAAAAAAAATTCCAGTCAAGTTTGTAAAGTACGATAATCCAAAACAAGCCCATTTCAGTGATATTTGAGGCATAAAATTGGTCATAATTGATCTATTTAACGGATAAAGATAAAATTTGGGATATTTCCAAGCATCGACTATGTCATCAATTCGGCAAAGTTTCAGTGAAATCGGAAGGGATCTGGTTGCGAATTATCAAATTTTCGGGTGGTTTGATGTGGAATGACCCATCATCCATATTTAATACATAGTTCTTTACTCTTCCAATAAAATTCTTGAGTACATTATTCCTAGCTTTCTATTAATAAATAGTCGATAGTACATAATTGATGGTTTAATAAAGCGTGAAGAAACATACTAAATATTAGCTGCTGTTATTTACATCTCTACGAATATAGCAAAGTCTTAATAAAACCTCTGTACTATTTACACATTTTAAGTTAAAAAATGAACGACTTTATTATTCATTCTTCCAGGAATTGAATTTTAAACTACTCTAAAATCATACACATATCTTTTAAAATTTAAGTCATCAGAAAAGTAAGAGACGGACGATGAGAAGGACGACGCTTTGAATGAAGGGTTTTGTACTAATAAATAAATGCTCAGCGAAGATACATTGGTAACGCGTTTAAATCATTATGTTAACAGGTTGCGCTTTCAACGGTGGCAAAAGAAGCTTAACAACTAACTGCTAAAAAGAATTTACACTTACGACCAACTTTTCCCACTTTGTGCGGCCATAGCATCGCCTATGGTCTAGTTCAGGGTGGGGCAACCTTTTCTTGTTGGAAGGTGGCATCAAGTTAGTTAAAATCGAAGAAGGCCGCATTCAAGAAATTTCGAATATATACAGGTGCATAGCAACTTAAAAATCAGGGGGGGGAAATCAAGTAGGTTTTTAACAGGTGATTTGGCGCTGAACGGAAAAATGTATTTTGCTACCCAATGGGGGCTTAAGCCCCCCGATCCCCCCTTTCCTAAACCACTGATTAGATATATAGCTTAACCCCGATTATTCGAACTCCGTTTAATCGAAATGTCCAGCTCTACTCATCATTATTTTAAGAGATATTCGTTCAATACCTCTTCTTTCGTTTAGGGAACCAGCCCCAGAGCTGAAGGGTGTTTTTCGCCGAACAAGCAGCAATGGTTTGTTTGTTTGTTTTGTGGTTTTACGGCTCAAAGACTACAATGGTCATGCTGCGCCGGGACCTACTGTTTTCCGAGGAATCCGAACCTCTTATGGCCTAGGGAACCAAACCCCGGACTACAGTGAGCAGTGCGATCTTTTTATGAGATCTCTGAGTAAGCGTTCTTTGTACACTGTTGGGAGTCGAACCCGGATTAACGGCGTACTAGGCGAACGCGTTACCACACTGCGCCACCGCAGGGCCAGTCCACCCCTGAAACCTTCTCAGTGATTCCTTCATTGAATATTGACTACTAATTAGAATGCCACAACTAAATGGTTTACGAAGCTATTTTGTATTTTGATCTTATTGTTCTACTATAAATTCAACAGTTTTA
>QLNU02015003.1:125940083-125954555 GCA_006491805.2 Dysdera silvatica | reverse complement strand
GATATTAATAAAAATATAAGCATATCATATTAATTAAAATATAAGTATATAAGTAAAAAATCATCACACATAAGTATGCACTGCTGGAAGGCTACCGCGCAACGAACAATGCGAATGTTAGACGACTCGTCAGACAAATCATAGACTTAACTCGTTCATAAAAAAGCGGATCAAAAGACAAACCATAAAAATGAACGGTAAGTAGAAATCTCGATTTTTGTGAACGGTCGTTCTCGGTCACCAATTCTGGTTTTGTTTTGTACATGTTTGAAATAAAACGATTCTAAAAATATATGCATAACTCCTTTTAATTTTCAAATTTTGTTTTCGATTAATTGAATATATAAACATTTTTTCGACTATGGATATTTAAAATTTCTAATTAGATAGATAAATTCCTTTATTTTGAGGAAGATTGTACATAAAAAAATATATGCGGCTAATTAATGATGTTATGACAATTATTCCCGGGCAGTAATGGGTAAAGGCGAAGCCCACGCTGCCAAGGTTCTCCACCAGCGACTCAGAACAGAATAATAATAACCCATGTATAATTATAAGTAAATGAGAGACAGAAAAATAAGTAAACAAATAAATAAGATATAATAAAAATACAAACTCATAAATTATTTAGCAAATCAAGCAATCGTATTTTAAATGAAAGAAGTGAGCTGAGTTGTCTCAGATTATTCGGAAGATCGTTCCACACCCGAAGGCCAAGAGATCCTATGCGTGACAAGCCGAAATTTGTTCGCGCGAAGTTTGGTCTAAAAATAGTATGCATTCGGGTATCATATCCGTGCCCCGGCAGACATGGCAGAGAGATATCCATATTGTTTCTAAACTTAATAAATCCAAACATAAAGATTGAAATTTTATATTTAAGGAGATCATCTATTATTAGAATATTAGGTTGTGGAACAATCCCTAATGAAGTTCGACCGATTCTAGTATTAAGTAATCCGAGAAATTTATTTGGAAGTATAGAAATACGGCGCAGATTAGGTTTAGCTGTGTTTGCCAAGGTAAGAAGACAATAATAAATATGCGAAAAGAAAAACGAGTAATATAAGTTAATTAAAACGTAAGTTGGTAGATAAAAACTAACATTACGAATCACACCAAGGTTTCTACTAATTTTACTGCATGAAGATTGAATGTGAGAGTTCCATTTAAGATTTGATTGTAATATAACGCCAAGAAATTTAGTTTCTGTGGAAAAGGATATTTGATCATTATTGATATCAATGTGAAGCTGACCAATATTAAGATTATGTTTAAGCGAGAAAAGAAGACATTTATTTTTTTGGAATTAAGGGTGAGACAATTCCGTTTAAAAAAGTTAGTCAGATGTTCAATGTCTTCAATAACTGTGTGAATTAAATTATTAATGTCATCATCCATTAAAAAACACTGGTGTCATCAGCAAAACAAATCGACGTAAAACGAGTAGGTAAGAAAATGATATCATTTATGTAAAAAATAAATAAAAGAGGTCCAAGTATTGATCCCTGAGGAACACTATATAAAATAGATTTAAATGAGGAGCGGTCACCACCGACTCCCACGAACTGCTGGCTACCAATCAAATAGCTCCGCAAGAGCTCATTTGTGATACCACGAATTCTAGCCAAATGGAGCTTATAAAATAATCTATTGTAATTTATGGTATCAAAAGCCTTGGACAGATCAAAAAACACCCCAACTGTGGATTGTCTTGTGACAATGGAAGAATAAATATAATCAGTTGCCGAAAGGAGAACTTGCTCAGTTGATTTATTTTTGGAAAATCCAAATTGATTTTCATTGATAATGGTACGTGATTGAAAAAAATTTCGAAGTCTTGAATAGAGAAGTTTTCAAATATTTTATTAAAAACAGGAAGAACAGAAATGGGCCAGTAATTCAAACTATCTGATTTTGAATCATTTTTAAAAATTAGAATGATAGAAGCAGTCTTAAACTCCATAGGAATAAAACCAGTAGAAAATATTAAATTATAAATGTGTAATAAAGGCACTTCGATAGTATTTTCAACAAATTTAGCAATAGTTGGATGTATTTGGTCATGTAAAGAGCCCTTATTCTACTTCAAACTCCGAATAGCAGGTAAGAGTTTAAGTTCACCAATGTCATATAAAAACAATGAGTTATTGAGGTTTTAATCATGACAATTATCCTTATTATGTAATTTTGTTTATCCTTATTATGTATTATTATAATTACATAATTGTTATCCTTATTATTATTATTATGTAATTATATCATTATTATTATATAATTATATCCTTATTATTATTATATCCTTATTATTATTATATAATTATATCCTTATTATTATACAAGTATGGACTTGTTAGATGGCCAATATGTGATTGAGGAAAGTTAATAAAATAATTATTAAAAGCATCAGCTATTTGTTTATTATCAGAAAGTATCCCACTACTAGTGTGCGAGGAGTCAATAGGATCAGAAGTTTATTGTTTATGTCCCAAAAGTTCTTTAATTTTGACCCAAATTTTCTTTTGATTAGAATTTTAAAAAATTGATTTAAATAATGTCTTTTAGCAAGTTTTAATTTTTTATTGAGTTTATTGCGAAAAGTACGATATTCCGAAAGATGTTCAGGGAGTTTACTTTCTTTCTTTCTTTTTGGTTTTACGGCTCAAAGACTACAGTGGTCATGCTGCGCCGGGACCTACTGTTTTCCGAGGAATCCGAACCTCTTAAGGCCTAGGGAACCAAACCCCGGACTACAGTGAGCAGTGCGATCTTTATGAGATCTCTGAGTAAGCGTTCTTTGCACTGCTGGGAGTCGAACCCGGATTAGCGGCGCACTAGGAGAACGCGTTACCACACTGCGCCACCGCAGGGCTCAGGGAGTTTAGATTTAAGAAAATTCGAAAAGAGTTTATTTTTAATATTAATTTCTCTCAATAGGAATTTGGTAATCCATGGTTTCTTTAGGCTCTTACTTTTCAGAATTTATATATCAGGAAAATGAGTCAAATAAAGAGACTTGCAAGTAGAAGAAAATTATTCTAAGAATCATTTACATTGTCAACATTTAAACTTCTAGACCAATAAATATCAGTGAGAGCTGAATCAACTAAAATTAAGTTATTTTGTGAAAACGCTTCGATAAAAAATGTTTTCTTATGGTTACGGGTATGCAATTTTTGGAAATCGAAAAAAATAAAAATGGGTAGATGATCGCTAATGTGATGATCAATAACTCCTGTCTTTATATGATCTGTATTAGTGATACACAAGTCTAAGACTGATTGTGGGTTAAGCGCTATTCTAGTTGGCGAACTTGTACATTGGCAACCATAAGACGAAATAATATTCACGAAAGTGTTAGTATCACCACTCTGCAAATTAATGTTAATATTGAAATTACCTAAAAGGAAAAATTTATTCCCTGTGCTTTGAAAAAATCCAAAAGACCTTGTAAATGCGCAAAGAAAAGTTGAATATTACCACCCGGTGATCTGTATATTGTTGCTACAAATGCCTCTGGGGTAAGAATGGTCACAAGTTCAATTTCTGGGTAAATACCAAACCATTGTGGAACTAATGTAAATGACAGCAACGCGTGAATGAACATTGCCACTCCACCGTCGCGAAAACCAGTTCGACTTTCAGCAACCATTACATAGGACTCCAAATTAATCATAAAATCGGGATAAAACCATGTCTCTGAAACACAGACAACACCCACAGGGATTGCTATTGAAAGTATGAAATGTTGTAACAGAACCATTTTGTTAGCCAGGCTGCAAGCATTTATGTGTATAAATAGGATGTCCTCAGAAGAAGTATTAAATTTGGCAAGTTCAGAAAGTTTATAATATTGATCATTATCATCCTGACCTAGGTCCAAAGGCGTGGAACTCACATTATTGCTGAACATAAGAAAACAGTAAATTGGAAACAATAAAATAAGTTAATTAAAACTATATCAAATACATCAATTACAGCACCGGCACAACACAACCAATCAAATCGCAATATTCAAAACCCAACTAAAGGTCAATGAATCAACCACATTATAAGGACAACAAAGACCATGCTGTGCGCAAAAAAATTTAAAAATGATAATTTATACATCAATTTCCATATAAAATCTCTAGATATCCACAACCTGTACTCCATACCAACCAGTAGAACACATTAAACCAGAGTGCCAAACCATTAACAAATGCCACAATAATTCATTTATTAGAAAAATCAGTTTTATACTAGAAAATAACCAGTATCTCCATATATCAAGGGTCACACTGTGCCCGAAATCAACAAGAAAAAAGAATATAAGCATATCTATAAATGGTTGGTTGTATTTTTTATGGCCCAGGGACAGCACGGAAAAAGGAGAGCAAGGAAAGATTTTTCCATCTTGACTTTTTCATCCTTAATCTCATAAGTAAATAATCTTTTTTATATGATTAAGAAGTTAATAATCTTTTTTATATGATTAAGAAGTTAATAATCTTTTTTATGTGATTAAGAAGTTAATAATCTTGTTTATACGATTAAGAATTTAATAATCTTTTTTATATGATAATTTTTAAAACGGGTGGGCATAAAGTTATACATTACAGGCCTAATATGGTCCTGAAAAAATATTATTTTCAACAAAACACTGAAGTTATAACATGCTCGAATTAGCCTGGTACGTACGCTAGACATCGCTGGACGCTCTTTAAAATGACATTGGATTTCTGAGTCGTTAGTAAAGCATAGAAGGCAAGTTTAACCTGATCTTTAGGTATGCATATTAGTAGCATAGTGAGCGTAACTGTTTAAGACGTGCCAAGATATCAGTAGTAGCAGAAGGGTTGATACTTACTATATATATATATATGGAAGATTTAATTTTAATGAAATTTTCAAATTTGTTTTATGGAACTATGAATTACATGTATATTTGACACATAAAGAATATTGATATAATTTGACGACAATACTGCGCACTAATAAAATGATCGAGGAGGCAAAACATGAACACAGTTCCATAAAATATTTAATTGTTTACAGCTGTTTCAATAGTCCCGGGCTAGCTTCGTCAGAACAATAATTGATACAATACAACATGTAATGCCAACCCGTGTTATAAACGTAGTACGTTGTTACGATACCTGCAACCGCTCTTTGTAACACGCTTTGGCATCTGACGAAAGTAGTTTAGAGCTAATGCAACAGCTGTAAATAATTAAATATTTTACGCAACTGTGTTAAGTTGTTGCCTTCTTAATCATTTTTTAACCTGTTAACTGGGTATGACGACATTTTTCGTCATGCCCGGAAGACTACCAAAATGCGAATGACGACATTTTTCGTCATTAAAATTAACCGTATTATGTTGAACGCATTACGTTTTATGTAGTTCTTATATATTTAATCCTAGCGTGATGGTGTGATGACATTACTTATCACTGTGAAAAAAAGTCCCCAGTGTGAAACGAGTTTCACAAAATTTTATTCCCCGGTTAACAGGTTAAAGAATATATTCGATAGTTCAGTTGAGGAATACGGTGAGAAGCGAAATTCGGTAATATATTTTTTAATTTTAAAATAACAATTTAATTTAAGCAAATAAACTGAGTTTAATACAATACAATAAATGCATAAATTTCATGATTTAACATAAATAAAATCGCAATAAAGCATCATGTGTACACATATTATTATAGAGAAACCAGTTCACGAGAACGAATCAAAATAACAAATCTAAGAAAGGTGTTGGTCTTAAAAGAATCGTTCACAAAAATAACCCATTCTAACAGAAAATGTCGGACACTTTTGACCGAACGTGCCAACACGTCAGCAACAGCGAAAGGGTTAAATCAGTTAATAAGAAGCTTATGCAATTGGTTTTTACAATATCAGAAATATAGCTCTTAGAATTATAGGCCGACGAATCAGCCGCCATTTTTTGTACAGCTCCGGTTTTATAACATAACGTTTACCACTGGAAAATTAATAATTCAATTTTTTCTTCTTACAGCATTCGTAACGAATATAAACATTATATGTTTATTCCTCGAGTGATTTGAATAATTTATGGCGGCACAACCACCCATTTCACCCTATTTTTTTAAAACTAACATACTTGTAAATTACGCAATTTTGACACAGCAGTGAATGAGATCACGTGATACGATGGCATCAAAATGGCGGATGCGCTAGCTCCCTTTTTTCGGAGCCTTAATTTGAACAAGATAAAGGTTACAGTAATGCATATTTGAACCCAATATGCATAATTAACTGACATTTTACTAATTGATGTCACCCGGTTATTGGGATAATTAATTAACTTTAAAAGACCTTAATTAATAGACCTGGTTTATTATTTACACATAAAACAAAGGCCTTAGCCTTACGAAATTTTGAAAATAAGATTAGGTGGCTCCATAAGAAAGCACAAAATAGGAAGTAAAAAAATAATTTAAAAGTGTCAAAACCAAGAGGATATCAAATTAATGACCGGAAAATTTAAAAAAATTAATTAAACGGTATCAGTTCTT
This sequence comes from Dysdera silvatica, assembly GCA_006491805.2. Classification (NCBI taxonomy): domain Eukaryota; kingdom Metazoa; phylum Arthropoda; class Arachnida; order Araneae; family Dysderidae; genus Dysdera; species Dysdera silvatica. Next base: position 125,948,025 of record QLNU02015003.1, on the reverse strand, counting down.
TTCTTTCGTCTTTTCATAAGAGAAATTATGAAATTTAATCTCCGGAAAATGACAAAGATCTCTTAAGAAAAATATTTTCTAATAAATGAAAAATAAAGTTTAAATGACGAAGCATTTGTTAATGAATTGTTTACAAAATCTGTCTTGAGTTCAAATAAAAATTGCAGTAATAAATTGATCACCTAAAAGTCAAAATTAAATCTTGCTACCTACGTGATATCGTTCAATCAAAATGTAATGCCATTTTTCTGCTGTGGTGGTATACTTTTCAAGAAACTTTTTTACATAAATAGCTGTAATAATTTTCAAGAAAAACGAAGCAGGTACTGATTTGAATTAGCTGCTCAAAATATTTTTCTGTCCCATTATGTAAACAATCATTTAATTATAAAATTGTATTGAAACTGATCTTAAATTTCCACCGAGACCCTTTTTTATTGTTTTCCTTAATAAATAGTGATTAAAGAGCTTGTGCGATTTTTCTATTAGATGTGAAATTATGTAACGGATGTTATGTCATAAAAAAGATACAAAATTTGCGTTACGTTATGTCACAACTTATCATTATACGATGTTTCTGATGTTATTAAGAAAACCCTCGCATTTGTGTTTTAGTAATACATTCAAATAACTGTCCCTAAAAAACCAATACGGATAGTAGATATAAAGTGTGTAATCATATTTGTTTACTTTGCATTTATCGAAGATATACAAAAATCTCTGAATATATTTTAAATTATAAGCTAGCGAAGGACTTTCTATATTTACTTTATTTTGATTTAAGAGATATGTATTTTCTTTCTTTATATTTTGATTTATTTTTCATACAGACACATGACCACTAACGACGTGTTTCTAGATCAATCGCTTCGTTCGGACAAAAATATTATTACAGCGTCTAGTTTGCTTCTGCAGTAAAGGCTTTCTTTTTCAACTTATAACGTTATCAATAGAAGATTTATATCCTTTTAACTATATTGAAGTTTCATTTGCTTCTATTCCTTCATCATGCAACTTTAAAATTTGAATTATCACATAGGACGAACGATACCTTTTTCCCAGTGAAATTTATAAAAAAGGGAATTGGAACCGTTTCAAATTAAATAAGAGACAAAAAACAACGTTTCAAAAGCGTATTTATAGCAAGAAAAAATTCAATCTACGCGTTTCGGGATTAAAACTTAATAACTCAACTCTAGTTACATCCGCGAATCAACCTCGTTTGTTGACGATATTCCACGTGTTCACTCCCGAAGAAGGGCGAACTTTTATCGCCCGAAACGCGTAGCTTGAACTCAATCTTGACATAAATACGCTTCTAAAACGTTGTTTTTTGTGTCTTATTTATATTGCGTATTGTTTCGTCGAATATTTCCACCCATTTCAAATTGTTTACTTGACCTCTTACTTTCAAAATTCTGACGTCAGACAAATTTGCATATAGTTGCGTTTCTTTTTCTGGCGTCTTTCTGAAATTCCATATAATTCTGCGAAACTTGTTTTAAACTAATTTTTTTTAAATACTAATAAACGCAAAAAGTAACCACTCTGCGTCCATTAAACTATGTATGAAAAAGCAATTGCTTTCGTTTTCACAACTGTTTTAATGAATCCAGTAACTTTTAAATACTGAAAAAATTATTTCTTTCTTATACGTTTCCATATAATCATGGGACATAATTTAGAAGTAACATTTTGCACACGTAAATGTCTCTCAATTTTATATAACATTTTACAACCTTTCATAAATAAAAAAATTGGTTAAAGTCTCAAATGCTCATTCATCAAGTGCTTTTCAAATTAGAATAATTCAAGGCATTAATGCGAAATTGGATTTCCTGAAGGTCAGTTGCTGTTCTTCCTGAATATGGCGTCCATTTAAAATTATTTTCATTCGATGGTAATTAATCCTTATATAGTTTCAATAGGTTATTTAAGAGGAAACCATTCTTCTTTCCACAAATCCTTCCCACTAATCTTCTACTTTTTCGGTTCATGTTTTTATATACATGATGTCCATCAGTCGGTTACACAAGCATATGCCTTTTGTTCACTCAGTTCAAACTTAAATAAGCCAAATACAAAAGAACACACTGTATAAACTTAATATAATAAAATAAAAGCACAAATTATTACAGTTTAATTTTAAAAACATTGAGAGCTGTTTCAATAGCGCTTGGCTATTTTCTTTGGATACAACTAATGAGTTTATTTGTATCGTTTTGACGAAAATAGCCACGTGCTATTGAAACAGCTGTCAATATTTTCAAAATTAAACTGCGTTAATTTGCGCTTCTATTTTAAAACTTAAACCCCCCCAAAAAAATTAACTCAAAAAAACTTAAAAAAAACTTTTAAAACTTAAATTTAAAAACAAAATTTTAAAACTTAAACCCAAAACAGTCTAATACATTTTCAATATAAATGATAGGTATAGTCCGTTCGCGCAGATCTGACGCCTGATATCGTTACCAGACGGGTTGTTCCATTGCAGTTTAGGGAAGGGCGTCTTGCCGTAACTGGTTTTTCCCGTGCCGAAAAGCCAGTTCGGGTAAGATGCCCTCCTTAAACTGCAATGGGAACAACTCGCCTGGTAAGGGTATTGGGCGCCAGGTCTGCGCCAAAGGACTATAACTAAGTACGCGAAAGCTTTCATTTGTATTGAATTGTACTTTGTACTTTTTTTTTTTTCATGTTCTCCCTTCACTTTTCTTTCGGTCAGTGATAAACTGTTTTATGACTCATTTAGAGTTGTTTAAAAATGTTATGACCGGAGAAGATAAAATATTAGGGAAACTAGGTCAAAAGTAATGGATATTTGCGGTATTTATTTGGCAGCAAAGTTGATAGTAAATGTTCATTTTTTTTTATAAATAAACTTATCAGTCTTTGGATATCAAATACGAAAACATTATTTGAATTAATTATCACATACAGATATTACATGAATTTGTTTGTAAATTCAGCGGCTTCACAGGGAAAGTAATGCATCTCTTATTTTTACACTAACTAGATGCGCCTGCGATATTGCAAACCACTGTGAGTTGAATAGGCCCTAATAGCGCCTATCTCCACTCATGAATGTCAAAATGGAGAATAGTGAAAATAAATTAGGAGTTTCGGAGATTTTGTGGGAATTTTCTAGCTTCATGCTTCATGAACAAACGCGGGATTGGCTTCAAAATAATAAGAGATAGCACTTTATGGTTATTTCACAAATGCAGTTGAATATTCTTCTGAATAAGACTTGATTAAGGTGCACGATATTTCTATTTACCAACCTTTCTTTGCAGTTCCTAAAAGTAGTTCGTCCACAATTACTGGAATCTGTATCCTTTGTTGTCCATCCATTTTCCTTGACATTACAGAAAAAATATCAGCTCTGGATGTCAGAAATTGTCAAAAATATAAAACATCGTTGTATTTCACAATGATTAAGAAAAGTTTGAGCATTAACCGAAAATGGGGTGGGGGAATAAAAATGAGATAAGCCCGTATGACCGCTTACAGATTTTTAGCATACAGGTCCTTAATCAAAAGAGTCTTACACATTAGATTTTGATATATGTGTTTTGCTTTTTTGTCTAAAATACGTTTATTTGCTTTTAACTTGTATTGACACTTTAGAGCAGCAGTGTTTTGCATTTAAAAATTTATTTGCATAATTATTTTATTTATATTAAGGATATAATGATTTTAAATTTCTGTTTAAATACGCAAAAGGCTCAACTGTATTTCGTTATTGAAAAGCAATCAAGATTTTCCTAATTTGTTCTATCTGAAAATAAAAGTAAATATTTTGCTATTTCATCTTTCTGCAAATAAAAGTAATTAACGGTTTATTTAATCTTATAGTAAAAAATAAATAATAATAACAATAATCTCAATATAATCTATTTTTCGCAAGGGTAGTTGCATTATTTTCAATTCATAAGAAGTTGAAAATAATTAGATAAAGAAATATATATTTGTTATTTGCTAGGTCTAATTAAATAAATATATATTTTTATAAAATTACATTCAACGATCTTAGATATAGGCTCTTGAAAATAATAGTGAAATCAATCTTGTTGTAGGCGTTTTCTAATTTTGCAATCCAAAACAAATGAAACGTTCTTAACTGAGTTTATATTATGGTTGTCAGTTAGTTGTCTTCATTGTTATATTTAATCAGTTCTAATATATAACAAATTTGCTTTTATCTGTTTGCTATATAAGTAATTTTACCATACACATTGAGAGAATAAATCATTTTGCACACCTTCGAATAGAGAATTGGTCTATCTTTAGCTCGAATCACAATATCTGCATACACTCTGAACTCAAGTAACATGTTGGAATTGAAATGGTGATACTGTCGCACAGCATTATATCTATATATGTCGCAAAGCATCAGAAGCACTTGGTGGTAGGCAAAGTGCTCGAAGTGGTTCTAGTAGATCCCGTAAGTTCTCAATTGAATTGAGACCAGGTGATCTTGGAAACCAATCGGTTGTTGCGTTCATTAGAAAGTTGCTGAAGTCAGCTGCATGTCGCTCTTGGCAGATGGAATGGGAATTGCTCTGTGTGAAAGTGAAGTTTGTTCTATTTTCCATCAATCATGAGGTTTTCCAAAACCAATTAGGATTTTTGTTAAAAAATGTAAAATATATATATATATATCATCATCATCATATTCAACCATTATCTATCCACTGCTGGATGAAGGTCTCTCCAAATGCTTTCCACACAAGTCTATCCTGGGCCATTCGTTTCCACGTCACCCCAACCTCTTTTCTTATTTCATCCACCCATCTAGTTTGAGGACGTTTTCTAGGTCTTCGGTGGTCTCTTGGAATCCAGTTCAGAATTTCTGTTGTCCATCGTTGATCAGTTCTTCTTGCAATATGCCCAGCCCATCGCCATTTCAGTCCTTTTACTTTAACAATGATGTCCTCTACTCTAGTTTGCTCTCTCACCCAAGTGTTTCTTTTTCGATCTCTCCTAGTTATTCCAAGCATGCACCTCTCCATGCTCCTTTGCGTTGTCTGTAACTTTCGTATTGCTCCAACTGTTAGACTCCATGTCTCTGATCCATAAGAGAGGACTGGCAATACACACTGGTTGAAGACTTTTCTTTTTAGACATAAAGGCAATTTCCCCTTCAGGATAAAACTGTTTCTTCCAAATGCACTCCAGCCAAGTTTAATACGTCTGTTGAGTTCTTTCATAATGTTGCCATCCATTGAAATCAGCTGGCCAAGGTAAATATATGAATCAGCAATTTCTAGCTCAGTGTTGTCAACTTGTATTTTTGTTTCCTCTACAAAATTATTGAACATGATCTTAGTTTTTTGTAGGTTCATCTTGAGTCCAACTTCTTCACTTCTAGTTGAGAGCTCTTGTACCATGTCTTGGAGTTCTAATGGGTCCGTTGAAAAAATAACAATGTCATCAGCAAACCGCAGATGATTTAAATATTCACCATTTATTTTTATTCCCTTGTTATTCCAATTTATCAGCTGAAAAATCATCTGTAAAGCTGAAGTAAAAAGTTTTGGAGAAATGGTATCTCCCTGCCTCACCCCTTTGCCAAGTTTGATAGTTTTGGTATCTTTATGTAACCGAAATTTTGCACTTGCATTTTTATACACACGTTTCACCATGTCAATGTACACATCCTCAATGTCTGTTGATCTTAAAGAGTTGATGACTGCTGATGTTTTAATAGAGTCAAAGGCCTTCTCATAGTCAATAAATGCCACACACAATGGAAGTTCATATTCATGTGTTCTTTCAATTAATTCTCTTAATACTTGAATATGGTCCACTGTACTGAATCCACTTCGAAATCCAGCTTGTTCTCTTGGTTGAGCTGCATCTAATTTTTTCTGCAGGCGATGTGTTAGCACTTTTGTGAAGATTTTATAAATAGCAGGTAACAAGCTAATTGGTCGGTAATTTTTCAAATCCTCTTTATCACCTTTTTTATGCAAAAGAATTACTGTTGCAGAATCCCATTGGTTTGGTATGTTACCGCTGTTAAGACATTTGGTAAAGAATTTTGCAAGTATGTCTTCTACATATTCTCCAGCTTCTTTTAGGATATCTAATGTAATACCATCATCACCAGGGGCTCTTCCTTTCTTCATACTTTTTATTGCAAATGAAACTTCTTCTTTTAAGATTTTAGGAGCTGTTCCTTCGACTATTTCAATGTCTTCGTTTAATCCACTGTTACTTTCGTATAGATTTTTGTAGAATTCTTCAACTCTTCTAAGTATTTCTTCCCTATTTCTTGTTACGGTGCCATCCTCTCCTTTTAATGCAATGATGTGTTTCTTCCCAACAGATAAACTTCCTTTAACAACCCTAAGGCTCTTGTTATTTTCAATGGCTTTCCTTACTAGCTCACAGTTGAATTTTCTTATGTCTTCTTTCATGCTTTTGCGCAGAGTTTTACAAAGTTCTATGTACTCAATCCTGGAACTGGTATTTTGATTGTCCACCTTCATATCTCTTCGCCTTTTCATGAGCTGTTTCGTCTTCTCAGATAATTTGCTATTGTGCTTTTTACAGGTTACACCACCAATTTCCCCAGCAGTTTCAACTATTGTCTTAACAATGTTTTCATTTGCTTCTGAGATATCACTTTCATCAATAAGTCCTTCCAGTGCAGAAAAGCGATTTTTTAATTCCAACTTGAATGCCTCGGTATTTTCTTTTAATTTCTTTAAATCCACCCTCTTACTTACTTGTTTCCTAATGAGCTTCTGTCGTTCTAATTTAGTATTTAAGTGCACTTTACATCTCACCATTCGATGATCACTTCCAGTATTAAATCTGTTCAGTACACTGCAATCTTCAATAATTGATTTCTTGTTTGCCAGGATATAGTCAATTTCACTAGTTCCCCCATTTGGGTGTTTCCATGTCCATTTTCTTTGCGGTTTCTTCTTAAAAAATGAATTCATGATGCTAAGATTTTCAGCTTCTGCAAATTCGATGAGTTGATCGCCACGTTCATTCCTTTCCCCATATCCGTATTTACCAACCGATGTCTCTCCTTGTTCCTGTTGTCCAATTCTTGCATTGAAATCCCCCATGATGAGCTTGATATGTTGTTTCCCTTTGGTGTGTAACTCTTTGATTTCTTCATAAAATTCTTCAACCTCTTCGTCGGTATGGCTTGATGTTGGTGCATATACCTGTACTATTTGAAGTTGGTATCGCTGGGTTAGTTGAACAACGAGCCTCGCTGCTCGATCTGACGTGCTTTCGACTTCAAGAAGGTAGTCTTTAATTCTTTTGTTGATTAAGAAGCCAACACCACTTGTTCTTCCAGTTTCCGTTCCTCTATAATAAAACAAATGTCCACTTTTAAGTTCCACCAACTCTTCACCTTTTCTTCTAACTTCACTGAGTCCTACAATGTCCCATTTGATCTTGTCAAGTTCTTCTTCCAATTCCTGAAGTTTTGCTTCAGAAGCAAGGGATCGTCCATTAAACGTAGCCAAGGTCAATAACAAACGGCAGCCTGGGCCATTCCAGTGATTCTTAGCACCCCCTGCTTTCATGCCACACTGACCGCTGCCTTGATCAGGAGCACTCCAGCACCTGGAGACTAGGGGCCATGGTTTCTGGTGTGTCAACATAATGGAGGAATTAGCCATAATTTCACCACGCTGGCTAGACGGGTTGGTGAATTAGCCCTCCCCTTCCGCCTTTCTATCCGTGTAGCAAATATTAATTTGCCACATAAATAGAAAGCTCAGCCTGCACCACTTGAAGGCGGGGTAGGACACTAGGTTACTGGCCTGGCCGGTTCCACACATCGTCACATACGTTCAGCGTGTGGGTCTCCTTCCAGTTAGATACCAGCAACCCTTTTGCAGGCCATATATATATATATGCATAAATACAATATTGAACGCGTAATACATGTAAATGCTATATCCATGTT
>QLNU02015003.1:125921174-125931206 GCA_006491805.2 Dysdera silvatica | reverse complement strand
TAATGTTTGAAAACGGACAAATGTATATAATGCTTGAAACGGACTTTCACAAACAATGCGGATCAAGTAACGTTCCCTTCTCTGGTTGAGATTTCTCAGACACCTATATTATTACGCTTCTACAATTGTTTGGAGTATGTTAAAATAACTATATGTATGTATCAAATATTCAGAAAGCGTTTAAATGTGAAGACAAGGGCTTTATTTTAGCCATTTTGAGCAAACGGTGATATTATGGGGAGAAAAGCTATCTGCTTTAGTTTACTATTCAATTAATGAGTGATATTTATGAGCTAAGAGCGTGTTGATCTCTTGATAATAAAGCAGGTGAATAAAAAGTTAGGGATAGTCTGTTCACTGAAGAAAGTGGAAGTGAAGAACTTACTCCTTTTTCTGATTGGTTTAAAATTTGCTTCAAATATGGAAATTTGTGTACGAAAAAAAGAGTAAAACTTCTTAGTTCAGATGCAGCTCGCTGGAGCAAGAAGACAAAAAACTAATGTATAATAATTATTGAAAGTTTTTGTTTAAGGGTTGTAACAGACTGTGCATTGTGTAAAAAATTTAAATATTTGATTTTCGGTGAAGTCTGGCAAAGTACGTTTGTTTGAAGTAAATATCTCCACATCCTCATTACAAGAAGAAAATTATTTCAGCGTGTTTGAAAAAGTTTGAAATACACAGATAAAATATCAAATCTATGAAGAAAATTGGAAAAAAAGATTTTATTTATGATGTTAGCTAGACTTACAACAAAAAATTACTCGTACCTACGCCGTCGACCATGTCCGTATCCAGAGGGGGAATCTTATGGACCGGTCCCCCCGAAGCTACATTTTTATTGAGACTTGACTACAATTTTTATTGTGATTGTACCGATACTTGCTATAAAAATTTCGATCCCCCTGAAATTTAATCCTGGCTACGGTCTCGCCGCCGACTTACATATTTTTGCGTGCCCTGCACCTGCTGACCCCCGAAGCTACTGACAATAATATAACTCTGGATAGCTGTTGGGACGCTCCTTCCAATGATATGCGTCTTCTATATTTCATGTCGGTATTTTTGCGAGTTTCGGCAGACAATGTAAAAGTTCTCATTGTTTTAATATGTAAAACTGGTTCGATGTTTTGAAGTGCACACGGAGCGTGTAAATCTAATCGTTTGAAAGAAAAATCAGTGGCATATGTGCTCGGAGTCATGATCTATACTGATTAGAAATTTCCGCCGACGCCCAACTTGACCGTTTTGCATCGAGCCCCTTCTCTCGCGTATCGCGCAAGCGTGGAGATTGTTTCATATTTTCACGGGAACACGAGTATATATTGGTTAGAATGATTGCAAAATAATTCCATTCGGACTGTAGTTTCGGAATTATTTAATGGTTTATTATATACATGCAAATGCTGCATTAAGATGTCTGCGATGTCATCTAGTGTGATTTTAGAGATGTTATTCACGTCAAAAATGATAAAAATACCACGTTTCTCATTTCTGGTGTTAAATAGACTCACAAGAGTTACTTGTGGCAAGAGAAACCCTAAGAAATACATCGACTTCCTTATTACAAGAAGAAAAGTGTTCCAGGTTATGTAAAAAACATACACAAAAAAAATCGGAACTACGAAGAAAAATAACAAAAATACTACATCTCTTATTTCTGACATTAAGTAAACTTACAAGAGTTATCTGTAGGAAGAGAAACCTGACTTAATCATTTCGACATCCTTTCATAGAACTGCATGAAATTTTGCTTTCAGGAACCGCGTAATCATAAATCAAGTTTTATGATTTGGTATACGTTCTAATGCATCTGATTCTTGAAAATGGAAATCGCACGCCAGAGGTTTTTCTGAAATGACACTTAGAATTTATGAATAATAAATCACGGAAATGTCGTGCAACAAAATAACTAATGCGATATATAATGCAGCCAAAATTTTATATTCGGTAACGTCACGTACCCTTAATAAAATCGTATGTGAAATACGCGTTTAGTCGTAGTTTTTGTAGAAATGAGTTGGAGGAAGGAACCGTAAATCAACAATTTCGTATTTGTTTCTCGCAGCACATAAAAGTTACGATTTTTCACCTTATTTACCAAGCGCACAATTTAATTTTACGATTTTTTTATTGAAATAATTACGAGTTTAGGGGGGTTGTGTGAAAATCAATAAGAGTCGAATTTACGGCATAATACTGTTTATTTTATATCCAGTGAACGCATTATTTACGGTTAAAACCTGGTATAAAATCACAGATCTAAAAACAACTGATAGTCATCTTATCAGGTAATTGAGTGAATAAATTAAAAATATCATTATTATACGATACATTTAAATTGATGTATATATGTAGCAACAACATATATATATATATATATATATATACACACACACACATATATATATATATATATATATACATACAGGGTGATTTAAAACTCAGTGACCCCTGTTAATTTTTTGATGGGTTCAGGCAGATAAACGTCGTTTCGGGAAAGTTGCTTGTTGAAAAGGAAATAATTTTTGTTCTGTGTCGCGACTCACCCTCAGCACCAGGGGGCGCCCCACGGGGGCCAACTCCAAAATTTCAAATGGCAAATACGAACGAGTAATACCTTCTTTTGAAGGTCTCGTTGAGAAAAAAATAATGATATTTACAGTATGGCGTTTCGACACTCATAGCACCAACGATGTGTCCGCAAAATTCAAAATCGACATTTATTCTCCTGGCCTTTGCTCACGCTAGTAAGATCGTAGGCAAATAACGAAAATTGTAGAATGTAAAGCAATGTGTGTTCTATCAGTAACAATTTTAAATTTCGTATTAATCCAATATGTAAAGTTTCAAGGATCGTTTAAAAATATCAATATTCTAATCCTCAAAAGCTCAAATATTTCCATGGCAATAATAGTTGTTTGAAATAAAAATATTTCCATAGCAACAACAGTTGTTTGAAATCACACACGTGTCTTCACAAAAAGTATTCCTTTTTATACGAACACACTTTGAAGAAAAGGCTCGTCCACTCAGTCACTGAACGGATGTCATTCTTTTCCAACATACCAAGTTTCCAAGAAGATGGAGTGGCCGTCGTGGGTTCATGGAATGGCCATCTCGTGGCCCAGATATGGCATCTTGGGATTTTTTCCTTTGGGTTCATTTGAAATCAATAGTTTACGAACCGCCACCCAAAATTATAAATGTGTTGCGTCAAAGAATATGGGATGAGTGCCATAAAATTTCTTCACACACTTTTCAAAAAGTCAGAGAAAGATTTGAGGCCCGGCGTTATATCTACCAAGAAGTGTAAGGCCTTCAATTTGAACATCTACTTCATTAAAAGGTAACTTCTTTTCTTACTTTTTTTATATTTCTTTTATTTTTTAATATTTTATTGTTTTCTTTTTTAATATTTTTATTTGAGTTCTTAAGGGTTAGAATATTGATAACTTAAACAATCCTTGAAACTTTCCCCATTGGGCTGACACGAAATATAAAATTTTCACTGATAGAACACACATTGTACAGTTTTCGTCATTTACCTACGACCTTACTAGCGGGAGTAAAAGCTAGGAGAATAAAGGCCGATTTTGAAATTTGCGAACACGTCGTTCGTGCTATTGGCATCGCAGCCCCATACTGTAAACGTTATTATTTTTTTTCTTGACGAGACCTTCAAAACAAGGTATTACACGATGGGGTTGCTATTTGAAATTTTCGAATTTCCCTCGTTCTCCCAGGGCGCGTGGGGCGCCCCTGGTGCTGGGGGTGAGTCGGGACACAGGGCAAAAGTTAGTTCCTTTTCAACAAGCAACTTTCCCAAAAGGACGTTTATCTGCCTGAACCCACTAAAAAATTAACAGGGAGGGGGTGGATTGAATTTTGAATCACCCTATATATATATATATAGAAAAGTATATATATCGATATATAGAAAGTTGATTGTTGAAAGTTTATATATATATACATATATGGGTGTGTGTGTTTGTGTGTGTGCTTGTGTGTGTTTGTGTGTGCTTGTGTGTGTGTTTGCGTGTGCTTGTGTGTGTGTATATAAAAGGCCTGCAAAAGGGTTGCTGGTATCTAACTGGAAGGAGACCCACACGCTGAACGTATGTGACGATGTGTGGAACCGGCCAGGCCAGTAACCTAGTGTCCTACCCCGCCTTCAAGTGGTGCAGGCTGAGCTTTCTATTTATGTGGCAAATTAATATTTGCTGCACGGATAGAAAGGCGGAAGGGGAGGGCTAATTCACCAACCCGTCTAGCCAGCGTGGTGAAATTATGGCTAATTCCTCCATTATGTTGACACACCAGAAACCATGGCCCCTAGTCTCCAGGTGCTGGAGTGCTCCTGATCAAGGCAGCGGTCAGTGTGGCATGAAAGCAGGGGGTGCTAAGAATCACTGGAATGGCCCAGGCTGCCGTTTGTTATTGACCTTGGCTACGTTTAATGGACGATCCCTTGCTTCTATAATCTCCAACTTCAGACCTGCATTTCAGTCGCGAAGCTTCAAGTTCATTTTCATGTGTTAATACGCTTTTTTTTAAGAACTGAGTGAAGAATATCGTCCTCTTTCTCATCTCTAGATTTACGTTTCTTTGCCACTTATATATTTAAGTGTGGTGTTTCCTCATTAATAATGCATGGAAATGCCTCTTGTAACAGACAAGGTTTAGTACATAGGATTAGATGGATTATGCCATCCTTGTCTTTCCATTTACCTTCTGTTACAATCATCTCACTAAAAAATGTTTTATACAGACACGTGCAGTTTTTGACAATTTTCTAGACGGATCCGGTTGATCGATAAACTTCGCTTATTTTCTTCTGCTGGAAATCTAAAGCATGTGATGTAAGGTGCCTTGTAGTTGGATTTGCATCCAGGCACGCTGCATTTGAAAAGCATTTTATGAACATAAAATCATTGAAAATAGTATGTTAATACATTTCAGAAGATTGTAGGATAAAAATAAATCATATACAGTCAAACATAATACGAACACAACTTAAATAAGCAAACTGTATACAGTCAAACCTCGTTAAGACCAAGAGGAACAGAAAATCTGTTCGAATTAACAGTTTGTTTGTGGTTTTATGGCTCAAGGACTACAATGGTCGTACTGCACCAGGACCTACTGTTTTCCGAGGAATCCGAACCTCTTAAGGCCTAGGGAACCAAACCCCGGACTACAGTGAGCAGTGCGATCTTTATGAGATCTCTGAGTAAGCGTTCTTTGCACTGCTGGGAGTCGAACCCGGATTAGCGGCGCACTAGGTGAACACGTTACCAAACCTGCTCCACGGCAGGGCACAGAATGAACAATAATTCGTCTTATTCAGAAAGGGTTGTACACAACATAATCTAATGGGACTACAGAAAACGGTTTATATGAAAAGTAATTCGTCTTAACGATGTTCCACTGTTTTAAATATGGACATGCATCTAACTGTTTAACGAGTTTCATAAGCGGCAAAGAATTATCTTAACCAATATAAGAGGAAATCTCCGCCCCTATTTATATGCTCGCACCCTTCCCGAACTCTGCATCCCTCTAAAGTCTTGCCATTGGCGAGTTTGGCGTAGTGGGGAAGAAACCTTCGTAAAGCTCCTAAAACTGTTTCTCAAAGTGTGGTCCGTGACGGCTTATCAAGTGGTCTGCAGAATCATAATCATAAAAAAAAATTAAATAAACTCGAAATTTCCGGCTTAACTAAAATTTTGATTCTGACAAGATTTAAGGAATTTTTCATAAACGTTACTTATTATAAATCTTAACCTTTCGGCGTTTCGTGAAGGGTTTGAATCTTATGAATACATTCGTGTGGTTATATTGCTTATTATTGAATTAAATTAATGATGTCATTTCCATCGTAAATTTGGCAAAATAGGACCGTAACTCTCATTTGTTTTATCAATGGAACCAGAATTGTATCAATAGTATTACTCTAAAAATTACTTTATTTCTGGTAGGTTTAGTAACCAACACATATTTTAAGATCATGGCCGAAGATCTTAGAGATATTCTGCCAAAAGCTAGTGCTTTTTTAAAGTAAAAAGTACAACTAAAAAAGCTTAAAATTTACCGAAAAAGAAGTTAAAATTATCTATAATTTATATTTCAAGGGATGAATACATCTCTCCTGCCTCAATTCGTATATGCGTATATAAGCCTGACAATAAATCACATATATCGAGGGTTACTTTGATTATGTCTTCCCATGGGAGAAGCTGCAGGGAAGGATCATTATGACGGTGGCTAAGTAGGGCTTAATATTATTAACCATAGTTGGTAACCTTAATTTCAGGCAATATTTATTTCAATGGGGGTGGGGGGAAACCTCCCTCCGGTGGCTCGCGATATAAAGGAATGCTTAAAGTGGTTAGTGAGTGACTAAAGTCTGAGAAACACTGTCCAAGAAGGATGCTCTTTGCTTATCTAATTTCGGTAGTTAAATATACTGTTATGCACTTATATATAATATTTTTCATAGGTTTACGTTTTTGGATATCGCTTATGAAATTATTTTCGCATAAATGATATTGCATGCAATATATTCCTTATTAATTTGCATCAAACAGGGAGGCGACATTATGGTCTATGAAATAATGTTTCCACTATTACAGACATGTTTACTTTCTTCACACGTCTACGTACCTCACGTATACAAATAATATTCCAGCTGTATACGTACCTCACGTATACAGCTGGAATATTATTTCGAAGCTTGTTATACACTTTTCCTTCTTCCTGATATGCTTTGTTGCAGGTAAATGTGCAGTGATTCGGAAGCTTGTTTGTTTGTTTGGATTTTTATGGCGCAAGAGCATCTGGGCTATACTGCGCCAACAATTCGGAGGCGTTATGAAGCCCTTGACCCCTTCCCTGATACCCCATATCGTGAAATCTTGGTACATAAATATACAAAAATATTGTACTTCAAACAGATATTACAATTAACTCGCCATGTTGTAGCTGTTAATACAAGTACAATCATTTTAGCTGATGTTTCCAAGTTTGGGTTTTCACGGAAGTGTCAAATTATAAAACGATATTTTACATACAAAAGGTTAAACACTGATAAAATAGCAATGAAAAAGATCACCCAAATTTTCAGACGCGTAAGCAGCAGTCTTTCATAAAAAGTAATGAAGATGTTAAGTTTTTGCCTTTTTCAATGCTTGAAAATTCTAGAAAAACTCTTAAAAGGGGAGAAAGATACATTTCCACCTCAATCGCCCCATTTTTTCCTATGTTTTTTCCTTCTTTTCTTTCTCTGATTTTTTTCTTGAAATATTCTTAGGGGTTAAACAACGACAGCCACCCACTCAAATACCACTACAGCAGCCTTCCCGTTGCCTCGAATAACATAATTAATGTAATAGAAATGGGTTATAATTGCCTCCCCCCCACCTCAGGAATTCGTTCCCTTCTAAAACTCAAACAAATACATCCAGCTTCAGTTTCTTCAAAACAATTGAAACAACTCAGACAACTAAAGATAAGTACCGCTTAAAAGAATATAGCTTGTTTTCCTCCGTTGTGCTTATTATTCCATTTTACAAGTAAGCATGGAAAAGCTGCCTGAACTGGCCCCTATGAACTGTGCCCTCAGGTCCCTATACCAACATAAAGACGAAGCTGGAAAATACGCAAGATCTAAAAATTGTTTCACGACTACACCCGTCGGGCGATAAGTCATCCTTTAACTCAGGCTCTCTGGTCTCCGAACTTTGACAAAAGCAAAGTCAACAGCAGTCTTTAAAAAACTTGGGAAATTTAAGACTGCTTCTCACAGCCTCTATGATTTTTTTAATTTTGTAGTATAATTTCAAGAAAAACTGCCAACTTTAACTACATAGTAATTTCTAATAATAAGTTCTTTTTATCATCAAATTAATAAATATACTGCTAAAAGTATAAACTCAACAAACCTGTGAAAAATGATTTACATAATACGTTACCTATTTGGAGGAGGGTCATGCAACAAGCTGTAGCTTTCTGCTCTCCTCCATTTCTAACCTAATCAGCTTTTAATATCTTTAACCTCAAAGTGAAACATATCTTGGTAACATCAAAATTTTCATATAGCAGAAAATATATCACCAAATCCTAATTAGGTTGAAAAAATTTATCATTATTCTTATTTTATTCATTAGAGCAGTCTTACAGAATGTGAAACCTCAGTGGGGATACAATGATAGGACTTCAATAGGAATCATGGAAAAACCCAATGGGAACCAATGAGAAACCTGTACTGCGGGGCACCTAATGTTGGGAAAATCCCATATATTTCAGAGTAAAAGTTGTTTGTAAGTTTCTGGAAGTGGTTGTGATGTATTAATGGCTTTCCCGTGTAGTTTGTAAGTTTCCCAAGATTCTAAGAAGAGTCTACTATTCTTGTTTGTGATGTGACGGTGTAGTATTTTTGTTGAGTCCCAGTCGGGTTCGTGTCCGTGTTGTAAAGCGTGTTCTGCCAGACGTGAGGCTATGTCTCCTTTCGCGAGTGCTTGTTTGTGTTCTTTTTTTCTTGTTTTGATCATTCTTTTTGTTTGTCCTATGTAATGTTTGTTGCAGTCTTTGCATGGTATTTGGTATTTGACGCCTGTGAGATCTCCTGGTGGAACTGGGTCTTTAATATTGTTGCTTTTTTATGAAGTATTGTGACAGACAATAGCGATTCTAGACAAAAAAAAATTGCGGGCACACATTCCTGTCCATGTGCACGGACGCTACGGTGGAGCCCTTGCATACAGGCAATACATACTCATGTTTGTAAAAATTGCAATACCATGAAGGACTCTTCCTAATTTAATGATATTTAATACATAAACGACCTGTGTTGGTAAACATAAACGAGTAAAGGTACGAAGTTAAAAAAAAAAACCAACATTACATATCGAAAATCAGTATTTGGTGAAGCCACCACGCGCTGCAATAAGTGATGCTATACGACGTGGTGTGGAATCAAACAGATGTTGAACGTATGCTTGAGGACGATCATTCCAGATTGCTTGTATGCGAAGTCAAAGTTTATTTGTAGTAGCTATGGGACGAGGATTACGAGCGAGACGCCGACCAACGAAATCCCACACATGTTCAATCGGCGACATATCCGGCGAATAGGCAGGCCAAGGAAGAAGCTGTATCTGTTGTGATGAAAAGAAGTCTTGAACATTCCTGGCAATATGTGGGCGGGCATTGTCCTGTTGAAATACAGCTCCGGGAATGCCTTGAAGGAAGGGAACAACTTCGGGCTCCAGAACTTCATTGATGTACCGGTTGCTGTTAAGATTACCCACAATTCGTAGCAGCTGAGATCGTCCATGATACGCAATCGCACCCCAGACCATAATGCTGGGGGGTTCGTCCACTATGACGTTGGATAACGCACTCCGGAAGGTGGCGTTCACCGGTATAGCGTCTAACACGGATGCGGTCATCACTGTACCCCAAATTAAAGCAGGATTCATCAGAAAACACAAGTTACCAATCAGCCCATCATAGCCACACACCTGTAGCAGTGCACCAACGTTCTGCCAACTGTCCAGATGAAGCAAAACGGTCCGTCACCGCCATGCGGACCAGGTGTCTATCATCCCGTGCTGACGTCACCTTTCGGCGTCCACTCCCGGATTTCTGAGTTGTCTGGTTCTCTTGAACCCACTGCTTCCACACTCGCATCACTGTGCTGCTGTTACGCCCCATACGAGCTGCTATTGCACGATAAGAAAACCCTCCTTCACGAAAGCCGATCATTCGTCCCCGTTCAAACTCCGTAACTTGCTGAAATGTCGCCCTCTTTCGTCGTAGAGGCATAATGACGTCTCACGTAGTGTCTACCAGTAACAGATGACCATACATGTTCCGATAGAGCCCTCTATTTATGCGGATCCATCAGTAGTTCAGAGGGCGCTGCTCAGCCCACGCATGCGCGATGACTCTGAAATTCTAATCATTTGAATAGCATACCCTAATTTGCATTTCCTGAAAGTTTCAGCTCAGTCAAGTGATTCCTTCATT
>QLNU02015003.1:125908396-125921074 GCA_006491805.2 Dysdera silvatica | reverse complement strand
TTTTGGAAACTCTACGTTGATGGTTCTGGATTCTTATAATTAGAAATCTTCCACACCAAAAATGACTGAAATTAACAATTACCGTGCATATGTTAGTGTTCAACTTATGGCTCGTCAGTAACTGAATAGTATCCAAAGTAAAACTAAACATATAATTTAGAAGAAAAAACAATTGCACAATTCATAAAACAAAGACATATATAATTCATATGGTGAAGTATACATAATTCATAAAATAAAGAAGCATATAAATAATAAAATAAAGAATATATATATATATATACCCACACACAGATTGTCTCAGCACCAGGGTTACAAACTTCAAGGGGTCATAGTACTCATCAAGGTGAACGATAATATGTCATAGAACCTAAGGTCGCAAACCACCCATCGTTCACCGAATTATAAATTTCATGGGGTCATAATAGTACTCATCAAGCTGAACGATGTTTGTCAATAAAGCCTAAGGTCGCAAACCACTCACAGCACCAGTTCTAAAACCGTCCAGCATTCACAAATATTTACAAATAGTGCGTGAAGAGCGCCAGATACTACTCAGGTCATCTGATCAAGTGCATAGCTGATTAGGACAACTCATATTGCGCTTCTCATGCACTGGTTGTAAATACTTGTGCATGCTAGATAGTTTTAGAAATGGCTCTGTAGGTGGTTTGCAACCATAGGTTCTATGACAATTATCGTTCAACTTGATGAGTACTATGACCCCTTGAAATTAGTAACCCTGGTGCTGAGACACCCTGTATATATTATATATATATATATTTGGCGCAGTATAGCCCAGATGCTCTTGCGCCATAAAACATCCAAACAAACAAACATATATATATATATAATTCACGAAGTGAAGGCATTTACACGTGAAGACCACCATTGATTTAAAGACATAAAAGAATCATTTTTGAGAAGTAGAGATAGCGTTGTTTCCTTTGGTGCCAAGAAGCAGGATTCAACTCCCAAGAGCATGAGTGTGTACCATCTTTTTCTGCCGATCCACAATCCCAGGTTTAATCCCCTAAGTAACAATTATTCAGATCCTTCGAAAAACTAGGAGTCCTAGTTCGGCAGACCTTAGTTATCCTTGCGCTATAAAACATGAGCAAATCTCAGGAATAATGGCTGTATTTTCAGACCCCAAAATTGCTTGAATAGCTTTGTCTGCGCCACAGAAATTTTTTGAATGTTATTCCGTTGTTATTCAAAAACAAGTTATTTATACGGGAGTATGTAGTTTATTGATTCATTCACTCATTTATTGAAACATTTCTATTGTGTATTTTTCAGTGTTCATTAAATGCGATTGCAAGAGAACGAAGCAAAATATGAACATTAAAGACTGTGTGAAACCAAAACACTCTGCAAATCCTCCACTGAAATTAGAGACCCCTGCAATTCTTATGAAGGACATTAAAATTTTCTGATACCTTGCAAATACAGAACTATGAATAAATAAAAAAAATTACTGTTTAAATAATACTATGCATGTGTCATGAAATTAGTGTTTTATCGAAATGTTAAAAAAGTTTAAGAGTATGGCATAGGAGACAAACACTTCTAAAATATATTCTTTATTTAAAAGTCTATATTCTATAAGTCTATAACAGTAGTTCCCAACCTTTTTCAAGCCACGACCCACTTTTGCACTAGCCAAGTAATCGACGACTCACCCCACTTTTATAGTAACCAAAAGATCTGCGACTGCCACAGGGACTGCCGCCGCCACATTTGCATAATAAAAGCATTTTTAACAGAGTAAAGAAAACACATTAAATATAAAATTATATTATATATATTACATTAATTATGTATATTATATTAATTACACATACTACATTAAAATTATGTATATTATATTAATTATATATATTAATGTATATTATAGATATAAAGTTAACAACCATTAGTAGAATATTGCAATGTGTGTAGCCATGTTGAAATATAAAAGCGTTGGAAACATTTGGTATAAAATTCCTTATAAAAATAATTGCAACTAAAAATAGTTGTGGCGACCCACAGAAACCGGATCACGAGCCCCAAGTTAGGAATCACTGGCCTATAAATTCATTTTAGTGTCTACAACTGTATTAGAAGAAAAGACTATTTCCTATAATTCATTTGACCAGCCTTTTTACAAGGCTAAGTGTATTAGTATTTGCCACTATTAAGCGTAACAATATTAGAAAGCTAATTAATATTAGAGAATTGACTAATTAATATTGGAGAGCTAATTATGTATTAACAAATTACAGGGAAAACCATCTATCTACAGTTGAAATTAATAATTTTTGTTTTTATGGCACGAGGACAGCAAAGTATGTGCTGCACTGAGACCTACAGGTTTCCGTGACATCTGTACCCTGCAGCCATGGGAACCAAACCACTGACTATGGTGGATAGAAAAACAGCACACGTTTCATGGTACCATTGAGAAGCGAACATGGATCAACGACTCAATGAACAAATGCATTACTACAATACCACTGTAGATTCAGAGCACATACATTTTCCCGAAGAATCTAAACCTCTTAAGATCTAGGAGACCAAACCCTGGATTATGGTAAGTCAATAAGTCTGTCGGTTGCTGTTTGAAGTCAGTAATTTCTTTTCCTCACCGCAGGGCAAATTATTAAGAAGGCACTGTGGAAAAACTAATTATGAAAAATCTATTATCTAGTGCCCAGTGATCAGAATTCCTTCAGTCCATTTGTATATAAAATTTTGAAACCTTATTTAACAAGATTTTTACTTTTGCATGTTTTGTTTTTTTTTGTGTGTTTAATAATCACTGACGAATAAGTACTTGAATATACGGAGGATTTAGATTAAAGAAATATCTTTATATCTTCTTCCAGCACTAAAATCATGCAAAAAATTGAATTCAGTTGAAACATTACTTGTATGTATGAGTATAATGTGTTTTAATTTATATTTGTTTGTTAGTTTTATGGCAAAAGGACTTTAAGGGTCATACTGCACTGGGAACTGCATTTTTTCAAGGAATCTGAACTAGAGCCTTGCACAGGCCTGTCCCAAGAAACCAACCTGAAGTTCAGGCCTGGATATTTTCAGGACAAACCCGTGCAGGGCTCTACTCTACAGCTCTAACTAATAAGTGGAATGACATAGCAGAAATTTTCACTTTTGGGTTTTGCTCGTTGTGAAAAAAGAAAGAAGCAATGCATTTTCGTGCCCAGAAGAATAGCGAACCGGTTGATGCTCAACTTCAACATTGGTGCCATCTTCAGACTAGAGCCCTGAACGAGCTTGTCCTGAAAATGTCCAGGCCCACACTGGCACAAACTTCAGGTTTGGCTCGTTTTGATACCACAGCAAACCCGTAGAAATCGAATTTGAAAGGGCTCTGAAAAGATATTTCAAACATTTCCCTTATACTTCTAATCTAATGCTTCTAAACTAATTCTAATGTTTCCATAATGGAATTTTTAGTTATATGAATTTCTTGACATAAGAAATGCAAACCGGTCCGAAAAAATGCACATAACTATTGAAGCTTTTCACGTTTGTTTTCGGCAGTATAGGAACAGCGAAGATCATGACACATCAGGACCTTGTATTCAATCGGATTCAAACCTCTGCTAGTGAGGGAACCAATCTATGAAGTATGGTAGGTAGGAAAAGAAAAGGTAGAGGGGGGTATGTATTCTGCAGTGGCGATTTTAGAACTTGAGAGGCCTAAGACACAACCTAATTTTAAGGGCCCCCCCCTCCTTTTAAATATTTTCTTTGTAGCGTTTCCTGTCCCTACCTGTCTTACAACCATTGGCGTAACTAGGGGAGCTACGGATTTACCCATTAGAAAAATATAACCCTTCAAAAATTTCTGACTCAATAAAATATCTAAATAATATGTGCTGACCATGGGGGTGTGAGCTATGCAACCCCCCTCCTCCTCAAATTAAAAATTAGTCGACCCTATATTTGAACGTTTTTCGTTTGGTTGAAAGATTCAAGTTGAGAAAAATCCATTCACCTAATTTTCTGCCACACTATGCCTTCACCAATGTGTAAAGCCATTTAAGTGGTTTTCAAATATCCAAAAGCAATGCATCCTTAAAATGGGCACTTTTCAAACCAGGTGTAAAAAAATAACAGTCAGGTTTCGAATCTTTTTTTTCTTTTTCTCAGAGTTTGAATAATTTTATTATGTTTCTACTTTTAAATTGGCCCTTATTTTGGTTAAAAAAGCACGGAGAGAACATCGGTGCTTCAAGAGAAAGAGAATTAAAGAAGTATCAACAATAGCTTATAAGATAAACACAATTAACTGTCAAAGTATGACATTGAAGGTGACAAATGAAAAATGTTGCCATTTGGGAAAACTAAACGTTTCTGACCCATACTATGGGTGTTTTTCTTCAATAAAATGACACATATCTTCTACCTTATTCATTTAATCCGTTTGTACATGGCCACCTTGTATGTACTTTGATTGTGGAGGTGCTGTGGTGGCATGGGTTAAGGATGGAAATAATTGTCTTACGTTTTTATGGAACTTCAATGTATATATCATGCATTTAAATGAAAATTCAAATTCACAATGTCACCTGGTGAAATTTATTTAATAGTGGGCAAAGAGTAAACTTATTAGGCTAAAGCATGAATTCTACAAAATAGTTAAAAACAAAGAAGTGCTGCATTTAAAAGAACACAAGAAACAAAGACTTCTACAAACATTAGTGTTTATTATCTGACTGATAATTATGAAACTTCAATGAGGAACAGGTTTGTGTCCATCGACATAAAAATTTATAGTAGCTTGTGGTAGAACGAAGCGGGCTCCATCCATTTCTTTGGTGAGTGTGATTTGACATGCTAAAAGTAAAAAATAATCAAATTTGAGACATGTTTCCCATAATAGTTCAAAGTTATAATATGGTCAATCCTGAATAAACTGTAAATGATGTTTTATTGTGAGCATAAAATAAAGTTGTATAAACACATCATAAATTCAGGTACGATTACTCAACAATTATCCAACTGCTTAGTTTTATGGGACAAAGACAGCAAGAATCATATTACACAGGAACTACTGTTCACAGAGGGTTCCAAAGCTCTTGAGGCTTAGGGAACCAAACACTGGACTATGGTCAGCAGTTAGTGCATAAGCATTCTATTTTTTATGCAATTAGGAGTCGAACCCAGGATAGCTGCACACTAGGCAAACACATTACCACTGCACCACCTGCAGGGCCATCACCGTGAGATACAAATGACTACAACGCCGCACCTCCAAAGCACAATGTTTTACAATGTTCTGTAGCAAGCTTTCAGTTGATCAAAAATATTCTGCAGAAGACATACGTATATCAGGACTCTACTCACAAGTTACTTTATATGTGACTAATGACTAAATAGTCAAATGCCTGGCATTTGCATTAATAAAAACATTTGGTAAAATGCAAAACAATTTACCATCATTTTAGAGTCAAGTCTGTTTAATAAAAAATAAGATTCACCCTGTGTCTATTCTACAGCGAAGTCAGTTGTTCTGCAATGTAGATTGCACTCTTTGCCACATTATGCTTTGGGGTGTCGAACCATGTGCAAAAGCGACGTGGTGCAACAGTGACAAAGATGTCAATCAATGGGTAGATGTGTGCTTTTATGACACAAGAATGTCAAAGATCATGCTGCACTGGGACCTAGAATTTTCAGCGTAATGCAAACCCCTCCTGCCAAAGAAGTCGAACCCCAAACTGTAATGGCCAGAAAAATGTGTTCTACAATACCTAAGGTTCCCCTTAACGTTGAAGAAAGGATCCCCTGACTTTTCCAGGACCTGACTGATCACAAGCAATTTTAATTGAACTTTGGTAGCGGGGAAAAAATAGCTTCACATTTATGGAAGATTTAGCTATTCAAAACAGAAATTAAGAAATGTTTACCTTGACCTTTCTAGGTTTGACCAAAAATTCTCGTTTTTCTCTGACTTTTATGGACGATTTCAGATTCCCTGATAATTCCAGGTTATTAAATGTGTGGGAACCTGAATACCATTAGGAATCGAAGCCAAGTTAATCAATAATGATGCTGCCACTGTAGGGCAGTAGACTCGTAGGCGTAACTTGGGGAGGGGGGGGGAACAAAAAATCCAAAATTTTATGGAGAAGTACAATTTTGCCTCTTTTCTAAAAAAAAAAATAGGGGGCTCGGTGCCCCCCTAGTCCCACCGGATTACACCTATGAGTAGACATGTTTTTCCAAACAATCTTAACATCATAAGGCCTACACAACCCACCCTGGGTTTACAGTCGTAAGTTAATAAGAATGTGTTTTTTTTCTGTATTGTTGGGATTCATACTTGGATTAACAATATGCTAGGTGAATGCATTGTCAGTCTCTTGGGCCATCAATGGGTAGAAAAGAAACCAGAGCAAGTACACCAATAACTCGTCGGTACATTCAGCTGGTACAGTACTGATAGTACATACAATCTAATAGCTCCACGATTTGTCTGAGATGAGACAAGTGGCTTAATGTGATTTTTATATCTTAATACTTACTAATATTTAAGCTGAATAAAATTTAAACCTGTGGCAATTCATTCGAACACACATAGCAAATCAGTGTTTCCCACCAAAATCTGGTTCACATGACCATCTGGCAATGAAACACACACACAACCTATTTCTAGAAAATGTTACTAGAACTGCCAAATATAATACCACAAGAAGTATTGTCTAACTTCAAACACTCTCCCATACATTTCAATCTAATGGGTAAAAAGTGTCAAGAAAGACGGTTCAATGTTTGCATCATCCACCCCTCTGTGGGATCAAACTGACCAATGGAAATAAACACTAACTATTATGTCAATATTCGATTATCCTATCGTAGTACAAGAAATTCATCTGAAGTAAAGTTTTAGACAGAACAACTCTCTCTTGGTTTTTAGCTTTAAAACAATCAACATGGTCACCCTTAACGACAAACATTTAACTTATACAACCTAACGTCATGCCCTGCTGTAAGCCACAAATAGTACTTGATTCAAGCAATTCTGTCTTCTTACTGTAACTCTACAGCCATCAACCCCTCTCTCTGTTATTGGGCATCTGTCCATCTTCATCTCCATTCTACCTGCATTCACTACAACCAAACGAACACCTTCTAATATATTGGAGTCAATAATATGTTGTGGAAGTCTTCATATGCAAACCATTATTTCAACCTTCTCGCAACAACGACTTGCTCTATGCAAAGCCATTGAACACAAAGTTCCCGATTTAACTACTAAGTGCTTAGAATATGAATTACAACTAAAATGTTTATTTAATATCAGGTCCTACAAAATGAAGTATCAGCAGTCTAACGTAAGACATACATGAGTTATACATTTATACCAGCTTAATTTATTTCTTTATTCCTATATCCAGAACCAGATTAACAAGTAATATGGAACAGAACAGACAACCTAATAAAACTTCCACACAGGGCCATAGCCAGTCTATGGCAAGGGAACTAAGCCCCCCACCCCATGGAAAATTTTTTTGTTTTTTCTCAAAATAAATTATTGCAGCATTTTGCTTTAAATTTTTCATTTACAATTTTCACGTTTTTGCGCATGACAATGGAAATTACCCCATGATGTTAAAAATATAATCAAAACAGATTTCCATGGCAAATCTTGTATACATCATATTTTTTAATAAAAGTTTGACTATCTAGTCAACAGTAAGGAGAAAGGAAATTATAAAAATTTTAGTACACCTCTACACAAAAGTTTGCAATGCAGTATTTATAGTAAGATTTTTTTTTAATTTCATGTTAAATGGATTTTGATTTCATTGTTAAAACTGGCTTGTTCACATTAACAATTTTAGACAGTAATTATAATTGCACATGTAGTGTTACATGCCCTTCAAGTTTTATCAAAACGTACAACACTGAGGATTAGCTTGCTTGTGGTTTTAACCCTGACTGCTCCTTTTTTTTTTTTTTATAACAATCTCTTCAAAAACTGCATATTTCTTTTTATTCAATATTTCAAATCTACATGTAATTGAGAGTTAAAATATGTAGCACATTTTTGTAACCAAAGATGATGAGAGATGAAACATGGAAAAATTTCATACCCGCGAAAATCGCTTGAAAAGAAAATCTTGTTACTTTCATGTTGCCCGTGGAAATCACGGGATAAGCAGTTAGAGGGTTAAGACTCAAGGACTACAATGGTCACGCTCTGCCGGGACCTACTATTTTCCAAGGAATAAATTTATGAATTTAATGTCGATATATGACTTCCGTTTATGTATGTACGTAGGTGTGTGAATAAGTTTGTATGTATGATGCATATGCGTGTGTGTGTGTGGGGGGCGGACGGATTGACGTACATATGTATTTTCTTCAACCTATGGTGCACATGTGTATTTGCAAACTGTTTGCAGAGTGAACATACTTTTTATACCAGATTCTGTTAGCCTAAGATATTTGTGTTTATTCATTTTTTACTTCTACTCTTTTGTCTTAACCAATCTCTATTCACTTTAAAACTTGTTTGTATTATCAAACTTGTTATTCTTTCGCTGTATTTCAACTTACTACTACTTATTAACAGCTTTTTTAACTGATTTTCTCAACTTCCTTTAATCTAACATATTTTCCTAATTGAATTTTCCTACTTTTCTCAACTTTTAACTACTTTCTCTGATTCTTCACTAATCTTTCATATATTTTTATTTTAAGCTTATTCTTTTCATTTTTTTTTTTTTTTACTTTCCACACATATGGATTCCATCATTAACTCTAATGATTAATATTTCGAACCTTCAAAACTTTCTGGTATGCAAAATCTCTAAGATAATTTAATTCTCCTTCATTTAAAGCCTGCAGTCTCTACAATAAAGTTCCCTTACTTAATAATTTACTAATTGAAATCAACCCGCTCACACACTTCATCTACGTTAGCGAGACATGGTTTCGTAAGGATTATCTAATAAACATTGGCCAGTATGAATTAGTTTCAGAGAACCAACGTGAGTGCAGTGATGGAAGTGTAGCGATTTACGTGCACCAGTCACTAACTTATTCCATCATTCTTCAATGGTGTGGTATATTTCAAGAAATAGAACTTGTCTATAAAATCTTGTGGACTTTCTATTACCAATATATAGATCGCCAAATGGGAATGTGGAAGGCTCCTTAGTTCCTTCAAAACCTCTTTGATTACGTTAGTGACAACAAATCAAGTTTAATCATCATTGGTGATTTTAATATTGATATTATCTCCGCTTATAATTCCAATACTAACTATCTCAAATATCTTGTTTTCACTTGCGGATTTGAATTTACTATAAAATCCCCTACCAGAATCACAGCTAGTTCTCAAACTCTGATCGATAACTGTATAATAAACACCTCATTTCAACTTTCTGGAATACTAACATATCACCTCAGCGATCATCTTCCAATCTCTCTTACTATTAATGCCCAAAATCTGCCCTATTCATAGGTTAAAAATGAATTCTTTATTAGGGATCTTTCTGATACTAGCTTAACCCTCTTCAAAAATTAACTTTCATTTATTTACTGGTCACCAGTTCTTACATTGAACAATGGCCAAGACTCCTATAGTCTTTTCTTCTGAATTCTCAATGATTTATACAACGCATTCTTTCACATAAAAAAAAAATAACCAGATCTAAACGAATTACAAAACCGTGGATCACTAATGAACTTTTGAGAGAGATCAAATTTAAAAACAAACTGTTTTCAAAATTCTTTAAAAGCAAGTCTTTAGATCATCTTTCCGCATTTCGTACATATCAAAATAAATTAAATTTAAATTGGCCAAACGTTTGTACTTCAATAAATTTTTCATCAACTCGGATAAAAAAAGATCTGGTCAAAGCTCAACGAACTTTTAGATAAAACTGAATCCACCAACAATCAAATTTCAAATCTTCACGATGGGACCCAAACCATCACTAATCAGAAACAAACACCTATAGCATTAAATAATTATTTTATTGACTTTTCCTTCAATCTAATCAAGAATCAAAGCGATGTATCATTTATAAAGAAAGATTGGTTTAATTACAATGTAAAATGGAAGGCCCCAAAAGGCTTAATAATAACCAGATACACCCCATTGTTGTAAAATACATTTTAGATATCATCGAACTTCCTGTCCTTCATATTTATAATCTTATTTTCTGTACAGGAATCCTACCGCGTGATTTTAAAATTGCTGACGTTATTCCCATATATAAAAAGGGTTCTAGAACTGACATTCCCAACCATAGGTCAATTTTAGTACCGATAATTTTTACACACACAAAAATTTATCTAGAAATTACTCTTTAACAGACTTCATGCTTACTTCTCGCCCCATAAAATAATTCACCAAAATCAATTTGGATTCATTAAAGGCAAATCCACTGAGCAGCCTCTCCTTTCAGCCACTAATTTTATTTATTCAGATATAGATTTCAAACAATCTGCTGTTGGCGTATTCTTCGGTTTGCCAAGAGCTTTCAATACTATTAATCACAACAGACTTTTTCAAACTTAAATTGGCTGGTATCCGTGGACTTCCCAACATAATTCTCAGAAACTATTTGACAAACTGAGAACAATTTGTGCACATGTGTGGCTGCCACTCTGCATTACGTCACACACTCTGCGGTATTCCACACGGATCGATCTTGGGGCCTCCACTATTCAACTTCTATATTAATGATATCTTCTGTCTACCAACTCCTCACAAACCTATCTGTTTTTCTGACGATACTAGTACCTTCTTTAAAAACCCTGAAATCAACATGCTAATCTCTTTGGTTAGTATTAATGTCAAGAATTTTACTAACTTCTTTGAAAGTAACTATCTAACATTCAATAACTCAAAGACTAAATGCCTTCTTTTAACCAACAAAAAAAAATATACACTCTAATCATTTTAATCTCAGTATAAATAATGCATTGATCTCATTCTCACAAAATATAAACTTCCTCGGTGTAACTCTTCAATTCAACCTTAAATGGGATATTCACGTTAACAATATCTGTAACAAAATTAGTAGAAATATTGGAGTGATTTGAAACGTCAGCTACCACTTACCCGTCTCGATTCTTCTTGAACTTTATTATTCCATGACTTTTTCTTTTCTTTACTATTGCCTTATGATATGGGAAAACACTTCCACGTCTAATCTCATTAGACTTACCAGATTGCAAAAAAGATTCCTCCGCCTCCTAAATTATCAAACCCATACTTCCAGAACTACTGAATTAGCTTACGATCACCATATATTATTAATCGAAAACTGTTTATGTACAAAACTTCCATCTTCAAGTTTAACACTATATAAAATGGCACTCATTCTGATCTCATTTCACTGCATTCTCCTGATCATACCCACTTTACAAGAAATCTTAATGATTTAATACCACAGTATTCACGAATGAAGCTTGGACTCTCACGTATCTGTTGCTTTGGCCCTAGAGTATGGAATATTCCTCCTAATTCACTTATATCTATTTATTCCTTTGCTCAATATAAAAAACTTATCCAGAGACATCTATTGGATAGAGAATTATAATATCACTACATCTTTCTCTATTTGTACCTCCCGTACCTTTACTAATCAACCAGCTCTTTTATCTTATTGTATTTAGTTTATTTATTGTATGTTTAGTTGGTATATTGTATTTATTACTTTCACTTATTATATCCAATCCTGGGAAGCAGAGGCTTTGTCAGACCCAAAAGTCCTTACCCTTTGCTGCCTAGATGGATTAACCTAGTTGATAAATTATAAATAATTATCACTTTATGTAAAAAAAATTTTGAATCTGTCTGAATAAAGTTTGGTTTGATTTGATTTGAATCCAAACATCTGGATCTACAATTTTCAGAGGAATCCAAACCTCTTAAAGCCTAGGGAACCAAACCCCAGAATACAGTGAGCAGTGTGATCTTTATGAGATTTCTAAGTAAGCATTCTTTGCACTGTTTGGAGTCGAACCCAAGTTAACGATGTACTAAGTGAATGCATTACCACACTGCACCACTGCAGGGCCTAATAATTAGCTAACTTCATTAAAACATCTTATATCTACACTGTAGACATTCATAATTATGTTCTTTTTAAAGTACTAATAAAATTAATTGTACATTATTTGCCACTCCATATAAAACGTAAAGCAACTTCCGAGAACAATGATATATTTATATGCAACTGATGGTGAGTTAGATCTGGTCCATGCAAACTAATCGTTGAAATATTTATGAAAATAAGAACTACATATCATAATTTTTTTTCTTCTATATGCTGCACACAACACAAACTCTTAGTAGAACTTGTGTTAAAATATTTTGCCATTTAGCAAATCTGTTGTAAATATTTGGGAAGTTCACTAATGAACATAACCGAATGAACTGAACATTGTATGCGAACTCAGCAAGCTGATAGTCATTGCCATAGGGTTAGGGGCATTTAGCCCAGATTTAGGGTGGTTTCACACTGGGCATCCAATGGTTAAATGAGTCCATTGTGCAGATCACTCCAAATCCACTCTAATCATCTCATCACTCGCTATTAAATAGGTCTTAATAAATCACATTTTTAATGAACTCATAACCCAGTGCTTATATAAATTGTCCTTTACTACTCATGGTAATAATTAAGCTAGCATATG
>QLNU02015003.1:125888563-125907396 GCA_006491805.2 Dysdera silvatica | reverse complement strand
TTTTTGTATGGGAACGCCATTCTGGAATCTCTCGAATTGCTTCAAACTCGATAGTAGCCCGAAGCTAAACATAGTATACACGACATTGTATCTGCGGCCTTACATTCCGGCGCCATTTTTTTTTCTAAAATAGCATTGCTAAAATATACGTGTGCATTATTGATGCACATATACCAGGAATCGACAGCCGGAAAGTGGTATTGGTACGTCGCTACTGACTGCTCGAAACGTTGCACCTCTCCTTCATTCTCACTCCCTTTACATTCCAAATGCAATGATTTATCAGAACATAAAGTAATAAATAACATATACGTGCATCAGACTTGCATAAAAATTTTACCAAATTTTAATCCTACTGTATTTCAACGATATCCACTCTTCGGATCACCCCTCGCCCCAGTAGATGAAGCCCTGTTCGAGGGGCTTCAATCTGCCACTGGGGTAACTCGCAACTACGTGTATGAGAAACGCAAGATGTCAGGTGTCAAATAAACCCTACATCAAGATACCCTGAACTCGCATCTTTACGAACCTCCAATTTACGGTTTATATGTTTTTACGAACTCTTGCGCTGGTTCCAAAAAACATTGGGGGGCGAAAATTAATTCAAGCTCTAATGGGTTAAGAGAATTAATTGAAAGAACACATGAATATGAACTTCCATTGTGTGTTGCATTTATTGACTATGAGAAGGCCTTTGACTCTATTAAAACATCAGCAGTCATCAACTCTTTAAGATCAACAGACATTGAGGATGTGTACATTGACATGGTGAAACGTGTGTATAAAAATGCAAGTGCAAAATTTCGGTTACATAAAGATACCAAAACTATCAAACTTGGCAAAGGGGTGAGGCAGGGAGATACCATTTCTCCAAAACTTTTTACTTCTGCTTTACAGATGATTTTTCAGCTGATAAATTGGAATAACAAGGGAATAAAAATAAATGGTGAATATTTAAATCATTTGCGGTTTGCTGATGACATTGTTTCTTAATAGGAGTTGAGATGTATTTTAACAGGACAATGCCTGCCCACATATTTCAGATATGTTCAAGACTTCTTTTCATCACAACAGATACAGCTTCTTCCTTAGACTGCCTACTCGCCGGATATGTCGCCGATTGAACATGTGTGGGATTTCGTTGGTCGGCGTCTCGCTCGTGATCCTCGTCCCATAGCTACTACAGATGAACTTTGGGGTCGCATACAAGCAATCTGGAATGCTCTTCCTCAGGCACACATTCAACATCTGTTTGATTCCATGCCACGTAGTATAGGATTACTTATTTAAGCGCGTGGTGGCTTCACCAAATACTGATTTTCGACATGTAATATTGTTTTTTTTGCTTTGTAATTTTAATCGTTTATTTGTATCAACACGGGTCGTTTGTACATTAAATTTCATTCAATTCGGGTGCATCTTTCATGGTGGTGCAATTGATATAAACATGAGTATATAAAACTCTTCAGTAAACCTCAGCATCCGCCCTCTTGCTTTTTCATCCATTATCGTGGTTTAATTCTACACATATTTGTTTAAGTTTCTACTTATAACTTTACGCTGATTCTCTCCTTCTGCATGGTAAAGAATTGAAGACATTTTTAATATACATCCATTGCCTTTTACTGTCCAGATGTTTAGAGACCGTAAACATTAATGACATGCAACGGAAAAGAAATTTTGACGATGTTAAACTAATTAAGAAAGTCGATAAGCCACACGATAAACCAACCAACTGAATATACCACTCCAACGGCAATATGTTTCTGAAATTTAGTTCATTTGGAACACGAAAAACAACAGAATGACGGTAAGTAACTGCTAGCGATAATTTGAAAAAAAAATTCCATCGTCCCCATTAAAGTGGCGAGTCGTTGGGTATTATGAAGGGAATTTAGGCGGAAACGTTTACGATTTTTCTCCCAAAATGGGTTTCCTTCTATTGTCCTAAATTTTCGAGGAAATGTGGCTGCTCCGCGTCTCTGATTGAAAGAAGCAATTTTCTTTCAAGTGCTCCTCAGTTTCTTTATTGGTGTGAAACCTAAAGCCCGCAATTTTATTTTAGCTTTCCGTAAGTTTTCAAATGAAACCTGTTCTTAAATTTTATCCAATGATCTTACGTGAAATTGCTTTCCTCATTGCAGGATTCTCATTAGTTTGTTGTGTTGTTTTTCCGCACATCATTATTCGTAAATTGGGCTTAGAATTTATTTTCCTGAAAATAACAATTTATGACAAAACTCCTTAATTTATTGAAATATTGAGCCAAGTTGCTGCAATGAAAATTCTTGTTCAACTATTTAATAATGTCCGTCTATAGCTATTAATCAATTTTGGTATTATTGCGTTATGTGTTATGTTAAAAAATTTATTGGGCTTATATAGAATTACATAAATGTGTCACTAAATGAAATATAAATAATAAATTTAGTAAGGCTATAAATGCTGAAATCCTCACTTTAATCTTTGTACCCATTTCTTCAGGAATATATATGTATGATGCGTTGCTATCTAGTTGAGCTGCTGTGAATTTTCACAAATAATGTCATATAATTATAGACAGATTGATGCAAGTAAATACAATGTAAAGATAATATTTCAGTTTTTCTAGCATTTATACAAATAACATATACAAAATACATATAAACCACTTTGCGTTTAAAATGAATAAAATAATAAGACGATAAAGAAGTCGAAGGAAAAAACCAATATAGCAGCTTATATTTCACGAAATGTTTCATCTACACTATCCATCTTGAAAGATCTTGAAAGAATCTTTGGCATATTGTGAAACTTGAATATAGCTTATAATTTATCTCCAAGTCGCACGCGGTCTTCTATAAAATGGCGATGTTGTCTGTGGAACAGATGACTTGACTATTTTCTTTGGTCTCCTATATTTTTATTTTGCAATTCACGGACCGAAAATTTTGCAATAAAGCCCAAAAAGAGAAAAATGAAGTCACCATTTTTATCCTTCTTTCTTCATCCTTAGCCTCTTGATCTTGGAAATACATATCCAGATACTATTTAGAACAGACATATCCTATGCAACAGCATAGAAAATATAACTAATAAAATACATATGATCGTGGTTAAATATAAAATTATTTATTCAAACGTGGGTAGAAATTTCGGAGACACGGGGTTTCCTTCTTCAGAGACTGTAAACAACTGCATTAACAACTGCGATTATGTGTATTTTATATAAGGTGCATGTGATTGCACTTTGTAAGTATTTTATCCATTGTGTGATGTAGTTAACACCGCTGTCTAGTGGGGGATTCCAATCCCAACTCAATGCTTCGCACTGAGTATTCATTTGTAATTTACGCCTTTCTAGAAATAGCTAAATTTGGTTATATTACACAATTCGCAACACTTTCCCCTCTTCTCCTGAAATTGTTTGAAAATTGCAGTAGTTTAGGTTGTGACGTCATACACCGGCGTCTCTTTTATACTTCCAGTGCGAGAACTAGGTGAGTACTCGCTTTCGTTTTTCCTCACTGTTACACATTTTACTAGTTCAACAATTTCAGCTTCCAGGCTTATCTGATAATTTTTGGTATCGGGGAATGTGGGGCACTTCCCAACAAAGCATCCACTAATTCAAGAAAATTACAGTGCTAAACAAAACTCCTTAAACCGCATTTCCAACATGGCGGAAGGTCACTTCGCCCGTTGTCAGTCATTTTTTGCAACATTGAAACAAATTTCAGCAGGGTACGAACTGTGCAATTTCACCGTTAATTTCCCCAAGGAGGATTGTCATCAATAGCCTTCCCTACTTTCGCCACTGATTTTAGCTTAAAGATGATATCGATGCAGTGGTAAAAGGTAGGAATGTCCTAGAAATTGCGATACTGAGGGGCTGTTTTTGTAATGACTTTATCTCTGTGACTCTTATTCCATTTTGCTCCGTTATTAAATTATATCAAGGCCCCGCTGTTTGCGAAGAATTAACGCGTTCTCTTAGCGTATAAATCCTGTTCGGTTCCCAATGGTGTCAAAAAAAAATTTCAACTAACTGATCACTATAATTCGGTGATTGGTTCCTTGGTTCTGGGGGGTGATCGGATTCCTAGGAAAAATTTAAATCCACTGAGTAAGGATATCGTTAGTAAGGGGGCTTATATATGTAAAAATTTGTATAAGTGCTAGAAAAATCGAAATATCACTTTCACGTTGTATTTATTTGCATTAATCGGTCCATAATTATTTAAGATTATTTGCTAAAATTCATATAGATGAAGAAATCCTACATATGTTTCTGAAAAGATATGTACAAAAATTAGAGTGAGGCTTTAAGCGTATATAGCGTTAACAATTTATTATTTATATTGAAATTAGTGACATATTTATGCATTCTAAGTAATTAATATATTTTTAAACATAACATTAACATAACGCAACAATAATAAGATAGATTAATAACTATAGACGGATATTTTTTTATTATTAAGTCATTGAACAAGAGTTTCTATTGCAGCGACTTGGCTGAATATTTCTTTAAATTAAGGAGTTCTGTCATAAATTGTTGTTTTCAGGAAAATAAATTCTAACCCTAATCTATGAACAATGATGCACGGATAAACACCACGACAAACTAATCAGAACCTTGCAGTGAGGAAAACTATTTCACGTAAGATCATTGGATAAAATTTAAGGAAAATTTTCACTTGAAAACTTACGAAAAGCCAAAATAAAATTACAGTCTTTGGATTTCGCGCCAAAAAGAAACTGAAGGGCACTTGAAGGAAAATTGCTCATTTCAATCACAGACGTGGAGCATCCCACATTTCCTCGGAAGTTTAGGACAATAGAAGGAAACTCATTTTTGGAGGAAAATCGTAAACGTTTCCGCTCAAATTCCCTTCATAATGTCCAATGACTCGCCACCTTAATGGGAACTATAAAATTGTTTTTCACATAATCGCCAGCAGTTGCCATTATTGTGTTGTTTTTCTTGTTCCAAATGAACTAAATTTCGTAAAAATATTGCCGTTTGAGTGGTGAATTTAGTTGCTTGGTTTATCTTGTGGCTTATCAGTTCTCTTAATTGGGTTAACATCGTCAAAATTTCTTTCCCGTTGCATGTCATTAAGTTTTACGGTCTCCAAACATCTGCGAAGTGAAAGGCAATAGAAGCATATTAAAATGTGGCTTCATTTCTTTCAAATGCAGGAGGAGCGTATCAACGTAAATTTACAAATATAAGTTTAAATAATTATGTGTAGAATTAAACCAAGATAATGGATCGAAAAGCATGTGCTTTTGTTTAGGGTGGGCATTTAAAATTTTGCTTTGTCTCAGTGTATGAAGCCAGGTACAGATTTTCCATGTTTTGTCTTTTCACCAGAACTTTGAATTTCGCCCGATTAATTTTCTGGGGACAATTTTAAATATTGTAGCATCTTCCTAATAAAATATTAGTTAGAATACTTTGCTTGTTACAGTAAAACCCTACTTTTATTTACTAGAATTCTCAGATAAGATACTTATAAGAAAATTATATTATAAATGGCCACTACTGTATTTTGTATGCGTTCACAAAGATCCATGGAGAAATCTAACAACTTATTTTGAAATCGTATAAAATTTTCTATTTGGATTCTCTTGCCGAACTGACGGCATTCCCTTTGCGAATATGGAATACTTAGAGGACTTCAATAAACATTCAGGATTTTCCTCCATAGAGAAATTTTCAGAGAATTTACCTCTATTTTACATTTTAAAATTTTCTATCACGAGCGCTAAAAATAAATTAGAATTCAGCAACCTGGAAAAGAGATCTGTAATATTTGTACTCTGAAAAAGAGAGACAGGTTTGTTAACAGTAGAAAAAAGTGTTTTTCAAGAAACACTGCTTTTCCATAATAGATTTCTTTTGAAATATTTTCGATTTTTGAATACTCAAAATATTTGTTTTCTACAAGGAAATGTTAAATCCTTTTGATTTCGTTATGTTATTCTTGCTTTTACTATTTTAGAATTTTTGAACACGATTGTTTTTTTAAAATTCTGCATATCTGAATTGAGAGGTTGAAAATCTTTCTTGAAATTCATTATTTATTTCATACATCACCTGCCAAATCAGACTCTTCCTGTTTTGTGGCCTCTCTACAACAGAAGCTCATGTTTTTTCCCCCTGTATATTTCCTTTGAAAGTTTCACATACAACTTCTGACGTTGGTTTTGTTTAATATGAAATTTCAACTTTTTCAACCAATCGAAAAAGTATTCAATTTTAAATATGCAAGAACGTTGCGGAATATCCCATATCATTTCATTCTGGATTTCATTTTCTGCATTCTTTTAAAGCGTCACGTGTTTGACTCCCAAAGGCATCGTTTCGTCACCCATCACACTTTGGTGTTTGGTTCCCTTGACAGCCATGTTCGGATTCTGAGGAAAATACAAGCCCTCTGATCGAAGGTAATCTAAATCAGTGGGCATTACAATGCGTTACCATAGATACACCTGCGTATATCCTATGGTAAAGTTTCCTCTAGAGTGTTTCGATTTTGGCCCCCAAAGGCATCGTGAAACGCGTTTCATCGGCCACCATATTTTGGCGTTTGCTCCTTTGACAGCCGAAGCTCAGATTCCTCGGAAATTCCCAGGGCAGCATGAGCTTTACCGTCCTTTCCTCGTAGAAACACAAATCATACTAATTAAACTATCTTATGAACTAGTTATTAAATAAATTACTTTGCTACGAGCGATAGTTGGTAGAGCTGAATCTAATCTACAAAATGTTTACGCTAAATCCTGTTACTTTAAGGCTCGAAGACGTATTTAAATATTTTACCGAAGATATTCTTTGCTAGCTAAATAAAAGTTGATTCTAGAATTGCCTTTTCTTTTTATAATTGCCATATAAACGGAAGTTAATATTCGGGTTTCCGTCCCTTTGAAATCTCGATTCTGATTGAAAAATAACATCTTTGTGGTATTCGACTTCGTGGATCACCCCACGTTTACGTGGAAATTCTGAACTAACCCAATTTAAGTTTACGTCAGATTCGATGTCAGTTAAAAGTATCCAGTTCTCTTGTAAAATCTAAACTCCTTGACTATTTTCAGAACTTGTAAACCCCAGTAGAACTCAGAATTTTTGAAACCTATTTGGCAGAAACAAAGTACAATTCAGCTATTTTTCAATAGATATTTAGCAAACGGAGTGAAATTAATTAAATAGGCCAATTACTTGATTTGTTTTTACATTTAGCTACTTACATTGGCGCAGTATAGTCCAGATGCTCTTGCGCCATAAAAATCCAAACAAACAAAATAAACACTTGTCTTATAGGAGTGCCTTATAGTCTTATAGGAGTGCCGTAATTCTCAATAGGCTATACTAAGCTATAGATTAGGGCTGCAAAAATCCGTGTGGTGAGTTTGATATAGTAAAATCAGTATCATATGATGATATAATCAGATGTTTTGCCGAGAAGACAGCTAGACGTCATGCTTGCCATTTAAATACCAGTGTTCAATATATTTTTATTTTTTTGTTAAAATTAAAATTTATTTCAATAAAATTGAATTTGATTTATTATTCAGTATATCAAACAGAAATGGTGCAATATAATCTAATATTATTTAGTGTTTATGTTTCAATTTTTGAATTTATTTTTCTACATGTTTACTGTGAACAAAAAAGTTTTTGGCATATATTGAATGTAACAATTTTTATGTTCCTACCACTGATTAAGGGGGCGGCGGAAAGGTAAGAAGGAGTTACAAATCAAAATCCCGTTTATGTCTTGTTGACAACCCTTTATAAATCTTAAACTTATAAAAAGAATATATAAAATATAAAATAATATAAAGAATATATAAAAATATAAAATAATATAAAAATATATAAAATATAAAATAATATAAAGAATATATAAAAATATAAAATAATATAAAGAATATATAAAAATATAAAATAATATAAAGAATATATAAAAATATAAATAATATAAAGAATATAAATATAAAGAATATAAAACATAGAAGAATATCACTATCATCATATTCAACCCCATACTATCCGAGACTAGAATGCCATGGGGACAGAAATAGCAGTTGCCACATTATTGCCTCTATTCGTCCAAAATATATCACGTGTTTATTATATTTTGTTATGATTATAATATAATTTTTACTACTTCTATTCTCTCTGGTCAATTTTGTCGACGTCTGCCTCCAGTTTAGACCGACCAGGCCAATGCTGTATTTAAAAAAAAATAAATAAACAAACAAACTTTTTTCTATCCACTGCTGGATGAAGGTCTCTCCAAATGCTTTCCACACAAGTCGATTCTAAGCAATTCGCTTCCATGTCAACCTAATCCGATCCCCGCTGGCGACTGGAGTTTTGAAGATGAGGAGTGTTAAATCTTCTTTTCCTGCTGGGTCGCAAGGTTTCCATTTCGAGGTGGGTAATTGCCGTCTTTCAAATTTAGCGGGTACTATTCACCACAATTCGTTGAGCACTGAACATGGCACAGCATAATTTCAGCAGTTTCTACGCATGAAATACAAAACAATCTGTTTCGCAAGGAATGGAGAACTCACGACTGTTCGTTCACATGCGAACAACAAGTTTCACTGAACCTCGAAAAAACAGAAGTACTGTATCACTCCTGGGCGTTCATAGTTGCTCGTAGAAAGTGTTCGACTCGTAGACGTTCGTTGATGCTTGCAGAATTTGCTCCAGGCGTAGACCTTTATGCAAAGGTGATTATTGTGCCTTTCCCAGAGAATCGAGGAAAACCCAATAATTAAGCATCCTTTTTAAACACGGTCAATGCTTCATGTCTCCAATGTTCCATAACGTTCCTTTAACGTTTCATGTTTTCAAGGTTGCATAACCTTTAACGTTTCATGTTCTCAATGTTGCATAACCTTTAATTTTTCATGTTTTCAACGTTCCGTGATTTTTAATGTTTCATGTTTTTTCAATGTTCTATAAACTTTAATGTTTTCATTGTTGTTCCAATACCCTTAATGTTTCATGTTTTCAACGTTCCATAACCCTTAACGTTTCATTTTTTCAATGTTTCATGAAATTTAATGTTTTCTTTGTTATATGACCTTTAATGTTTTATGTTTTCTATATTCCACAACCTTTAATGTTTCATGTTTTCTATGTTCCATAACCTTTAATGTTTCATGTGCAGTATTTTTTCATAGATTTTATTACGTTTTCCGATGAAGCACTGTAGTAGTGTAGTTGTAGGACGATTGAATGCCGTTCAGACAACATTAGGTTAGAATTCCACTGTTATCTGCCATCGGCTGTTCTTTTTTTACCAATCTATATGCTGAGATTTGATCTAGATGACACAATTTAGAATTCATCAGCAAACTTCAGAGTCATAGTTCCACATGTTCTTCACTATCTATATGAAACAAATAAATAAAATAAATAAATACGTAAATTATCTCTGACGCCTCTACGCATTGGTAAAGAAGTTATGCGGACTGACAATCGAGAAATTGTGGGTTCACATTCCGCTTTGGAGTCGAGGTAAATCCTTCTCTTGCAAGTCGCCCCATCATTTAATATTACTACCGGTAAAATAGAAAAAGCCACACTATATTGTTTGACACAATGAAGGCGACAAGGGCGAAAAGGAGGACTTTTGGCTATTTTTTCAATTGTTTTCTTTATTTTATTATCTCACTTCAGAGGTCATTCCTGGTTTAGTTCGGCTTGGGCTCATGCGCTGGTATCATATTATTATTATTTCACGCTTATATACCCCGAAGCTATATACTGTAGGCAGTGTTGGATCTAGAGGGGCATTTGGAGAGGTCGTGCCATGACAGCTCAACAACCCATACATGATGATAGTTTCTGTCCCTATCAGATTAATGGGCTATTGACGGGTTAGATGATTTCATGATCCCCCTCCCCCCCGTGGATCCATCCCTAATTTAAAAGAGCGATAGAACGCATTTTTATCATGCGTGCTCGTAAAGGAGGCTCGATTGTAGAATCAACCACAATATCTGTGTGATCGCTTTTAATCCAAGTCGTCAATATTAGCCTATTCACCGTCACGTTCAAAGTATGTTAATACTGACATTTGCAATATATACATTAGTAATACTGATATGTGCAATAAATACATTATTAATACTGACATGTGCAATCAACTCACAATTAATATGACATGTGCCATTAATTTCAAATAGCCACCAGTGTTTTATTACTTAATATGAATAATGTTAAACAATTTCGCGATAAATGTTGAATGCCTAATAAGTATTTTTGATATGGTAACCGAGCAATAAAGGCATGGCGTCTGATAAATGCTGAAATGATCAATAAGAAATACTGTCAAGATTGAGGATAAATATTCTCGCGAGACAAATGAATAGCATTGCTACAGCTAACAAATACTAGTATGACAAATGATAGTATATATATATGCGATAACTAATCATCATTATTGGATTAAGAATCGCCATTTATCCATGGATACTTTTCGTTTAGGAATCTTGAAAGGAATTATGGAAAGTATAAAGCGCTGCTTGAAATGAAAGAGTAATCTACACCAATAAGCCTTATTTAATGCCTTATTGAAAAAGATAATGTTGTGAGGTAAAGAAAGTTTTTACATAGTTTCAGAAATGTGAAATTATGTACAACCAATATTATGACATGAGCGGTAATGAAATAGACGAGAGCAGGAGACGTGAAAATCAAAATGTGACATTTTTAACATTTATAGTGGTGCACATTAGTGCTCCACGTCTATGAGATCGAGGCCCGGTGAATATCTTTTTCTATGAGTGCTTGTTTCCAACAAATTTTATTTGTAAATACCTTTCCATTCTTTAAAGTTCATATATAAAACTAACGTACGTACGAATAATTAATTACACCATAATCATATAATATATAGTATCAGCACATTTCTTTTATTAATATGCACTTCCTTGCTGGTTGGTTGCTGGAATTTGCAATACGGGCATCATTTCGTTCAGTTTTAAATACAAAAAATGCATTGCATGTTATCGTCACTTTGTCTATGGATTTGGAAAACAGGGAAAACCTAGAAAAGTCAGGGAGATTTGAAATATACAGGGAAAGATCAGGGAAATTTGAAATTCATTGTTATAATAAATAGCTTATTAAAATAATTTTCCTGCAATACCTTTTGGACCACATTGCATACTGAAAATTTTGAAAAACTTATACTTTTGACTAAACTTCTTCCAAAAATTACCCTTTTGCACCAAAACTAATATAATTTATATAAAATTATTAAGCCCACATGTTTCTCAGGGGGAAAATATTTGCCAAATATATAGCTAAAACTTGAAAAAAATGTTTTTATTTAACTTATTTTATCTGTAGCGGATTTTGATCATACCAATCTCCTTTCTTTTACATATGGTCGTAAACGCTTTGAATGAAATAGAAGAAGAAGCATCAGCTTTGCGATTATATGAACTCTTTTATAATGAACTCAAAAAGGGCCAAATGAAAACGTCGTTGTAAATATTTAATTAATGCAAGTTTTTAGTGTAAAGAAATTCAGTTTTGTATTTGTAAATTCACAGTAATTGAGTTATAAATGGCTTTGGGGTTTGTGTTGGTGGATTTTATGGTCTTGAAACTTGTTTTTATTACACAAATTTTAATGCATTGTATGTTGTTTACTTTAATTAGCAACTGGAAACCGATTAAGATTTGGTCTGGAAACCTGGAAAAGTCAGGGAAGTTTGAAATAGAATTTTAGTAGATACACTGTATTATAATCAGCTTGCAGGCTTCTTTAATGACCGGTCATAATGCGTTCGTTGTATACCCTTTCTCAAATGCAAAATGATTTTTAATTCAGAAAATTCTCGATCATTTATTAATATTTACATGCGTATTTAAAGATGCACTGCTTTGGCACTAGAATTTGCTGCATACTTAAGCAGTCTTACTGGGCGTCTTAAGTGGGGTTGTAAGGGGTGCACGGCACTCGGGCGGCGGGGCTTAGAGGGCGGCAGCTAAGCTTTGGTTACGCAACTGAGTTTTTTCAAATTCAAAAATCTCGAAATCTAGCAAGAACGACTCATTTCGGAAATTTTCACCGAAATTTTCGACAATTAAAAAAAAAAAAAAAAATGTAAAAATCTAAAGGTTTTTAACAATCTTTGCGTTTCAGTATTGGTAACACGTGAATGTGTTACCCATTGTGAAACATGCCGCATACAGAGGGGGGGTTCCTAGGGACTGGTCCCCCCAAAACTAAACTTTTTATGGGACTTGGCTATAGCTTTTCATGCTGTAATTATATCGACACATGCTGTAAAGATTTTTGAGCACACCGAAATTAAATCCCGGCTACGGTGTTGTCGTGAATTACAGTTGTAATCAATGATTTTGCCCTTCACACCTCTATGAATGCGTTTAATGATAGAATAGATTATAAAGATTGGCTTCATTTAACTAGAAAAGTGGAACGAGATGAAAAAAGTGTATCGCATTTTAAAGTTTGAGACAATGTGTGGATTTAAAACAAAATATAGAGAAATTAAAAACCGTAGATTCCATAAATCAGGCCCAAATGGATTGTGAAAAGAAGATATGGATGGCAGTTATTGAAAGAATTTCCAGTTTTTAGCTTGACAAAATGAAGGTTTTACAGGGCATCCGGAGAAGTTGTTTCAAAAAACTTTTTAAAATTAACAGAAAGTATTTCAAAAGATGATAATGC
Organism: Dysdera silvatica; assembly: GCA_006491805.2. Lineage (NCBI taxonomy): Eukaryota > Metazoa > Arthropoda > Arachnida > Araneae > Dysderidae > Dysdera > Dysdera silvatica. The sequence goes on along the minus strand of QLNU02015003.1, from coordinate 125,894,674 downwards.
TACAGCAGACCACATTAATCGCATTGATAAAAGCCCAACACAGCAATATCCTTCATTAACAAGATTATAACATTCAAATTAACTGATCACAATACCAGGCGAAAAAAATTAAACAAACTATAGTTAACAATCTGAAAGATTCTAAATATTATTTTAGATTGTATTCCAAACGTTAAGCATGAGGAGCAAATTACAGTAGTTTATAATTATGTTTATCTGAACACCTCAACGAAAAACGTTAAAATAAACGAGCATTTTCTTGGACTTTTTTCTGTTACTGACACAACAGGACAAGGACTAAGGGAGTTTTTATTGTATTTTTAAAGAACTTAAATATGGATATTAATGAAACGTGCGGTCAAGGTCACAAAAATGGCGCTAACAAGAAAGGCAAAAGGATAGGATATACCTTCCAAAAAAAATTTTATATATTCATCCAAAATCATTTTATGTACCTTGTACAGCCCATAGAATTTAGTTGTGAATGATGTTGCAAAAAAATTCATTGGAAGTTGCCAATTTTTTTGCTAGTGTCCAAAAAAAAATGTATTTTTTTCGGCGTCAACGTCGCAGCAGCACATATTAAAACATATTAACTGAAGAATTTCCCATTTTAACTCTAAAGCCGCTTTCCCATACGCGATGGGAAAGCGGAATTCACGGCGTGAAAACTCTCCGTTTTAAGAACAATAATACAAAAAACTTGGCAAATTCTTTGATTTCAAAAATAAAGTCTTGCAAATTGTTTTGCTCATTAATCACTTGGTATAATATTCTGTTAAAAATTAATATTGTAAATAAAGCTTTGCAGTAATCTACTGTGATCCTTCCAGAGGCTCTTAAAATGTTAGAAGAAATAAAAAAAATACTTAACTGAACGTCGAGTGAATTCGGCTTGTTCAGAAATGCCCAATGAGTCAAAAGTTATCGATGAAAAATTAAATTGTCAGTTTAGTTTCCCAGCAACTGGTACTGTGCGCCCGAGGAAAAGGAAGGATCTATTTGATTACGAAGATAATGACTATGCTATATGAAATCCGGAAATGCACTTTAAAGTCAAATTTTTTCTTTTTTTATTAGACACCGCCATAAGTAAATCAGAAGAAGGGTTTGAATTGCTAAGTGACCACAACAGTGGCTTTTCTTTTTTACACAGTCTTAACACTTTGACGAACTTAGATTCGGATAATAAAGAAAATACTGCGTAGATTTGCAAAATAAATTAACAGATTTTAGAATTAATCATTCAGACATAAATGGAAACGATTTACTGAATGAGAGATTTTTCTGACGTATCTAAAATCTACCTCATTTTCAGTGGATGTTTCGAAACGTTTGTTTAAAAATAACTTAATTAGCGCAAATTTATCGATTGATCAACGCACTTAACATTACCTGTCACTATTTCTAAGGGCGAAAGATCATTTTCGAAATCGAAAATTAGGGGCTGTTCATAAATGATGTAACACTTTTTTTTGCATATATATAGGAACCCCCTCCCTCCTCTCTGTCATAAAATGTCACACTTTACCAACCCCCTTCTCCCGTCACACGTCACATAATGCATTATCTAAAGGGAGCCCTATTGTTCGAGGAAAATGTAAGTGATGATTGGGCACATTTGCATGACGTCATAGTCTTGCGAACATCTTGCTTTCGGCTCCCACAAATGCAAACAACATACACCGAGCTCTATTACTCATACTATAGTTGTTGTAAAATTGAAGTTGTAATATAGCTTAATGGCAGCATGAGGAATTGCTTCCCTCAAGCCGATTACAACGAGTGGTGTAACTTGTACACATTCCCATAGAACCGAAGTTATATAAGTTAGTGCGTTTTATTTCCTTTTTTTAAGCCAAGACTTGTCGAGTCAATTAAAAACAGTTGTTTAAAAAAATCTAAAATTATGTTTTAAAATTTGAAGTGTTTGTGATGTCACAATTTCATTGACTCCCTCCTCCCCCACGTCACAAAGTGTCACAACTTTCTGAACATCCTCCGCCACTTTTGGCGTGGCATCGTTTATAGACAGCCCATTATTGAAAATTACTCAAGATTAAGTATGACACAATAAATGTTATCAAATCTAGCTATGATAAGTATTGAAAACGATATTGACATAAGCATAAATGATATTTTAAAAGAATTTGCGATAAGAAAATCAAGAAAAGTTTATTTTGATTGTTAGAATGTAACATATATTATTTTCAGTATTGCAATTGATATTCTGATGTTATCAGATTGCTATTAATAAATAATAATAAATGTTTGATTTATAATAAGAATGCTTCTCTCTCTCTCTCTCTCAATCATTCTCTCTATTTATTTTCACTCAACTCAAAGCACAAACCTCCCCTAACTTTTTTTTTTTTGACTTCAGGTATAGTTCGTTTACGAAAAGTTGTCCGATGGTACCGTTAGAATTAAGGGGAGCTGACGTCACAAAGGGCATAGCCGATTACAGCAGAGGGGAGGACGTCATTTCAGAACTGGTTTTTAGCGAACGTTTGTCTGCGCCAAAAACCAGTTCTGAAATGACGTCCTCCCCTCTGCTGTAATCGGCTAGGCCGTTTGTGACTTCAGCTCCCGTTATTTCTAACGGTACCATCGGACTACTTTTCGTGAACGAACAGTACCTCACAGACCCTGGAGGGGCGGCAGTTGACCTCGAAACACCCCTGGCTCTATAGATGCTATTTATGTGTTCTGTGCCTGAGCTTTTCGGCGGAAAGGAGAATATTGTTCTCCTTAATATGATTCTACAATAGAATATTTATTTATGAAAAATGTTGAGAAAACTAAAATGACAAATTTCAGGAAAAGCTCTCTCGTCCCAGTGTAAATGATGCAAGGACCAGTCGGGTAAGAAACACTAATACACATCATGATTACCGAACACCATAATGCGACGTCAAGCAGCAGTATACTAAATTCTTATGATGATTCTTCATACTCTTTAAGAAATTAGTAATCAATTCTTAGAGCGTTTGATATACGCCTTTACTTCTGTAAAAGACCACCTCCCTAAGAATCATCTTTTCTCAGAATGGAATTTCTCCCCACCTCTGTAGACTCAACCTTTACTTCACTTCCATAGGCGTAGGCAGAAAGTTCGTAAGGTGGGGGGGGTTATAGGCTCAATGGGGGGTTACAGAGCTACAACTCATATGTTCCTGTTAAATATAAAAAAATATTGCAATGGGGGTTATAACCCCATCAACTACAACTACTACATATAGTAAAAAATATCTCTGTTTATATATATATGTATTTCCAGACATATAGGTAATGGAAGATATATGATTATCATGAAATAAAATTTTACATTTCAGTGGAAAATTCACATTGAAAAATGAAAGATAATAGCTAACATTCCGCATGAGGCACTATTAAATTGATTGTTCATTCACACCGCTCACTAATGTAACCTAATTATTAGGTTAATTATTATCTAATGGAATCTTGCAAGCGTAATACATTTACGTTGCTTTTTGTTATCCTAATGTTGTTCCAGCTCCAGGAAATTATTGTCCGGATTATCCGTTTTCTCATAAACAGATTTCCTTGAGAAAATACGAGAAACATTCCTTAATTAGCTTAGGAAGTTCAAGATTAGTTATCATTCGTTTAGAGATAATTATCAAACTTGGTGACAATAAGCACGAGAAAAAAATCTAGATGCGGAAACACTCCATTAGCAACGGTTTTTAAGAACGTATATATCCAATTTATAAGAAGAAAAATTCGTTTCTTCCTTTTTCTTACCTTCATTAATATCAATTTTCTGCTACTAAATACCTCACGTAAATTTTGTTCATTAGCTTATGACATTTGCAACACAATTAAATTTTAAAGCAAAATTTTAATTTTAGTTGAATATATTCACGTTCGTAAAGAAGGAAATCTATCGGAGAAAGTCATATTTTTCACAAGGAACGTTTGAAGAAAGCTGTCGAGTAAATGAGAGGTTAAACACAATTGAAAACTTGAACGTGCCAGGGAAATTTTATCACAGATATAATATGATTCATCATAATTTTCAATATTTTAAAGGACACAAGTTCGTTCAAACAATTCAAAGGTAATTGAAATCTATTACATTTTATATACGGATATACCATATAACTCAATTATTTAATGAAAAGCATCTTGCGATTTTTTCTCTATTTACCAACGAATTTTCATGTGTGTTGAGCTGTCACAAAATAATTATATTAAGATTCATTGTTAATTGAAATAACCAATATATATATCAAAATTTATAGATAACAATAAAATTAACAGAGATCTGATTATTCTTGATTTCATTAGCCTCCATACAACAATTTAAAACTACAAATCTTAAGCTTAAGTTACGTACAGAATTAAAATATTCTCAAATAATCTGATTTCATTCCATCTAAAAATGTCGAAAAAATCCAGAATGAAGAATTCGAATATCTCGTGAGATACTCCGTTTCGAAACCCATCAGACACAAATAAAAGGGATAAGAAATTAATGATTGTTCCACTGTATTTACAGAGATTATAAAGTAATTATACCGGAGGCTATTGTATGGAGCAACGTTTCTTAAACTTTTTTGGTCACGGAGCCCTTTTAAATCCAAAACTATATGACGGAGCCCCAAATTCTATCACGTAAACCTTAAAAATTTAGCAATTCATTATGTATACAAAAGCGGTGTTAAGCTATTGTGTAAACATCTTAGGAAGGATGGGAGTTTGAACTTCGCTTATTCTTTATTTTTGGGACAACGGCGGGAAGATTGCTGAACTATGTTTATGTGATTTGCATAGGCATAGTTCGGTTGTTTTATTTTCGATATCTTATTTCGTAAGAGATCAAAAATAATACGAAGGGCACAGTATCAACGAGCACTTGTTACCGAGTAATAACTGCCCTAACAAAACTGCAATAATTAATTCTCAAGTAAAACCTAAATCAATTTATAAATTTCTTTAAAAAGTGGTATTTGCAGCAGCAAATAAAAAATCAGAGAATAAAAACCTCACGTAAGCATGGGATGGGTCAGCTATTTGCGTTTTTTTGCTTATATGTAGGAAAATATAAAACAGCCCAAAATATATGCTTAAATTTAAAAAAATACTTGAACACTTCTTAAACAGCTGTAGGGGAAAGTGCGCTAATAAAATGTCTACCCTAATAAATATCCATTTTGGCGCTAAAAACTAGATTATTAAATTTAGTTAAGAAGCCAGGGTTTTTACAATCACTGAATATTTTAATATCAACGTCCTTCGCGGAGCCCCAAATATTACTCTCGGAGCTCGAGGGCTCTGGGGGCACAGTTTTAGAATTACAGGTCTAGAGAGACAGATTGAAATAGAAAACAGTGCAGAGGTAAAAATTAAGCTTGTTAGAAGACAAACGTTGCGTTTGAAAAATAAATATTACACATATTTCTCCCAAATTAAGATCCATTTTACAATGGTTTATATAAATTAAGCAACAAATGGAAAAAATGTGATAATTTGGTCAAATGTAGTTCAAAATGCACGGAATTTGCGTATGTTACTGGAAAAGGCATGTGGCATCGATATACAGGATGCAAACGAGTGGCGCTGGTGTTGATTTATGCAAATGCGAAAAAGCTTAAAACTAGCTGTTTTGCAGTGAGTCGCCAATTAATGTGCGATGGTGAATGAAAAGATTTCGAGATAGCCAATTTGTAAAAATGATGTCGAAACGTCATTTGCCAGTAGAATTACATTACGCAGCTATACGCAGACTTGAAGCTGGTCAACGGCAGGCAGACGTTGCAAGATGGCTGATCGACAAACGTTGCGTTTTTCAAACGCAACGTTTGTCTTCTAAAAATCTTAATTTTTATCTCTCCACACTGTTTCCTATTTCCGTCTCTCTTAACCAATGGTTCTTAAATTATGCTGCCCCGGAGCCATAGGGCTCCGCTAGTAATATTTTGGGGCTCCGTGAAGGACATTGGTATTAAAATATTCAGTAATTGTAAAAATCCTGGCTTCTTAACTGAATTAATTAATCTAGTCTTTTAGTGCCAAAATGGCTATTTATTAGAGGAGACATTTTATTAGCGTACTTTCCTTTACCGCTGTTTAAGGGTAGTTCAA
>QLNU02015003.1:125870422-125888463 GCA_006491805.2 Dysdera silvatica | reverse complement strand
TTTCGAGATGAGTTCATCTAGCATGACCTTAACTATCCTGCATAGCTAAACGTAGTATCAATAAATAAAACATAAGCACGTGTGATTTACATATCATATCGCAAAAATTTAATGTTTTAGATTGTTCCGGCAACTATAAGTCTAAGTAAAACTGAACAACGATTCCAAAGAAAAATTGGCCAGTTTTTGATAATTCGTCTGGGCGGAGTAACTTATCATTTTTTTTAAGATAGGAATTTTGTAAATATGATAGTCTTATTTTACATATCTTTATATTTGCCATTTCTACAATCTATCTTATCTATCTTATAAGAATAAAATGAAATAAAAAAGAAATGCATGTCGTAAATGCAATGATCCATTACTCCCAAAAGTAAAGACCGAAGTAGGAAGGAATAATGTAAATTAAAAAGGTGCAAAACTTTGGAATGGACTACAAGAGGAATTCAAAAAATTGAAAAGTAAATAAACATTTAAAAAAGTCTAAGAAAATATTGGATATAAGGTAATGGAAACTAAAAAAAATGGAAAAAACATAAGGAAAGGATGAGTGATTCACAATTAGTTGTGTGTCATCTTTGGAATCGGATTGTAATCTTAAGGTCCCAGGTATGTCATCCCCTTGTTGATATTTTCTTGAGACCTTTCATTGTAGAGTCTAATATGATGTACTTTTAGTATATATTGTCTGTATTATCACTGTAGTTACACAGTATATTGCTATTATGACTTTAGAAATGAAGAATAAATAAAGCAGTGATCAAAAATAAAATATGAAGATTGTACATACACGTTAAAAGTTAGGTCCGTACGTATCACTAAGTACTATTAGTAACAAATTACATGGGACATGGCAAAGAGACCATCTTGTTAAATTGACCACTTTTTATGAGGGAGAACATGTCGGGATTTAACTCCTTGTGTACAGATTTATTTCAAAAAATTCTTGCGTTTGGAACGGATTTAATTTTCTGATTCTCACTGGAAGAAACGTCCTCTTACAACTGATACCAATCACTATTGCCATGAACAAGAATGTATAATTTTGTCCTAGTTTGAATGACGAATTAGACTCGTCATCTGTAATTTAGGCAAGACAAGTGCATGATGAGTCTCAGTCGTCAAATGTACCCAAGGGGTTAATTATGCCTATAGAAAATTATGTCGTGTACAGTGACTACCTACCTATGGTGATCATTGCAGTTCAGTCCCAAAAATGGTCACCTTAAGCAGGTTCTACCGTATATATATAGCAAAATTGTAGAAAGATTGTTTTGACTATTAAGTACCTATTTTCTCTTAATTCCTTTCTATAAATAATAGCTTGCTAACTATTCATTTTAATCAATATATATATACATATATAATAAATTACATTAATAATATTAAGCAAATATTAAATAAGCATCTTAAATGCAATTTATATGTAGAATCACAGAAAACCCAAGGTAAATGCTTTGCGTTTTTCAATAACTAGAGTTCACAAAATCAGAAAATTCACTCAAAAAAGTATGTTTCCTCTTTACGCACCTCTAAAACTTTTTTCTTTGAGCATATTTACTTTTTCATAACTTTTGGTGAAGTTCATAAATTATTCATAGAATGAACATAGCCCCAGAGGTTTTTTTTTTTAAAAAAGGAACGAATTTTGAAAATCCAAACAAAAATGTTTTTATGTTCCTGAGGACAAAATCAAAACTATTTTTTTTTAAACATAAGTTTGTTTTAGATTCATATTCAAAATTTTAAAGCGGCCTTCTTATTAAATTATCAATCAACTAACTCAACACCACTTTTATGTAAATTTCTTACAGGAATATAGACATATCGTTAGTGATATAAAATTTAGCTATACAATTTGCATATGCAAATTGAGAAATAAACAAAATCGTTCATTGATCATCCCCAAAAAGTCCTTTGTTATTAAACTCGATTGTATAGAACATTTAAATCTAGGGGCTTGGTTAATAAAATTACCATATAGACTTTTTGCAGTACATGTTTAGTTTTTAGCACTGTATTATATTATATTAATTAGGTGTTAGCATTACAGTTTCAGCAGTTTATAAAGAGCATGAAAAGGCCAGTACCTTTTGATCGTTATATCATGATAATCGCCAGTACATTTTGCTCGTTATATCAGGAGTATTATTAAAAGCATTTGATTATTAAAATAGAGTAAAAGCATTTCGGTGTTTTATATACCAGATATATTTAAATATTAGGATTTTATATATTTTCGCCACCATTTAATGTCATTATATTAGGTACAGTGAAGAGCTATAAAAACTGATACACCTACCTAATGTCGTGTAGCCTCCCGCGCACGCAGAAGTGCCGCAACACGACATGGCATGGACTCGACTAATGTCCATCGCCGGGTGACACGAGCGTAGCGCGGCACTTCACCTAAAGAAATTGGGCGGTTGAACAGTTTTTTTAATTTAAATTCCAAATCCTTTTTATTTTTTTGTCAAATTTAAAATTTGATTAGAAAAATAAAATTTAGAATTTTATTTTGAGCCCACTATTTTTTTTTGAATTTAATTCCTTTAATATAATTGGAATTACATTCAGGAACAGAAGGCTACGTTTTTAAGTCAGCGCTTTAAACGCGTTAAACGCACCAACGAAATATTGCTCGCCGAGAAAAAGGGCCGAATGAAGCGACGATAGAAATTCAGAGCTTCGCTTCAAAACGGAAATGTTTTGCGAACATGGTTACCATGGCGATGGAATATTTACAACGAAATCAAGTACTGTCAGAGAAGAGAAATTTTTATCGCATCATCATGACAGATAGTATTGCCAGATCAGAGGTTTTACCTCTGAATCTAGAGGTTTTGCATGGGGAAAAAGGTAAAAATTACCAAAACAGAGGTATGGCTTGATCAGAAATAAAAATTGAGATTTTTGATTACCACAGAGGTTTCTAGAGGTAAAAAATTTTCTGCGGGGATGTGTTACTGGTCAAAGAAAAAAAATTAAATCAAAGAATTGAATAAAACTTTGATTCAAACTACAAACAGTTTAGTGTTATATCTGTTAGAATTATTTAATTACCCTGAAGTATTTCGAGGCACGTTGAGTGGTAACAGTAGAAGCGTGTAATTTCGTTGTGTTTTTGTTTCTTAAGGGTACACAGGACCTTTAAATCTTTAAAAAATCGATTTTTTATTTATTAGTTTAAAAAATAATATCGATTTTTGGCAGTGTTTTAAAACAACCCGTATCAGAATTCTTCAATTACTTCTTGCACTATTGTATAAAATAAAAATAACTATTACATGTTACCTTGTTACCAAGTTCCAACTTGAACACTTTTTTTCTCAAAATCACTTTTTCTATATTGCGCAGAGATTATCTTCAGATCTATGCGCACTAGAGTTCTGAAATTTTTAATATGCTTTTATATCATAAATACCTATATTTTAAAACCAACTGACAAAGTAAAAATATATTTTCAATAATTTAAAAAAAGTACGATATTTAAAATATGTCGATTTTTTTATATAATTGCTATATATTATTTTTTATACATTTTAATGACTTATTTCTTCCATATTTTCTGGTATTGGGTTAAAGCTGATGCCTTTCTTGGTAATTTGTGTGTGTTTATGTGTGAATGAAATGTTTATGTGTGATAATGGGAACCGTATCATTTACAATGTGAACAGAAGATATATACACATTAATAAGCCTGTGAAAAGAGTAAATTCCGCCTTACTTCCCCACCCCTTTCCTTGCAATTATATGCTACACTGTACCGCACCATGATCGTTTTAACACACACTAGAAGAATAGAGAGAAGCTTGCTAGGAAGGATGAGACGTCTTTTCTATTTTCTTCACGTCGCCAATGAATTACGTTTAACGTCACGTGATGTGGAGCCGCTCGAAGAGCAGTCGTTAAACTGGGGACACTGCTGTGTCCATCTTTTATATGGTCCAAAGTTCAGATATGCGCACTATGCTACAAGTTCTCAAACCGCCTAGGAAATCAATATTTCCGTTACTTGATTTGTTAGGTTAAACTTAAGAGGTTCCTTTACAATATGACGTTTCCCTTAAATGACCAGGTATGTATTTTATTAGAAATCCCATTTTCCAAGCGGAATAACGATGATAAAAAGATTTTTTAAGTAAAGAAAAGCCCATGCCTGTGTTAAATAAAAGGATTTCGTGGTATTCGGAGTTTGAATGGCTGTGTGGGAGTTATTATTTAAATAAACTTTTTTGTATGCCATGTTTAATCATTGGTGTTAAATCAAATGTGTGAAATAAGAGTGGTTTCGAATGATTTTGGTAACGTTACCCGTGCTCTTCACAAACATGAAGGTTTTTTTACCATGTGGATTGTACATTATGTTTTTCAAATCTAAAGAAAAATTTAAGTGGTATTGAGGATGCTTTAAAAGAATACTTTAGGCAATATATATTAAACGCTTCAACGAGAATGTGCAGCTTAATAGACGTTTCATTCAATTGCCCATTCGTGCTGTTCTTTACTTGGGGAAGCAAGAATTAGCATTTCATGGTCATCACAAAGATGTAACCTCCACTAATCGTGGGAATTTTAAAGAATTGTTAGAAAACTGCATTTCGATAAGCCCTGTGGACATTCATGAGCACTTTTGAAAAATCACACCCATGTTTGCCGGCAATTCTAAGACTATTCAGAATGAAATAATTGACTGCATTTGGCAATATATCAATGAACATATCGAAAAAGAAATAAAGGATTGCATTTTTTTCTATACAAGTAGACGATTCCACAGATATTGTCCAAAAATCTCAATGCATTCATCGTAATTGGGAACTTCATTGCTGGTGGAAAGTTAGTGGAAAGATTTTTGGGATTTTATGACGTCAGTTCCAATCGGACTGCCGAAGCATTGTTTAACCTTGTATCAAGATGCCTCGAAAAATTTAACTATAAATCAAAACTTATAGGATTACGTTTTGATGGAGCAAGCGTAATGTCAGGGCACTTAAATGGTCTTCAGTCCAAAATTAAAGAAGTAGCGTCACAGGCAGTTTTTATTAATTGTTTGGCACATCGTCTGAATTTAGTGCTACAACAAAGCTGCAACAGCATTTCACAGTGTCGCATATTTTTTGCAACTGTAAGCGGCATACCTGCATTTTTTCATCATTCTGCCAAACGAACTCACGTGGTCGATACAGTCGTCGGAAGACGAATTCCTACTTCTGTTATTACGCGATGGACATCAAACTCTAAAATGTTGAGTGTTATAAATAAAGAATGGGATTCTTTAAAAGAAGTATTTACTGAGATTATGAACGATCCAACCTCCGATCAAACTTCGCTTAGGCAGAGTGTCGGCTATTTAAATATATTTAACGACTTTGAATTTTCACTTTTGGTTGTTGTTTTTAACGATATGTTTAGACGTACGGATGTTCTCTTCAATGTACTACAAAATAAGTCATTTGACATTAATTTTTGCATCTCACAAATTAAAAATACGCAAATGGTCTTAAACAGCAAACTAAATGAGGATACGTTCATAGAAATTTTCGAATTAGTGATTTCGAAAACAACAGTTCCAACTGAACACCGTGAGGGACAAAAAAAAAGTGACGCTCACACAAAATAAAGTTCTTGCAAAATATAAAATTCATATTTTATGAAATATTAGATACTATTTCTTTACAAATTACTACACGTTTTCAAGATATGGAAAAGCTTCATTTTATTACATTAATGGATACTTCAAAATTTGCGGAGTATTCCTATAAATTTCTTACAAAAACAATAAATAATTTAAATGTGTACTACCCCAATATATTTACTGACTTCCAAAGATTGAAAAATGAATTAAAACACATATATCTGGATAAGCAGTATAGAGATATGAAATTACAAACATTCATGGAAATTTTAACAGAAAACAGATACATTTTTAAAGAAGCTTATAAACTTTTTTGCTTAATAGTGACTATTCCGTCCACTAGTGTTTCCGTAGAACGGAGTTTTTCTTGCTTAAACAGAATCAAAATCAGTCTACGTAATACGATGTTAGAAGACAGACTTAGAAACTTGTTAAAAATTTCAATTGAAAAGGAACTATTAAAAGAGTTAATAGAAACTCAACCATTTTTTCACATCATCGACAAGTTTGCAAGTCTAAAAGAATCGAACTTATATTCAAAAAATAAAGACTGGGTTACTAGTGCATGCGCAGTTTTGTATTGAAAGGTCTATTATGTATAAGTAATTGAATTATTTAAATGCATCCATATTTTTAAATTACACACTTATATATATATCAACCATAATAAATACTATTATTTTGTATAAAACGGAAATTTATTGGTTACTTTTCAGGGTTATTTTTGGGGGTGGAGAAGGGGCTCGCCGCTTCACCCGTTTTTGAAGTTACGAGCCGCCACTGCTAATGTCTGAAGGTATCCTGGAGACAATTCACACCAGGAATCCTGCAGGGCAGTCCACAAATCCATAGGAGTGGTGGAAATGTTTTCTGAACAGCACGTTGCAAGGCATCCCAGATATGCTCGATAATGTTCATGTCTGGCGATTTAGGTGGCCAATGGAAGTGTCTAAAGTCAGAAGAGTGTTCCTGGAGCCACTCGGTAGCAACTCTCGATGTGTGGGGTGTCGCATTATCATGCTGAAATTGTCCAAGTCCGTCGGAATGCACAATGGACATGAATGGGTGTAGGTGATCGGACATGATGCTTACGTACCTGTCACCTGTCAGAGTTGTCTCTAGACGTATCAGGGGTCCCATATCACGCCAACTGCACACGCCCCATACCATCACAGAAGCTCCACCAGCTTGAACAGTCCCCTGTTGACATGTAGGGTCCATGGATTCATGAGGTTGTCTCCATACCCGTACACGTCCATCCGCCTGATGCAATTGGAAACGAGACTCGTCAGACCAGGCAACGTGTTTCCAGTCATCAACAGTCCAATGGCGGTGTTGGCGGGCCCAGACGAGGCGTAAAGCTTTGTGCCGTGCAGTCAACAATGGTACACGAGTGGGCCTTCGGCTCCGAAAGCCCATATCAATGATGGTTCGTTGAACAGTTCGCACGCTGACACTTGTTGATGCCCCAGCATTGAAATCCGCGGCAATTTGAGGAAGTGTTGCACGTCTATCTCGTTTAACGATTCTCGTCAGTCGTCGAAGGTCCCGTTCTTTCAAGGTCTTTTTCCAGCCGGTGAATATCATAATTTCAGGACTAGGAATACGGTATGTCAAATTTCAGAACTAGGAATAACGGATTTCATAATTTCAGAACTAGGAATAACGGATGTCATAGCTTCATGACTAGGATTGCTGGATGTCATAACTACAGAAAAAATAATTTTTGTTTTCTAAAGCTGCGACAGCAAAAAAAAATTTTTTTTTTGTATAAAGGGGAAATTTAGTTTTAGAATATACCTACGCGAACTAAAGGGGATAATTTATTAAACTGTTGCTCATTGTAACAGGTTATCTCTCGCAATAACGGATTTTCATCTTATATATTTTGAATGTAACCAAGCAAATATTCCATTTCCTTTCGTTACGGCCCAGCTCGCTACTATGGGTTATGGACTGTATATACTTAATTCATAGAAATACCACAATATTAAAAAAGATAATAATATACATATAAAAAATTCAGTATTTCTCGTAATACTGAATTATTGTTTTAATTGCTGTCTACATTATTTTGCTAATTGGATGGACAATGACCGATTGAAAAATTAAAATTTGTAGTGAGTTGCAACTTGAATTAAAATTTACAATATATTTAAAATTTGAATTATTTCTATTTTTACATCGAAAAGAGTAATACATCATATTTGTATAGTGAAATATCCCGTTCGTTCCCAATCACTCAAAAGTTCAGTGCGAGAATTCGTGTGCCTTGGCTCCCAAGCACTCAAAAGTTGAGTGCTGGAACTGGAATGTGTTTTGGGATTTTTTCTAAGCCGAACCAATGGAAAAATATTCATGCTTTTCTTTCAATGACTTATAAAATGGATTGTTTAGACTAATCCTTATTTTATTCAGTATTATATTAAATTATGATTACTCTAAAAAAAAATTGGCAACCATTGCAAAAAATATCATCGCATGATTTTCTAGGGGAAGACTATATTGGCAGCCAAAGGAAACCTGTTTTCATGGATGTCTTCTTCTGCGTCTTAGTTACTTCTGCTGGGTGGGTAGGGTTTAGCCCAGTAGGAGGTTTATGGTGAATATGGCGTTATCAGGGTGGTATGAACAGGGCCATATACAGAGAGAGTTCGGTTATGTATTGTTTCGAGCTCACGCTTCTTGATTGGTTAACTGGTGGGCACGGGACAGACAGCGGCCATTATGGCTCAACCATCGCGCGCTCTCGGCACTGTGTTAACATGCTGTTGGCTGGTAAAGATAAGGAGTGGTTTAATATTCAATATAATTGGAGCTTATTTATTTTGAAAAATGGTTATTTGTTGCACTGTAAATTGTAAGAATCGAAGTGGTCAAGGAGTAAAATTATTTCACATTCCAAATGGAAAAAATGATCAAGAACGGCGCAAAATTTAGTTAGCCAAAATAAAACAAAAAGATTTTGACTTCGTGAAAAGTACCTGTTTATCTCTTTAAAGTGCCTGTCTAATCTCTTCGGCTAACAATAATATGAAGAATTTTACTGACGTTTTTGAAACTAATTATCTAACTCTCAATACCTCAAAGACTAAACGCCTTCTTTTTACCAACAAAAAAATATAAACCCTAAACATTTTAATCTCAGTATAAATAATATAATGATTTCAATCTCACAAAATATAAACTTTCTTTGTGTAACTCTTCAATCCAACCTTAAATAGGATATTCACGTTAACAATATCTGTAAAATAATTAGTAGAAATATTGGATTGATTTCAAACGTTGGCTACTATTTATCCGACTCAATTCTTCTTGAACTTTACTGTTCTATGATTTATTCTTTCCATTACTATTGCCTTCTGATATGGGTAAACACTTCCAAGTCTAATGTCATCAGACTTAACAGACTGCAGAAAAGATTCCTCCGCCTCCTAAATTATCAAACCCATACTTCCAGAACTACTGAATTAGCTTACGATCACCATATATTATTAATCGAAAACTGTTTATGTACAAAACTTCCATCTTCAAGTTTAACACTATATAAAATGGCACTCATTCTGATCTCATTTCACTGCATTCTCCTGATCATACCCACTTTACAAGAAATCTTAATGATTTAATACCACAGTATTCACGAATGAAGCTTGGACTCTCACGTATCTGTTGCTTTGGCCCTAGAGTATGGAATATTCCTCCTAATTCACTTATATCTATTTATTCTTTTGCTCAATATAAAACACTCATCCGCAGACATCTATTGGATAGAGAAATATAATATCACTACATCTTTCTCTATTTATACCTTCCATACTTTTGCTAAACAACCAAGTCTTTTATCTTATTGTATTTAGTTTATTTATTGTATGTTTAGTTTGTATATTGTATTTATGACTTCCGCTTATTATATCCAATCCTGGGCAGCGGGGGCTTTGTCAGACCCTAAAGTCTTTACCCTTTGCTGTCAAGACGGATTAACCTAGTTGATAAATTATAAATAATTATCACTTTATGTAAAAAATAATTTTGAATCCGTCTGAATATAGTTTGATTCGATTCGATTTGAATCCGAACCTCTGGACCTACAATTTTCCGAGAAATCCGAACCTCTTAAAGCCTAGGGAACCAAACCCCGTACTGCAACGAGCAGTGCGATCTTTATGAGATCTCTGAGTAAGAGTTCTTTGCACCGTTGGGAGTCAAACCCGAGTTAACGATGTACTAAGTGAATGCATTACCACACTGCACCACTGCAGGGCCTAATAATTAGCTAACTTCATTAAAACATCTTATATCTACACTGTAGACATTCATAATTATGTTCTTTTTAAAGTACTAATAAAATTAATTGTACATTATTTGCCACTCCATATAAAACGTAAAGCAACTTCCGAGAACAATGATATATTTATATGCAACTGATGGTGAGTTAGATCTGGTCCATGCAAACTAATCGTTGAAATATTTATGAAAATAAGAACTACATATCATAATTTTTTTTCTTCTATATGCTGCACACAACACAAACTCTTAGTAGAACTTGTGTTAAAATATTTTGCCATTTAGCAAATCTGTTGTAAATATTTGGGAAGTTCACTAATGAACATAACCGAATGAACTGAACATTGTATGCGAACTCAGCAAGCTGATAGTCATTGCCATAGGGTTAGGGGCATTTAGCCCAGATTTAGGGTGGTTTCACACTGGGCATCCAATGGTTAAATGAGTCCATTGTGCAGATCACTCCAAATCCACTCTAATCATCTCATCACTCGCTATTAAATAGGTCTTAATAAATCACATTTTTAATGAACTCATAACCCAGTGCTTATATAAATTGTCCTTTACTACTCATGGTAATAATTAAGCTAGCATATGGAAAAGTTAAAAAGCCTCCTTTGTGAGTGTTCAAGTATTACGTAAGCAATATTTTGGCCATTTCACCCCCACCCCAGTAAGCAAAAATTAACATTGGCTAACATAGGAAAATAAGACCAACGGCAACCCCTCGCCCCACACGGTGCTTACATAATATTTGAATGCTCTTTTTTTAACAAAATCACAATATAGAATTACAAGTAAAAAAGTGAAAGCTAGATCGAAATAGATTAATTTGTTTAACTAGACAGAGAACTTACGTCAAATTCCAAAATTATTAGAACTCAATAAAGCATTGAATGTCATGTCAAAATAATTAAAATTTTGGCTCATCAGAAAAAGTATTTGGCAACAATTTTTTTTTTTTTCTTTTGTGAACAAATTTTAACTATCATCGTAATTTTCTCTTTCCGTAATAATAAAAATATTTGGTGCCTATCGAGAAGATTCCTAAAAAAAAACTGTAAATAATTTAAAAGGGTGAGGGAGGAGTGGTGCAGAACCCATTTGACGGCCTTACACATATTGTCTAAGTTCATATGTATTCGCATGCAATAGTGAATAACAAGATTATGATCAACTCAGCAAAATTATTTCAGTGCGGTTATCGTAATGAATTAGCAAGAAAAAAAAATCTGTAATATGCTTACTTAAACGTGAGTTTTCTTTCAAAAATGGCGCTGTATCTAACAAGTCTTCTTCTCTGCAAAAGTAAAGCAAATGTGAGTCATTTAAAAGAATGTATACCAACATCAGTTTTCTCTCTAAATGAAAGAAACAATCTGGTGCAAAGCTTATTCAACACAAATTCATACCCTACGAACAGAAGACGGCTGATTTTATTTGCATACCTACAGTCATCAAACCCTAGCTAGGTCAAATAGGATAGGAATATATAGGATTCAAATCAGTATATTTAAGCATTTCAAATGAATCATAGTTTAGAGGGAGGAACCCTTCTGCTGTCGAGAACCTCAGTTCATGTAACAATAATGTTATAATAAGTAAAATTTTGTCACTGGTTGGAATACGAAAGAAAAATAAATGGAAATTTTAATTTTACTCCTTATAGTAAACCCTGGTCAAAAAGAATACAATTCTTTTGTAATAATGTTACATTAAAGACAAACAATTATCATCACCTTTGACTTGTTGCTTTGGTCAAATAGCAGTCCAAGCCCTTACCTATTAACCGTTTAAACACCGAACTAAGAACAGCATGTTACATTAATATGATTTTTTACAATTATGCTTCTTTAGAACATTTATACGCGATAAAATTATAAAATTCTGAAAAAAAATTCTTGGTTTTTAGCTATATTCCTTTTTTGGAATATTGGCACTTTACATGAAGTTTCTACATATATTTGTCAACATTAAAAATAGAGTTTGTTTTTCACTTAAACATTCTTTAATATTTTTTATTGCTCGATTTCTTTTATTTTAGATACTAATTATATCATTATGATATAATAATTAACTGTCATAGCTGATTTTAGACATTCGGAGGGCAATTTGTATGAACAAATTAATTTCTATTTTCCATGGTATGACCGAAAACAACTTTGATGAATTGGCTTGCCGCACTGAAAACATGTTTTCATTGTATTTTTCTTGCATGCAGCACATCGCCCCTGTGTCATAGATACAATATAATGGCCATCAGATATTCTTGACTCGTTTGACACATGACCTACAAGGTCAAGGGTGGACAGATAGACAACAGTGGTCCTTCTGTTGCAGAAGACTCATCGTTACTTGCCTTCGGAAGTCTAAATGAGACATTTTTATTTCATGTAACTCTGAATGTAAAATCAAACTTGCGACAACTGCCATTGTTAAGGCATTGCTGAATAGATTCCACCACCATTTCTTGCTTCGCAGATGTGGTCTGTAATTGCTTAAAAGTTTATCTAAAATGTCAACACCTCCCATTCCTTCATTGCATTTCCTGATAACTTGAGGCTGGCAAATATCAATTTTGCATTTGTTCACATCTGAATATCTTTTAACAGTTCCTGTGGGCTCGTGCGTGTAACGGTTTGATGCTACTGTAACTACCACATTATCATTCCAGTTGCATATAGACAACGATCCGTCAGAGCGATAATCAAATTTTTCTCTGCCTTCTTTAGCCAGTTCTCCCTTAGATTTCAATGGACAGTGGCCAGTGTGAAATTCACGAATTGCCCCCATTGCTCATGTTCCCTATTTTGACAGCTAGGAAATTAAATCATACGACATAAAATAAATTATCGAAATATATACCATGCTTTGAATTTTGATCAAGAACAGATAATAATTTTTTCACAACTCTCGATCCCAATTGACCAACTGGTGAGGCTTCTTTTTTTCCAGCATAAATTTCCATAGCATATGGATATCCATTTGATGAACACAGCATCCATATCTTAAACCCAAATCCAATGGGTTTTTCTGTAATAAACATTTTGCAGGTATCACGACCATAGTAAGATACCACTGATTCATCGATGCTTAACTGTTCATGTCGGATTGCAATTCGCTGCAGACTTTTAGATAACTCTTTGTAAATAGGTGATACTTTTCCAAGTTTGTTTTCTTTTCTAAATTGGCTATTATTCATCAAATGGAAAAATTTCTTAATCTTTCTAAAGCAATTGCAGGGCATAATAGTTGGAACAGGAACAAAATATCTTCTGCAGTACTATAGTACATGCCCTTAGTGGGGACGGAATGGTATCCATTTAGAAGAAGTAGGCCAAAAAATTGCAAAATATATTCTTTTATGATATCAATTGATTCTCCTTTTTGCAGCGCATAAAGCTTCAATATAGTCACCAGTCAAAATTTTTAAAAATAAATTGGTGACATATCCACTAGATTTAGAAATTTCTGCAAAATTGTTTCGGTAGCTGTTGACTGAATTGGTTCTTTAAAATTAACTTATCGTTTCCACCAACCGTTATTTTTTGTTTTCTCTTACGTTTTTTACCTTTTTCAGCACTGCATTAGTTTTGTAGTGTTTAACTTGCATTTTTTGCCTGCTTTTCCTATTTCATTATTTGAAGAATTGATTCCTGTATCATGTAACATATTATCTTGGCAACTGTCGTTTTTGTTATTGCAAATTAAATCTACCATTCCACACACGTCACCTAGAATAATGGGCCGTAAGGAATCTTTTACAATATCCTCTTCATCAGTAATATCCCCTGATTCATCAGGAAGTGGCTGACACACATCAACATCAGATAAATCTGAATCCGAAAGTGTTTCTAAACATACCACGGCGGCTTCTATTTTCAGAAATCTTTTCGCCATTCTGAAAATTTTGTCAGGAAATTTAAAACCTATGCCTTCCCTTTCTAGCTCACGAAAATAAATGGTTCAAATTGTTGTGATTGCGATTCAGGCGAAGTGAACTAGTGCACTGTAAATTAGGGGAAATAGAAAATCATTCCATGACCTTGATACTCTCTACCTACTTCCTTTATTTTCCTAGTTATTTAGCTATACTCACATGGTGCCATTGATAATTTCACTGTAAACAAAAGGCAATGGCATAGAAGGAGAGACAAAATATGTGTATGCATAATGGTTACTCTTTTCATCAAGAACCCTTGAAACGCCAATGTTCCAAAAATGGAACACATAGTTTTATATCATTTACAATATTTAATAAATAATATATCATTTTTATACTTAACTGTAAAGAACTATCAGTAGTGCAGTATTGTGTATTAGAACCTTTTTTAATATACATATGAAATATTTTGTGATTCTCTGTCAAATTGGATTTTTGGCAAATTAAATTTGAAACAGGAGCAAAAATGCAAGAAAAGAGCAAAGTTCTAAATATTATTTAGAAAAAAAAAATATATATATATGCATGCTTAGAATTTAAAGGTTGAGATGAAAAAAAAATTACTCCATGAAGGCATTTATATACATGCAAAAAAGTGGAGTATTTCAAATATTATTTATGTGTACAATATTCCATCAAAACCCATGTTCCATTATTGGAACATTGGCAGGTAAACGGTTAATTGCAAACTTGTCTATAGTAGCTCTCATAAGGGAGAAGAACGTTTGACGCCTATAGCTTAATGGTAAAGCACTTGACTGGCAATCAGGGATTGAGTTTGTGTTCCACTAGAGGTAGATAAATGATCCTTTCCTTTGCAAGTAATTCATCATCTAATAATGTTATGGTTAACCTTTGGGGCTCATGTAAGGTGGAAAATGAAATTTAGCAGTTCCATAATGTGGGAAGAGGTTGTTTCTTCTGCCTCCCCCCATACAAATCAAAGTGGCACCTGAAAGCGTCACTACATGTGGTCGAGAGGGAGATGTAGCTGAGCTTGAGTAAATGCCACCAAATAACTTTTGTGGGCATGTGTTGTATATTAGTGAAACATAAGAAACCTACTCATAATCTAATTGCAGATCGTTAACTTTCGTACAAAGAAGTGAATAAAAAAGAAAAGAAAAGGTCTTGTTTGTACAATAGACCTTTATTTCGTGCCCCTTTCCATTATCACATACGATTAAGCCATTTGTACCATGAACTGATCATTGACTTGGAAAGAACATGAAAGTGGGGGGGGGGATCTCTGGGATAGGGCTTATCCCAGCCCCGTTCTTATGGGAGGTAAATCTGCTTGGATACACGTCATCCCACCCATAAGCTAAAGGTTAAAGGTGGAGGCAGCATGTTACTTCGCCTTCTTCATTATGCCCCATGAGGTTGATATTCCGCAAATTTGAAGGTGATGTAAGTGGTGAATTACTTGTTGTGTTCTCAAAAGCAGTTGATAACCTACTGATCATGAAAGTATGGATGTTAGCATGTAAATGCCATTAACATACATGCTTAACAAAGTATTGGCATTTAACATACATGCACAGCCATTCACATATATGCTTAATAAAGGCTTAAACAAAGTATTGTGAATGCTTGATGTGAATTATGTCGCAAAGACAGCTAAGGCCATGTTATAGTGAGACCTACAGTTTTCAAAGGAATCCAAACCTTTGTTTCGTAAGAATCTCCCAACAGATTTGGATAGAAAAATAGAACACATTCGACAATACCGTTACAGTCGAATCTAGGCTAACAGAATGATAGACGAAGGCATTACAGCTTTGCTACCATAGGATTCTCTCTCTCTCTTGTTACAGATGGTTAACCAAGTACTTACACGGAAAGTAATCATATTGGATAATATAAACGTGTCAAAAGCATGATTCATGCCCTAGACATGTGTTACATCTACACAAAATGTACAGCAATATAGAAGCAGTGAAACTTATTTTATGGATGTTTTTCATGTCAATAAGAAAATAAAAACATTAAGTATACAATATGAAGACATGCATTCTTAATAATACATAAAAGAATATAAGATATAATGGGAGTCGGTTATAACGAATGCAGATATAAAAAATTGACAGCCATAGTTAACAAATGATCTAATGTATACTAAATATATGGAATGTAATGGATATAACAAACCAATTCATGGATATAATAAGTAAATTTTTTCCTCCACTCTAATTTTCCTCTTTATATTTAAAGGTTTTAGTATTTTTGTTTACCTTAAATATAAAACTTTTACAAGATAATCTGATGATTTCAGTGGCATTCAGATTGTTCTAACATTGAAAACAGAACATCTGGCTCTAGTGCTCGAGATACAGTTGACATACTGGCAGATTTTTTTGGAGTACTAACATAAATAACAGTGTTTTCAATGTTTTAAGCATTATTAAACATGATCTTAGAGTTTATGCAAGTCAAATACTACAGAGATTAAATTAAATTTTATCAACTTTTTAGGCATAATAATATTAACGCCGATGTTATGGCATGGTTAGATGGTGAAACATTCGCGAAGAAAGAAATGTTTCTACATCCGGCGGGACATGATCCAACACAAATACGCTTTAAATACATTCATAGGGGATTGAATGTTCATTGTCCGTAGCTCAGTTGGTAGAGCTCCCGCCTAGATTGTAGAAGGATTATGCCCCACCAGACGCAAAAAACATTCCTTTTTTTACGAACGTTTCACCATCTAACTGTGACATAACATCGGCGTTCATATTACTAAGCCTAAAGAATGTTAATAAAAATTGTTTCTTAATTTAATGATCGTACAGATATAAAACTGCAAAACTTTTAAGCGAACAGGTATTACTGATGAGATATATATGAATAAGAGTCTAAAATGTACATTATATTCACATACACTTTTTATGTATATCATTAATTACCTAAGGTAACTAATTCAAACTACCTTATTCATTAATATTGGTATATTCAAACCATAAAAATGATAGTGGTTGATTAAGTATATTAATGTATAAATCATGCATATTAACTATTAACAATTATACAAAACAGTTTTTTGGTTATATCAAATAACGGCTATAACGAAGAAAATTCTCCGATTTCTTAATGTTTGTTACAATTGAGTTCAACTGTATTTGAATCATTAAATTAAAATTATATCACATTTTTTTAGCATTAGTAACTTAACAACGATAGTTGTAATAATTCAACAACATACTGCTCAGAAGCTCCTTCAATGAATTGTTCAAAATATTTGTCGACATACATATGGCAAGTAGTGCAGGCTAACTTTCCATCACAAGCACCTAACATAAAATGAGTACCTCCATTACCAAACTACACTTGATCGTCATCAAATATTAATCATCTCACTATAATGATTATATTTTATATAATTCAATTAAAAGAAAATTCCACATTAATAAGGCACATCTTTTTAGTCAACAAAATTCTATTCACATTAACTAGGGATTAGAAAATCACGTAACTTACTGAATCTACCTTTAAGGGAATGGAAAAGATAGTATATTTAATGAACTATTATTACTACAAGCAGGTCACGAATAGTACCAGTCTAATTAGTGTGATTTTTTTTCAATATAAGTTGCCCGCTTGTTGGTTGATGAAGCAGCACCATTTGTTAACCAACAATTTAAAAAATCGATATTATCATCGTAAAATTCAAAATTGGTCTTGCATCACATTTAGCGTGAGAAAAAATAAGTCGGTGGTTGTATTTTTATGGCATAAGGACAGCAAGGGTCACCCTGCACCAGGCGAGGAAAAACTAAGTAAGCAGTGGAGTTTTTCCAACTTCTTGCTTAAATCATAACGGTAATGAAATTCAATAGTAATAGGCGTATCAGCTTTGAAATAGATTTTATTTCAATCTTTAATATCAGTAGTATTAAAAATGATATAAAAATATTAATAAACCACTTTATGGTGCAAAAATAGTTCTTAACATCACAGAAACTTAATATATATACATACACACAGTGGAGTACCGTTCATATATTTCTCATTTATATGTTGTTTAGCTAAGGCAGGGTTTGAAAAATACTGGGCAACAGGTCGCCAAGGTGGCTAAGAAGTTGGATCTGGTTACCCAATTATTTTTTTGCATTATTAATTTTTTTTTCACTCAAAATGATGTTTTCTTTCCCCCTTCTCTAAAATGAGAAAAAA
>QLNU02015003.1:125858385-125870322 GCA_006491805.2 Dysdera silvatica | reverse complement strand
TGTGTTCTAGAGCACTTTTTCATATGATGACGTCGTCATACCGAAAAAACAAGACCATCATTGTAAAGAGCATGTTTTACTGTATTTTTTAACACTTAAAACCAAAAATCGGCATTTTTAACGAAATACACGATATTTTCAGGTACAAGCCCCCTTCAGGAAGAAACAAGTTCTCTCTCTGTTCTTCCTTTCCTCACTTTTTTTCTCACTTTAGTGAAGGGGAAAAACATAATTTCGAGAGGAAAAAGATAATTGATGTAAATAATAATTAGGGTCGCCAGATCAAACTTTTTAGTCGCCATGGCAATCGGCATTTTTCAAACTCTGGCTAACTGTTTATTTATGGGGTATATCAAACAGTTGGCTGAAAAATGTACTGAAATTAACACTGTCAGTTTCGAATTTTTTTCTATCTTTAAGATTTTCGTAGTGTGAAATCAATTTCCCCAACATGATCTTGGACCATCCACTTTTGATTGACATTGTAAGAATGCCGATAAGTTTCCAAAACATTTCCACTTTTTCTAGAACGATTTTGATAATATAGTCTTTCCTGTTATAGAACCCTGACTCAGGTATATGAAATATTGCAATGCATTGTCATTTGTTGGAAGTTGACAGCCTTTCCTTGATTCGAGGTGAATAACTAATTCGCCAACAAGCCATACTTGGGGAGTTTTGCTTTCCTTCCTTAATGTAGGAGGATTTGGGATCTTGACTACTGCTTCCAATTCCATTGAGGATGCAGACTCTAACAAATTCTAACAGCCCGCTGGGTAGTCTCAACTATCCCCAGAGGAAAACGAACGTTTTCAATGTCGCTCCCTAACTTTATTTTTAAAAATAGATCACAAATGGAAACAAAAGGAACCATCGGATGCAGTTCATTAATAAAAAACAACAGAAGCAATATCTACTACAGAAATTTTGAGATTTATGTTCTGAAAAACCACATTACTTATTACAGCTTGATGTATCATAGTTATGTGAGAAGTAACATTTTATAATTATTAAGTGTGCTTGATTAGCAGTGTTCACATTTAACACTATTATAACGCCCCACACCGATGCAATGTTAAAAACTTTAAATGAGGTGCATGGGGGGGGGTCCAAAATTATTCAAATCAGCTGAAATTTCAGGTGTAACAATGATTTACCATGCTTAACAACATAGGATAGGACAAGGGACCTTGAAAAATTTAAAAAGCGGTTTTTGCAATGCCCTAGTGACCAATGCTGTTGATACGATTCTGCCAGGTCTCTGCTCGAGTGTAAATGGTGAAAGGAAGCAATATATGAGGAGTTCGTAAAGGAGGAACATGAGATTTAAAGTGGAAAAAATAGCTATGGAGAGAAAGGTTTTTTTTTTCCAGTTAAGGATGGATAATAGCGTTAGGCGATGTTGGTGGAATGAAGATCAAAATAAATGTGGAATATAAGATCATTAGGAGACAGAGGTAATGGCACAGAGGGGTCAACTGATATTGGGAGTGGGGAGGTTGTAAGTTGTTGAGCAGTGGTGTTGCCAAGTCAATAGGATGGGGGGGACAACGGAGCAATGGCACAAGGGGGTCGACAGGTAAATGGTGGGTAGGGGGAATTCGGTCCTTGTTGAATTAATTATAAAAAAGTTTCACAAAGTTAAATCGCAAAACTGAAGCCTCATCTTGTATTCCATATAAACTGTGTATGACTATATATATATGAGAAAGGAGATTGATGTGATCAACATCCCTTGCAGGTTAGATAATTTAGCTAAAAATACTTTTTTTTTCCAAGTTTTAGTTACATATTTGGCAAACATTTTCTCCTGAGAAATATATGGGCTTAATAATTTTATATAAATTATATTAGTTTTGGTGCAAAAGGGTAACTTTTGGAAGAAGTTTAGTCAAAAGTACAAGTTTTTCAAAATTTTCAGTATGCAATGTGGTATGAAAAGCACAGTTCAGGAAAATTATTTTAATAAGTTATTTATTATAACAATGAATTTCAAATTTCCCTGACTTTTCCAGTTAGAAAAAACTTCCCTAACTTTTCCAGGTTTTCTAAATCCATAGACACCCTGTTCAAGTATCCTGACATTTCCAGGTTTTGTTTGTTTGTTTTTTGGTTTTACGGCTCAAAGACTACAGTGGTCATGCTGCGCCGGGACCTACTGTTTTCCGAGGAATCCGAACCTCTTAAGGCCTAGGGAACCAAACCCCGGACTACAGTGAGCAGTGCGATCTTTATGAGATCTCTGAGTAAGCGTTCTTTTTGCACTGCTGGGAGTCGAACCCGGATTAGCTGGGCGCACAGGAGTAAACGCTACCACACTGGAGCCAACGCGAGGGCCACATTTCCAGGTTCTCCAGCTAGTTGGGAACCCCAAGGAAATCTTTTTCTACCAGTTTCTAATATTTCCTTCTTGAGGCAGATGTATACAGTTCTTAAATGGTAGGTACGGTTCGCCACACTTTGGTGAAACCTGCTGTGATACACTTCAATAGCAATACATCTTGTTCATAAAATGAGACTTTTTCTTCGATGTGGTTACAGGCCTTTTCCTTTCTGGTTTAGAGGACCAGACTCTTCCCAGAAATTTAATGGAGAAAAAAAGAAGCAAACATATTATGGCAAAATTGATAGTAGAAAATAAGTGTTGCCATTTATTTGATTACTTTGATTCTTGATATTCAATTGTACATCTTTTCATTTATCCATAGCTTTGAGACGGTCCTTTGAAAGGGATATATACGGGGTTCTCCACTGTTTATGTATAATCGAGACTTTGTATAGCAACTGATACAAGATCGTTAACATAAATTTACTACAACTGCAAGGGAAATTAATAGTAGTGCAAACAAACAATGTGATGCCACATGGAGCTTGTGAATAGGCTTATTTATTTTGAAAATGCAAGGACAGCAAAGACCATATTGCACCAAGACCTAGCACAGTCGAACCTCGTTAGAAAAAACATACTCAAGACAAATTACTTTTAATATGATCCATTTCTAAAGTCCCATCAGAGCATACAGCATACTGTTCTTTCTGTCATACATGCATAAAGTTCCAAACTGTCTGGCAGTGGTACCAAAATTTGTCTGGTGAGTTTTATGTCACAATAATAGGCAGCGATGTCCTAACGTGTTTGTAGTCCTTGGACCTAATCACTTTTGGGGGGGGGGCCCTTTTATCCAGGCCCGTAGGAAGAGGGGATAGGACAGGCCTGGCCTCCCCCTAAATATTTTGTGGCCCCAAAAAATGTTAATAAAATGGCAACTTTTTTTAATTCTGGCTCCCCCTAAGGTTGGATGTCCCCCACTAAACTTTTTCATTGGCCATCAATCTGAAATTTTTGTTTTTGTCTTCTTTTTTTTCCATCCCCCAGCCTGGGAAATTGTCTGCTGGTGGCCAATTTTGTCTGGTAGTCAGAATGCTAGAATATGGCACATTCTGCATCCATGCTTTCTTGATAAGGCTAATTACTGTTAATATGAACAGATTTCCTGTTCCCATTTGAATTCATCTTAACGAGGTTTGACTGTATTCGCTGAGGAAATGGAACCTCTGCCACCAAGGGAACAAAGCTCTGAACTAGGATGAACCATTAGAAGTCAAACCTGGGATAATGGCATGATGTTAATGTGTTACTATTGTGCCACCACAGGGTGGTCAGGATTTCGACAGACAACTGTTCCCTTTGTCAAATGTGATTTTTCTGTCTTCTCTTGACAAAAAGGGGAGCATTTGACTCTCGAAATGTATTTTGAACCTTAAGCCAGTGCTGAAATTACTGTTGTTATGAAATACGGAACTTCAACTCCAATGCTGGATATGTAGAACTTT
This sequence comes from Dysdera silvatica, assembly GCA_006491805.2. Lineage (NCBI taxonomy): Eukaryota > Metazoa > Arthropoda > Arachnida > Araneae > Dysderidae > Dysdera > Dysdera silvatica. The sequence goes on along the minus strand of QLNU02015003.1, from coordinate 125,866,488 downwards.
CTAAAACATTAGACGAAAGCATTATGGAAACAGAAATCAGTGTTATCCTATGCGTTTTTCGAAGGGTACTGTGCCCTGCCCGCACTAGAAAGCAAAAATCCTGCCCTACATGCCTTTAAAATGAAAAATTGCCGCCCTTTTTGCCCTTAAAATGGCAAGACAGCATCCTATGTGGTTGGTCACCTTTGAACATGACTGGATTCCAGGAAAGGACATCTCTCACTGACATTAGAGATGGGTCGTTCGTGAATGAACGGGTCTTTTTGAACTATTCACAAAAATTACCTGTTCATACAGATTTCTTGTTTTATGAACTACCGTCCTTTCTTCATCATAGTTCATGATCATGGTTCACAGTTTGTGAGCTTAGTTCGCAATTTGTGGTCACTGCTCTTTGCTCGTAATTCGTGATCATCGTTCATAGGTTGTGGTCTTCGTTCTCAGTTCTCGATCATCATTCACAGATCGTGGTCTTAGTTCGAAGTAACCACCAGGCAGTGAAGGATGTATTGGGGAAGGGATCCAGAGCCCCCATCCTTTTTCTACGCTGTTATTTGCAGAGAGCATAAGCGAGGGCAAATGCTGCATGTCAGGACTGTATATCGAGTATCCAGGAGCTCCCATCCTTTTTCTAGGATGCTATTTGAGCTACGACTACGATATTCGATATTCAGAGAGTGTACACAAGGGCACTTAAAATGTCTCATGTCAGTACTGTATCAGGGAATCCCGGAGCCCCATCCTTTTTATAAGCTGCTATTTCAGCTACGATATTCCGTATTCAGAGAGCGTACGTGAGGGCACTTGAAATGTTGCATAGGGCCTATCAGGATATGCAGGAGCCCCCCCCCATCCTTTTGCTAGGCTACTATTGGAGCTATGACTATGATATTCCATATTCAGAGAGTGTACTTGAGGGCACTTGAAATGTCACAAGTCAGGGCCATATTGTGGTACACGGAGCCCCCATCATTTTTCTAGGCTGCTATTTAAGCTACGACTACAATACTCCGTATTCAGAAAGTGTACGCCAGGGCACTTGAAAGGTCACATGTCAGTGCCGTATAGGGGAATCCCGGAGCCCCATCGTTTTTCTAGACTGCCATTAAAGCTACAGCTACGATATTCCGTAGTCAGAGAATGTATGTGAGGGCACCTGAAACGCCACAGTATTATTAATAAAAATGACATGTAAATGTCAATAAATAACGTGTCAATAAAAAACATCTATTCAATTTGAAAAAAAAAAACCGTCTGTTGGCAAAACATAAAACATTTAGCATTGCTTGTTCCTTAGCAATATCAAATGCTGAAATAGAGGGGATATTTCCTCAGCTAAAATTAATATTGACTAATAAAAGAAATAGGCTCAAAGTTAACCAATTCAACAAAATAATGATGGTAAAAATAAATAGTTAAATAAATTACAGTAAAGCAATACACAAATGGAAGGATGCAAAAAACTGGCACTTGTTTATAATCTAAAGAAAAAAAAAGTTCATGATCTGTAATTCTGTGATGAAACAAAAATTTAGATGTGCTTAAAATTTCAATAATTTTTTTTTCTATTATATACATTTTCTTGCAAACGTTTTATTACTGATTATATGTTACAAAAATGTTTATAAATTAATAGCAGCTGAAATTAATGTGCATGTGGTAAAAAAAAGCAGAACATGTTAAATCTTTTACCTCCGAGAATGAGTATGTTAAATAATTTAATTATATTAACATTAAAAATTTATATCAAGTACTTAATTATATTAACACGAAATAATTATATTAATATTAAATGATTAATTATATTATCATTTAGCAATTTAATTAAAATATTAGTAAATAATTATGATTTACATAATGACATTTGCCAAGCCTAAAGCGCATATACTTATTCTTTGTTTTTGAGTGCCCTTAAATATAAGTACAGTGCCTTTTTTTGTATTCTGATGTACCCTTGAAAATTCAAAATGCCCTTTTTTTAAGACTAGCACCTTGCCCTTTTTAATCCTAGGATGATCTCTGCAAAAATTAACATTACCTTCTGCACCGACATCATGCTTTTTGGCTAAATTCAGTACATTTTCACCGACTTTAGCTCTAACTTTAACTTCTTCACCTTCTGGAGTGACAAATATAACAGTGATCCTACAAAACATAAAAGCATTAGAATGAAAAATAAGGGTAGTACTGATATTACAAATATAATAATGTACAGTTCGTTCACAAAAAATAGTCTGATAGTCCCATTAGCAATAAAGGTAGCTGACATCACAAATGACCCAGCCGATTTTAGCAGAAGAGAGGACGTCACTTCAGAACTGGTTTTTGGCACAAATGAGTGCCCTCCCATCTGCTGTAATTGGCTAGGCCATCTGTGACGTCAGCTCCAGTTATTTCTAATGGTACCATTGAACTACTTTTCATTCATGAACTATATATGCAATAGATTCATTTCCAATTCCACATTTTAGAACTACTTCGGTAATCTGAAAAATGATGAAAATTTTAATAGGACTTTCCTGTTTATTTGTCACGGTGCAGGGCAGCTCAGGTAACATTGCACCAAACCGCAACTTTATTTACGGCTACGAATAATGGGACAGATTATATATACACATTAGTTGGATATGGTTGAATTTTTATGACAGAAACACAAAAAAATTCATTTTGCAATAAACAAGGTGAGATTGTACAGAAGGTTTACACACATGTTAATACAACTTCTGTGGCACATGATATACTAAAAGACGTCAAGCGAATTTTTGGACCTGAGTTAAATTAAAATATAGGTATTTATATAGTAGAAATCAGTTATAATGAACAACGGGAATAACAAATTCACCGCTATAATGAACAAATAACAAAGGTTAGTTTACATAATATACACAGTTATATCCAAAAACAGTTATAACGAATAATGGCTATAACAAAAAAAAAAAAAAACTCTGGTATCTTTACATTTGCTACAATCAAGTTTGGCTGTAACTACATCCAATGGGCTTATTTAAAGAAGCATAATAAATACAAGCTGCGAAATTAGTTGTCAGGATTAAGTTAAAGGGCAACAGTGATAATAAGATCGCATTTAAAACTTGTGATAATAAGATCGCATTTAAAACTTGTGGTAATCCACTTGTATTGACTGGTTATTTCATTCGATCTTAAATAATAACTAACCATGGTTTGTCTATTATAATAACTCCTCCTACTGCTAAATCGGTGACTCTGTTGCCATGGAAATGAACCCTTAGACTGTTTCTGTGGCAATAAACAGGTGCAAACTTACCTGTGAGAGAAGTTCTCATGGTAATTAGAAAGTAGCTAAGTGTTTATGTATACCAGTACTCAAAATTAAATGTGATAATCCACGAAATCATACACAATTCACAGCATATGAAACAAACAGTAATTAAATTTGTTTCATATATGTAAATACATATATTTCCTCAAACTGATTAACAGCGTCTCAAAAAGGATGAGTAATTGCTGTGAGTAAAGTGTAACTGTGGAGTGCAATCATATTTAAGAACTCAAACTAATTTTGCACATACTTTTGTGATTATATGTAACAGCTCTTCTGTGATCGGTGGCAAGAAATTACTTTATATGCATTATTATAAAAAAATGTTTCCATGAATAAATTTATTTTATATGACGACAAAAAAATTTCCCCAATTATTGGGGTGGCTGGATGAATGCTTTTCCGGTGAAAGCGAATCGACAGAATTCAACTATAGACTGCAATTAAAAAAAAAAAAATAACCTCTGCCATCTTTTGAAATTTTGCCCTCCTAAAATTTAATGCCTTGGACATATGCCTAACATGCCTATTTATAAATTAAATTTGGCTTTGACCGCAAATGCACACAATTTAAAATATTATGCATATGTGGACACTTCACTAAAGAAACTTTACTACTGATTTCGTTTTGTGTAGTCTTCGTGATCGAAAATTGATAGCAAAGTTTAAAATCGGAACTGAGCGTAAAACTAAGGAATATCGCTAAACATAAACTATTCCTAAAGCAACTTCCTTATAGGCAAAAAAAGCTACGTTAAGACATTAGTGGAATGCTAGGGGAGGGAATCAAGGTATCGTAGTGGGCCAGAGTCACTAGATTGCAGACAGTGGGTTCCCCTCCAATGAGTGCAATAATGATTCTGATCTTGGGACTTTCGTCGGTAAGATTGGTAGAGGGGAAAATAAAGGATTGAGCAATCGAAATTTACGTCATATAAATAATAAAAATTGGACATTTTAGACGCCAAAAATGGCGACTGGGTCTAAAATCTTGGTCGTCAAAACAAAATTTATAGGTGCAAAATATGACTAATGACCACTAATTTTGAGGCCTGCTAGCCAGTGGTAACTAATCAAATATTTGAGTTTTAAGCTTTACTCAAGAGTATTTATTGAATCATGGCATAACTGCAACCAAACTCTTGCATCATGTCACCCACACAAATATCTGAGAACAATATGATTTTTAAGAGATGACTGCTAAACATAACAAAAGTAAGTCTTAGTTGCTGATTTCCCGAGTTTTAAACAAAACTTGATATACATACTTTGAGTGATTTTGTTAGCCATCCAGTGGATCAAGAACAAGAGTGAATTTAGAGGTCATTCAAGTGGGGAAGCGATTAATGGCTTTATTTTTAGAAATTACATTTCATTGGACCTTTACCTTGTACCTTTTCAATGTTAAATTTTCATTCAAGGGGATGGCGATCACCCCCCTAAATCCATGCCTGATCACGGAATACTTCTACAGAAAGATGTATAGTTTTCATAATTATTGGGAGGAGGGCCAAGCAGACATTATGTACATTTATACATTATAATATATGTAAAATTGCAATTTATTTCAAATTATTCGGGGGGCAGAGGCATAAAACTCTACGCCTGTGCTTCTAGATGAAGTCACAAGTGTGTACAAGAACTGAGATGCATTCAATCGGCTAAGAGACCACTTGGCACACTGACTGACTACGCCTGTGGATGGAGACCCCTAGTTGTGCATATACTTTCCTCTCAGGATTACAAATTAATCTGTACAGTCCTGGAATTTTTTTATAGATCCTTGTATGAGGTGATACAAGTCAGGAGATTATAACACTTGTTTTTATAAATATATTTTTATGCAAAACAACTATCACCTTCCTACTTACTGTACACTAGAAAGGGAAAATTTATTCTTACATTTCAGTTTCTGCATCTGATTGTGCATCATCCTGCTGGGAACCAGCTAAAATCATAAAATACAATAAAGCAAATTAACACATATTAAAAACAACTTCTTCATTAATAATGAAATAGACTTTTCATTAATATCGAAAGAAAATATATACATAAATTTTGTCCTTCATTAAAAAATAGCAACATGTTGAAAAGTTATACATGTAAATAAAAAGCAACTCAAAAAAAACTTGAAATGAACGAATTAAAATGAATGAATTGACGGAAAGTCACTAAATGTTGTAGACAGGTGTGTGACGTCACACATAGGTTATCTGCGGAGCTTGTCCGAGCATTTGCACATGTTTCGTCATTCTTTTGGCTGTGTTTTGTTACTTGCAGTGAATTATATTATGTCTGAACAGTTAACATTGCCTTTTTCTTATGGAACTGTGGCTGAAGGGGAAAAGAAGTGTGCAGGAGTGGGTTATGAAAGAGGGATAAATTTCACCAGAGTATGGGCTAGGCCTCATTTAGATGACGCTTTCCAGTGGTGGAAGGAAGGAGGTGAAAATGCACATAATAGGGAAGGGAGGGAAGGAGGATTGAAGGGAGGGGGAGGTAGGGAAAGAAGGAAAAACCATATACACTTTAAAGACTCCAAGACAACATACAAATATGGTCGAGGGAATGTGGATTAACATGAAACAAGAACTCCAGTGTCAAGAAGAGCAATAAGACTTAATCGTAACACTACAGATATATCCCCTGTTTTGTCGCCAACTCGTCTCCAAAACTGATGCTATACTCTTAAAACAGAGGGAAAGTTTTAGGAAGCGCAAAATATATGCGTAGTATATGTAGTATGGGTAGTTGTATTGTAACATCTCAGAGTGTGTTTAGCCATTTTGTTGGTGGCGTTTCCCGACGGTAGTATTTGATGAATCGCAGCGGTAGGATGGGCGAACATTTAAATATTTCTTTCACGGATTGGAATTGAAAAGGCGTAAGTTTGTGATAGATTAGTGCATGAAAGGGGGTCTACTAGCGTGTATATGTCCTGAATGTGACAAATGCATGAAGTTGAATGGATGAGCGAACGTTTAAATATTTTTTTTCACGGATTGGTATGGAGAGATAAAATGAAGGTAGAGGAGGTAGATGAGAAAGGAGATATAGGTGAAGAGGAGGGGAGAGGAGGTATACGGAAAGAGGAGATACGGGGGAAACATGGAGCATCACGCTGAAAGACAGGTTTGTTTGGTTTTTTTTGTTAAAAGAATATTAAAAAGATATAACAGGAAGTAAACTCAGTATAACAGGTAGTTACTCCTTAAAGAAAAATATGGCGAACAGGAGGCGTATGCATGACGATGTAATCCGGTCAGGAGGTTGCCATGCCTTGGCGACAAATCGAACAGGAGATACGAATGCAGTTTGGCCAACTTGGTACCTCCTTCTTTAACTTCGCTGAATCCAGACGTCCATGTCGTTAATATGACATAAGCATAGTGACGGATCAGTGTCACTGTTACCATGTATTTTGGAAACACTTCCCACTAAAAAACACTAGGGGATAGATTGTGTAGTAGCACCAAAGAGCACGAAAATTGTTTCTTTCAACAACGCCGCCCTCTTTTTTTTTCTTAACCATGTGCATGGGCTTAATTACAACTACAGTAAAACCTTCTTAACGAGCACCTCCGCATAGTGGGCATCTCTATAAAATGAACATTGTTGCAATTAATGCCCAGTTTCAATGCTTATCACTTAGTCTTTCCGAATAGCGGAGACCTTCCGATAGTAAAGTCCCGAGGTGTTCGATATTCAAAAGTTTTACTATATATAAAGCGTAATAACTTACAAAAAAATTACGCTGCAAATCGAAAACAAAATTGAACATCAGAATAAATAATTATGCTTACGGTCTATACACAAGCTATTAGCACTCGTCCTAAATAAACGGGTTGTCCTGATTTGATTTTGGCTTTTCAAATATACATCATTGCCGTGGTAAGAAAGAAGACTTTTAGGATAGGAATTGAACTTGGGGAGCGAAGAAAAATCAAGGACTGAAGGCAAACACCGCTCTCGTAACCTACGAAACAAAAATCTAACACCGACTATTCGTCTGAATTTACAATGCCCGTAAAATAGCATCTTTCAAACTTCTTCAATACATTACGAAATAAATTCTTTGTTGGTAAACTTAAGAAATCTCCAACTCGGACCTCCCCCCCCAAAATTTCCCACTAACCGGTTGCTCGTATTTTGACAAGACGCTAAAGTTTGCCAGGATTGCCTCACAGGACAGAAACTGCCCACGATGACCGAAATACTGCGCATGTGCGTGGACTCCTGTAAATGCTGTTAGGTACTAGTAATGCCGAAACACGCTATAAAATAGCTAAATGTGCTGTCATCTGGCTAGATATACAAACGATGGTGTAGCTCCCTATTGATATCCCCGCTAATATAGTATTTTGATTATGAATTAGCATTTGTTTTAAATAAATCAGTACTTACCTGAATCACAGAGACCGAACTGGGGAGGAGACCCCCCAGACTTCCTCCGCTCGTCGCTTCGCGACTCGTGCCGTTTCGATCACATTCGATGTGCGCTGTCTGAATCAGTAACTGTTGAATCATTATATGTTTATAAGTATAAATTATAATTTTATCCCCTTGCCCAGGGATTTATACACCCCCTTATTATGTAAACACACACAAAATCTAATCCACACTACAGCCTTTTTGTCAACAAACATATGTGAAATAAACACGCATGCACATAATGCGACAGGAGAAACTATTGCGTATAAATGCGGCAGGAGTAGCTATTTTCTCCTGTTTTTCTAGCCAAGTAAATGGAAACACTTATAGGAATTTTCTTAAGTCCACGCACATTCGTAGTATTTCGGTCA
>QLNU02015003.1:125840926-125858285 GCA_006491805.2 Dysdera silvatica | reverse complement strand
AGATAAATTTATCAGTAGAAACTTTATGTCTACAAGGTTGATTTCTGCTTGCAAAAGTTTTAATATGCTTCAGTGTCATATTCAAAACATATACTTATCTATAAAAAAATAGCGCTATATTTATCTACAAGAAGGCAGATGTCATGATTTTCAATTCACTATCCGATTCTAATAGCTGGTTATTTAAAATCACTTCTGTCATTCATGTCTTGAAGTAACAATCAATGAGCAATTTCTTGTGCGACACCTTTGAAACAATGTAAGGTTTTATTTTCACTTACGACAACCACATTTCTTTTTTACCAGTCATACTCACTCACATACCACAAAATATGACATGTTCCTTCACAGTTTTTCACCCATTAGTAATTTAATTAGAATTAATTTGAGGCTGTTCTGTAATCAAGTTTCTGTAGCTGGGAAAATCTATATTTTTTATTCACTATAAGCACGTTTATAAACAGTACTTTTTCATTTCCTTCAATATGTGTATGCCCGGTTTCACGAAAACTTTTATAGCATGTTTTAATTGTAAACAGCTTCCAAGTAGAGAACTGTGTAAAAAATTTGAAATTACTTTAATTACACAAAGGTACTTTAAATACTCAAAGATGACAAAGTTATCTTTGACTGAGATCACTCCAGAAGAAGATTCACAAAGACGAACCAAAGCGTTAAGTTTCTTTGAGTAATTAAACTCATTTAATAATTTTCACATAGTTTTGTACTTGAAAACTATTTAGATTGTGTATCCTTCACCTATACCAACAGCCATCTTTACCTATTCGTTTTAGCTGTTTTCTGCTTTCTGAATCATTATTTGGCCATTGCACAGTGCTTTATCATGGACAATGAACCAGGTTTTTAAAGCTAATTCAACTTTATCGTCTTTCTTGGTTGAACTTTATCATCTTCCCTTTAACCAGGGATGTAGCCGGAAACCTCAGATTGGGCAGAGGGGCTGAAATTGATTCACTGGTTTAGTTTCACTAAATCTTGGGGAAGTGTTAAAATAGTACGTAAAATTTTTCTTGTGGGTAGAGCTCCCTTAGCTATCCCCCCCCCCTCCCAGATATACCCTTGCTCTTATCTCTTTCTAAATTGTAGACCAGTGACAATGTAACGATTATGAAATATCCTAATGAAATTCCATAACTATTGTCCTGTGTTTCCCTTTGTCATACAAATTCTCATTCTGCTTTGTTGCCATAAAAGTTTGCTCTATTTTTAAAAATCAACAGGAAAAAGTTGCCCTAAAGTTCTTCCAAACAGTTTTTTTTAGGTCCATCTAAATGTCTGGACTACCGGGGTCCGGTTTATCGAGACTACTGCATATCAATTTTCCCATTCTCATACACTCTGCGGTGTTCCACAGGGATCGATCTTGGGGCCTCTACTATTCAACTTCTACATTAATGATATCTTCTATCTAACGACTCCTCTCAAACCTATCTGTTTTGCTGACGATACTAGTATCTTCTTTAAAAGCACTGAAATCAACAAGCTAATCTCTTTGATTGATACTAATATCAAGAATTTCACTTTCTTCTTTGAAAGTAACTATCTAACACTCAATACCTCAAAGACTAAATGCCTTTTTTTTACCAACAAAAAATATTGATCTTAATCGTTTTAATCTCGGTATAAATAATACAACGACCTCATTTTCGCAAAATATAAACTTCCTCGGTGTAACTCTTTAATCCAACCTTAAATGGGATATTCCCGTTAACAATATCTGTAATAAAATTAGTAGAAATATTGGAGTGATTCGAAACATCAGCTGCTACTTACCTATCTCAATTCTCCTTGAACTTTACTATTCCATGATTTTTTTTTCTTTACTATTGCCTGGTACATGGGGAAACACTTTTACGTCAAATCTCAATAGACTTACCAGACTGCATAAAAAATTCCCCTGCCTACTATATTATCAATCTCATACTTCTAGAACTATTGAACTAGCTTACGATCATCAGATATTATTAATTGAAAAATTATTTACGTGCAAAACTTCCATCTTCATGTTTAATACTATTCGAAATGGTACTCATTCTGATCTCATTTCACTGCGTTTTCCTGATCGAACCCACTTTACAAGAAATCTTAACGATCTGATACCAGAGTATTCACGAACGAAACTTGGACTCTCGCTCATCTGTTGCTTTGGCCCTAGGGTGTGGGATCTTCTTCCTAACTCACTTAAATCTGTTCATTCCTTTGCTCAATATAAAAAACTCATCCGCAGACATCTATCGGAAAGAGAATTTTAATATCACTATATTTTTCTCTATTTATGCCTTCCATACCTTTACTAATCAGCCACCTCTTTCATCATATTGTATTTAGTTATTTATTGCACATTTAGTTTGTATATTGTTTTTATTACTCCCATTTATGATATACAATACTGGGCATCAGGGGCTTTGTGAGACCCCAAAGTCTTTGCCTTCTACTGCCTAGACGGATTAACCTATCTGATAAATTGTAAATAATTTTTACTTTATATAAAAAAATAATTTTTAATCCATCTGAATAAACTTTAATTTGATTATTTCTTAGTCTTAGCGAGTAAAATCTTCCGGGACGTAAAGGTCATTCCGCTTTCCAGGAGTCAGGAGCGAACAGGATATAAAGAATAACTCTTGAAGTTAGATTTATTCAAACAGGAATTGTATGCTCTATGTCAGTGATTCCTAACCTGCGGACCCCGAACTAATTTCTTTGGGGGGTCGCCGAAACTATTTTTAATTGCAATAATTTTTACAAAGATTTTCATACCAAATGTTTCAATGCTCTTATATTTCAACGTGGCTACTGTAGGGCGGCAAGGCTTTGTGGGCTTGCTTGGCTGTTATATTAGGCAGTTAAAGACTTCGAATGGCGGCTTGCCAGTATGTCGCCAATGGAAATTATTCGTATAGAAATAATTACTTCTCATCTTATTTAATATATTTATTTAAAGCACTTTGCTTCAATATTAGCGTACTGCTAACTTGATACGAATCTTGGTTACAATGGTAACGTAATAATAAGAGGAATATTAATTTAGAGGTTGGCCATTTTGACGTCTGGCCTCCCTGAAAGCTCCGACGCTTCTTTCTACTTTTTCCCGCGAGAACCCTCGTTACGTCACATCTAATGGCTACCTACAGATTTGGCGCGAACTGTCGGCTAATTAGAGATTTTCCTGATTAACGAATTTTTTTTTTTTTTCGCGCGTGTGTGTCCTTGACTTGAGGAAGAAGGGCAATCTTCACGTAATGGTGATATTTGAAATGCTAAAAATTTATAAACGCGGCCGGACAGCTACATTACAATATTATATTAACGGTTGTTTATTTCATCTATAATATTAACATAATATAATTTTATATTTAATGTGTTTTCTTTACTCTGTTAAAAGTGCTTTTATTATGCAAATATGAAGGCGGCGGAGATAGGCGGTCGCGTACTATTTGGTTAAAATAAGAGTTGGAAAACACTGCTATATGTGACGTCTGTTTCAAAAAAGTTTACTGTATTTGCTTCAATATTATGGATTTTCTGCAGCATTTGCTTCAATATTATGGATTTTCTGCAGCATTTGCTTCAATATTATGGATTTTCTGCAGCATTTGCTTCAATATTATGGATTTTCTGCAGCATTTGCTTCAATATTATGGATTTTCTGCAGCATTTGCTTCAATATTATGGATTTTCTGCAGCATTTGCTTCTGCTAATGCAGATTCAGAAATCAATGCCGATAGCGAATCTCAAATCCAACGAAGCTAAAGTTTTCTATACCTCTCATAGCATATACCCCTCAACAAAAGCAAACGGGAGGGATAATAAGATTTGTATCCTCTTTTTTCTGCATCCAAATCATGTGTATTCAATTGTCCTAATGTTATATTTGATCGTTCTGTCATGGCATAAAATTGAAGTGAAATGTTTTCTCTTTTTAAAAATACATTTTCCACCAAGATAAAATGTCAGCTGGACGTCTATAGCATATTAACACATCCATTCCATTGACTTACTCGGTATACTTCAATTTGAAACTAATTTATAATTATTTGTTTATTGCGCCAGACCTCAGGGAATGGAGCGCAAACCAAGAAATTAGAAATAATTTATAATACATCGCTTAACTGGGAAAATATGCAGCTTAATTGGGACAAAAACTTAAGATTACAATTACTTTTTACAAACATATCACGAGTATGTTACACACAGTCAAAAAAATATGTACGAACAATTTAATATAGCATGATTTTAAAAACAGTACATAAGAACTTCGGTTACGTACCACTTAGTGTTTGCTATATGCATGGTGATGCAGCGTTGTGGTGAAGCACATCGACGTCAAAGACGTCAAAGGCCTTGATCACATTCCAAAAAGCTTGTGCATCGGCCATTTTGATGCCATCGTATCATGCCATCTAATTCACTGCTTTGTTAAAGTTTAGTGATTTACAAGTGTGTAATTTTTAATAAAATAAGGTCAAATGGGTGGGTGCGCCGCTGGGAATTATTCAAATCACTCCAGAAATAAACACAGAATCTTTAGATTTGCAACAGATACTGTAAAAAGAAGAAAATGGATTATTAATTTTTCAGTGTTAGATGTCGTGTTGTGAAACCGGAAGTGTACAAGAAAATGGCGGCTGATGCGTCGGCCTAGAATTCTAGGGGCTCTAATTCTCGAATTGTGAGCCGGGTGAAATTGAAGGCTCGTCAGTTCCAGTTAGACCACCAGGAGTGTATGACGTTGCGTAAAAATTTATGTCTATTGCTAAGATGCCAAAAAATTACACTTCCAAGCAAAATTGCTTTGCTGCGTGAAATTAAAAGCCAGCTATCTAATAAAAGCCGAAGTGGACTCGCTGAAGTAACTGACGTAATAAAGTCAATTATATTATTTTATATTTTAAAATTTATTATTTTTCCTTTAGAATTTATATTATTTACTTATATATGTATTGTAAATTCTAAATGCATGTAGTCATGAAAAAATATCAAGTGTTTAATTTTATATGAAATTGGCCTATTTGGGGCAGCTGCTTAATTGAATCAAAATGTCTTAGACCCGATGTGTTTCGATAAGCGAAATTGATTGTATTGATTGTATTGATTTTATTTCATCACCCTGATCCTCCGTTTTGTTATTTTATACTTCTACTCTTCTCTAAATAAATAAATTTGTATGAAATAGAAACACATAAAGTTTTGAAATATGTAAACAAATTAGCTAAATTATGGTACAAAAATAATTTCAATTAATACGTTCCGAAAATTTTGTTTTAACAAATTTTATCTATTTATTTATTCCTCTATTTATTTACTCGTCCGAAAGCTTGATTGATCCATTTTATTGATATTTTACTAGCGTTTAACCTTTGTTATGTAAATTTTTTCCCTGGTGCCTTGCATCTTATTTCTATTGTACTAACGACGGATGAAGTTCCATTTCTTTTTCAGGTATTTGCATTACTCCTGATGAAGGACTGCTGCTGATGCGTCCGAAAGCTTGAGTGATCTTTTTCATTGCTATTTTACCAGTGTTTAACCTTTTGTATGTAAATTGACTATTTATCTTAAATGTACCATAATTTCATAAAATTATTCCAAATTTTTAAGAAAAATCGTGTATATTATGCTGCGGGCTCTTCGCTTCGCAAGCTTCGTAAATTGCTTCCACTTAGAGAGCATGACAACGCAACTTTTATAATTACAGTTATTGTAAAATTAGCAACAATAGAAATTTACTTCTTACATTTTGCAACTGTTGAAAATTATTAAATTTTCCACATATGATAGCAATATACGTAATTATATTCCAAATTCTGTAAAGAAAACAAAACAAATTTTCGACTTTCATCAACCTGTACACACGTACAATTGGAGGCTCCGCAAAAAAAACCCGAAAAAAACGAAAAAAATACCCCCAGCGTATTATATTATTTTAATGTAGTATTCTAATTATTTTATCTTTTTGAATTTTATTTAATTATTATAAACAGTTTCAGTAAATATTATTTTAAGTGGAATACACATGGCTTGCATTTATTTTCAATTTTAACCTCAAATTGCTTTAACTACAAATACATAACATATGCCGCTGTCATCGTTAATCATTATAAGTCGACTGCAGGGTGGAGGTCTCATCCTCATCACGCATGTAGTACCCTGAAAGAAACAGAGAATTTGTATTTAAACTCAAATTACACTGCCGTGTTGGCAAGCTGAACCTGCAATTTAACGGGAAATTCAAACTCCAGTCCTACAGCCGATGAAGTCATACGTTCCTCGGAAGTTGTTATCTCACCCAAACAGCGGACGACAGCTGGCCTCTACAGGCTCGGGATATTGTGCGGGAACGGATATTTCCAGCAGGGAGCGGCAGTGGGATCTGGAATGAGTACATATTAAATAATAATTAGAAATGTGCTCATATTAAACATGAAGTGCGATCCGAAATGATAATTCACTTGTGCACTTTGATTTGAAAACTGACTGGAAACCCAGCGGTACATCAGATATTTATAGATTGTTTCTTTGTTTATCTTTTATGGCGTGAAGACAACTAATGTCATGGTGCAAAGGGGCATAAAGTTTTCCGAGAAACACTGATCGCTTTCGCTTAGGGAACAAAACCTCAAACTACGAGAAGCAGAAACCACAACAGACATCTTATGGCACCATGGAAATTGATTCCCGCGCGGTAGAAGAGGACGTTAGGTTTATGCTACTATGGGGTGTTGTTTTTAAAGCTCATTTTGTATAATACTGACATATTTTTTGCAGTTGCTTCCGCAAAAGATATTTGTTTTGAAAATTATACGAAGAGCGCAAGGGAGTTATTTTATACAAGACGGTATATTTAGAAAGATTCCTAAACAGATTCTTTGAATGAAATCAACATAATGATTCAAATAAATTTTATCGCATTACTTCAACATGAAATTCATATATAAGTATTATGGGGAAAAAAGTGAATATAGTGTTGATGTATTTTATAAGAAAAATTCATATATATGTGCTGCATGATTTAATTGTTAATGTTAAAGTAGGAAGTAACTAATTTCCAATAAATAGGAATTAGCAAATTACTTTTAATGAAACAAATAATTAAAGAAATTATATCTGTACTGAGAATGATAAGGGCGATTGTCCAATTTGCAAGTTTATGGGAAAAATCCATTTAATTTCCAAAAATTTTTAATCATGTATACAGGATTCAAAGAAATATTTTTACGTGGAAAGAATTAAACTTTGAGAAAGTTTCGTTGATTGTCATATGTGTGTGACTCAAACATTATCGAATCGAGAAAATAAAACTTAGAGATACCCTAAAAACTTGAAAATTGGATATTTGAACTCATTTTTCCAAAGGACAGATGTGTTATTGGGAAATTTCTTTTAATAATTGAAGTTGCTATGTTTTTATTAATTGTTTTCTTGTTTATGCGCGTATAATTTGCATACTTATAACTAATTCAAATAAATATAACGGAAATAAGAGTAAAATATTCCTTGTTTTCGTCGTACAATATTGTGAGGCAGAATATGCAAAAATAGCTCAAGAATGATAAACTTTCAACTGTCAATTTCTTTTTAATCAAGTGACAAGCTCTCACAAACCGTAACCGCCTGACTTACATTTTTATGAGGATTTTCTTATGCAATCATACATTGAGTGCCTGGAAAATGACGGGTCCAGCATAAAATATATCCAGCATGGTTTGACTTCCTCAGTAATTCTCATCATTAGTTCATTTCGTTGATTTCAATTCTTTTTTGTTTTGCCATCAGAGAGTACCATCTGTCTTTCTGAAGTTACTTCTGAAGAAAACAGTATAATGAATTATCTTAAAATGTTCAACGTTGATCAAGTATATTTAATTGTGTCAGTTGCATATTGTTGTGTTATTTTATTATAAGTGTGCGCCACAGGGTATTCTCGTACTCTATTATCAAACAAAAACCATTAGTGGAAATTCTTTCGTATGGAAGCAATTCAATAAGCAATGAATTTCGTGTTCCATCTCGAGTACAAAATCCATGACGCCAGACGCTTGACGATATTTTAAAGTAGCTGAGAGAAGGAAAGTGATCGCAAAATTTGAAATTCTTGCCATCCAAAATATTGCAGCCATGTAACAATCAAATATAATCCGAGTTGAGAATTTGTGGAAGAGTTCAAAGACCTAGTCTGTAAACGCTTTTGGCTATCTCTGATTCGTCAGAAGTTATGGCATATTTTATAAGTCGAAATTTATGCTAAATTTTATTACATAAATTCGAAAATATGGTAAATTCTGGAATAATCTGAGGAAATAAACCTATTCGGATTGCCGTCGAGAAGAGTAAATCGAAGTGGTATTTCAGCTATCGAAATATATGGAATTTTTCTAAAAAATCTAAAATTTTCTATTTAAAAACATTGATTGGAATTTAAAATTGATCTCAATGTGTCACCCAATAGCTCACCCTTCAACAGACAATGATCACTGGAGTCATGAGCACTCCAAAAAATATATTTTTTCACTGTAAAAAATTCCAACTTTTATGAAAAATGAAGGGTGTTATTCCAAGACTATGGCAAATTCTGTCCTTGACCTCCCCACCCAAAATGAAAGTCTGTGTTCGCCCTTGGTGGTTTTCGCTTGCTATTTAATTAAATCTCACATTTAATTAATTTATTGTGCCAGGATTTAAGAACCAGGAGAGAAATAATCTCAAATCAAGAAATTAATTAAATTAATTTATAATTATCTTTTATTACTGGAAAGGTTTAAGGCATTTTAATTGCATTTAAAGTTTAATTATTAATTATGATTCGTCAATTCGCTAATTTCGCTTATTTCATTAGACTGGAAATTTAAATTATAAGGAAGAAAATGGCTTCCACCGCTTAGTCCTAGTAAATATAATTTCTCTTCTCGTAAAGGATGAAAAGGATGAACATCGAACCATTTGTTCGAAATGCATTGCATTTCAAAACGTTCCGACAGAAATTTAATCCATTGGATTTTGAAAACAAACAACAAATGAACTTATGAGAAATCTTATTAAAACCTTATTGAAATTTTAATTAGGTATTATTAAATAATTTAGTTTTAAATTTTCTAGATCTGTGTGTAACGTACTTAACACGTAATACTTAATTATTATAGTTATTAATTATTAATTAAGTTATAAAACTTAACACAAGATAAACGATGAGTCTAGCTTTAAATCTATTTAAAGAACTTCATTTTCCTAGAGTGTTCTTTGGAAGTGCAAAGAATTCTTAAGAATAGTCATTAAAGTCTTCCCAAAGAATAAGTTTTGTCGCGCTTGTAGGACCAATGATTTTCCGATGAACTTGAACACCTGCTGCCAAAAGAACAAAACCCCGGACTTCGATAATCAGAGAAACGACATCTCTCTAAGATACGATTGAGAGTCGAATCCGTGTTAACAGGGCCAAGGACAAATGCGTTACCGTTACGCTACTGTCGAGCAATAGACCTACCTTTTCCAGGCATCCGAAATTCTTAATGCCTGGGGAACAAACACCCGGACTATAATATATATGTTTTTTTTTTTGCATACCGTTAGGAATTGAAACCGGATTAATATCATGCTGGTTGAACGCGTTACCACTGATCTCATAAAAGCACTGCTCACTGTAGTCTGGTTCCCTAGGAAGGTTTGTATTCCTCGGAAAATTGTAGGACCAGAGGTTCGGATTCCTCGGAAAACAGTAGGCCCCTGCACAGCATGACTAAATGTAGTCTTTGAACCGTAAAACCATAAACAAACAAAAACGCAAGAAAGGTTGAAGTCGCTTGAAATATGGTGCTATCGGAGGTTTTTGATTATAGTAACAGTAAGATTTTGGGAACGATTGATGAAACACCAAAACTGCTCGACACGGCAAAACATAGAACTGTAAATATATAGTAAAACCTCTAAAATCTGAATTACAATTTTCAAGGAAAGAAAATGAATGAGTGAATGACTTTTGTTTTTCACCATGCCTATCGCTTTTGCTTAATTAACAATTTCAGTAGCTGATAGTTTAAAGTGCGGGATAAAAGCAGACGTCTGCCAGTTGTTTTAATGCAAGATACCACGATAGACAACCATTTTTACCTACGATACCTTTATATCCAATCAAAGTATTTGATATCAAACTCGAATCCAAGGAGATGGAACATGGTAGACATGATCACTAAACTACACCAGAGCAGAAAAAAAACTGCATCATAACGTGATTAAATGGACATTGCGAACTGATTCCATAACATGAAACAAGATAATAACTAAAGATGAATGAAATTTCATGTGTTTCAACCTTCTATCTGGACTCCGAGGATGATGATAAGATTAAGAGGAATTCTTATCAACGTTATTGTTATATTTCAATCATGAAATATGATTTATATAAAATTATAAGATATGATTTCGTCTAGGACTCTGTGTAAAGTACACCAGCTCAAGTGGCATGGCAGTGGCATGTACATTCAAAATATTGGATAAAGTCCTTGTGCTTACCATATTTTGAACCTATAAACGATTCTTTGTATGTGATAATAAAATCACGTAAATTTCTCTTTATTTGAGTAATATTTAAAGAATTATACTATTAATTAATTCAAAAGCCCATTTGACAATCTGAATATAATGGATAATGGAATATTGGACCACGTACATTTTTCAATAATTTCCAATTAATTAAAGAAAATGTTATGTTAGAAAGGTGAAAATTCAAACACGGCTTAAGCAATTTTACAAGTATGGCTCAAGAAATTATGCAAGTATGGTTCAAGCAATTCTACAAGCATGGCTCAAGCAATTCTACAAGTATGGCTCAAGAAATTCTGCAAGCATGGCTCAAGCAATTCTGCAAGCAGGATTCAAATCATTCTACAGGCATGGCTCATGTAATTCTACAAGCATGGCTCAAGCAGTTCTGCAAGCACTGTCAAGAAATTCTGCAAGCATGGCTCAAGCAGTTCTGCAAGCACTGTCAAGAAATTCTGCAAACATGACTCAAGCAATTGAGAAATATAAAGAACACCCTGAAAAAAAGAGAAGTTTCTATACGATAATTTTCAACACCCACGTATAAATAAGCTCAAACTAGAGCTTTTTTGTTTAGGAGAAAAAGAGGCACCGTCCTCATCCTGGATTCGAACCAGGGTCCCGCTGTTTCTCTTAAATATAAAAGTTCTAGTTTAAGCCCATTTATACGTTGGTGTCGAAAATTATTAAGTATAATAAATTCCCCCACGAAAACTCACAAAAAACTTTCCTTGGTGGCTTTGTGTGTTAACCATTATTTGGCAATTGTGTGACCCCTGAGAAGGGTAATAATATCTCACAGAGAAGCTTCTTTTTCACGTTTCTGCATACTAAATCAGATACTTGTTCGCGGCTCAAGGAAAGCAAAGCTCAAGCTACCCTGGGATTTACAGCTTTCCGAGGACACCCATCCTCTGTAGCCAAGTAACCAAATCCTGGACTACAGTCCAGGATTTGGTTACTTGGTGCCATCCTGGGCAGAAAAGTGGCACGCCTTCCACAATACCATTGGGAGCCAAATCCGGGTGAACGGCACTATGGACGAATGCCGTATCACTACATTCTTATGAGAAAGTTTAAGTTTATAATGCCTAGAGAACCAATCCTTGGACTGCAATGAGAAGTTAGTTGGAGAGCATTCTTTGTTTTGGAATTATTAGGTTCTAAACCTGGTTAAAGGAACGTTGAAAGAACGCGCTATACAACTGGGCCAAAATCCGAAGCATTTGTCTAAATTTATCTTGTTGGCTCATACGTCATAATTAATTAAGATAAATTATAGTAGAAAAGTTGGGATTTCACTAGAACTATACATTATTATCTTCGTTACTACTTGATTTGCCTGTGGTACATGTATCTGTTTTGTGCATCTATGTATGGTATATTAGAAACCGTTTCTAAGTAAATGCATATTGTTTAGATGTGCACTCTTAACAATTTATTGTAAATTTTAACTTTAATACAAAATGGTGACCAAGATGAAATTGATTAAAAAATTGATGACATATTTTAAATTAATTGAGGTTGGTTTTCTCTTATGGTCATTATGCTTCGTGTTGTTTTTGCTGTTTATTAATATGATCCATTTAATTACGCACAGAGAAGTGTTCTATATTGCGGACACGATTATTAAAACGAATAAATGTTAGTATAAATCTCCTTATTGGTTATTTCCTACTAGCTATTAATTATATGATCAATATTGGATATTTACTAGCTTAATTCAATTTACGTTAGAGACACGTCAATATAACGAAATTTCTAGTCGATTTCAACGGTATTTGCCTTAGACAACCTGGCTGAAAGTGGCACTGATATCTATTTGTCAGACTTCACACACACACACATATATACCTGCAGTTTCGATATGATGGCATATTCTGTTCGATTTCATGATATTACCTGCATTTCGCATACAATTCAATTCGGTGGGGAAAGTCAATCCATTTGAAACCAGATTCTGTGTACCTTTGGCGCTTTCGCCAATTCCGAATTAATTTGATTGTAGCCTGCCGAGTAATTAGGGAAGTACCGACGTGGCACCTAGAATAGGTGACGTGACTATAGAAGGAGGAGAATAATTCATATGACCACAATCAGCTATGGTTTAAACTTATCAAGTGACAACTGCCCAATATATTTGCTTTGAAAACCGTGTAACAAGTCGAAACGTCAACCAGGCTTCTTATCACGAGCATAAACATAGCCTTATCACACTCAATCATTTCGTACAGCATTTTCTTTTATGTTTAAGCATAATATATTTAAGTTTGGTTACAAATTTCTCTATTGGAACAAAACTACAGAGGATAGGGGTGAAATACGTGGTAATGACTTGGCTTGTTGACTGGAGTGTTCAAAAAAACCTTATATAAAGTTCTGAAAGAAAATAGAACATGTTAATTTCGGGTGCAGAAAAAATTCAGGGTGAAAAAAAAAAATTTACAATTTCAACTATAAACTTTCCTCATGAAATCGAAGTTGTTAATCCTCGATTAGTATAAAAAGGTTTTTGTATTTCATCAATTTATATAAAAATAAATAATTTATGCTCGGCCCCCAAATGTAATTAATTTACCATCTAGTACAATAATTTCCAAAGGGATCTATGAGCTAATCTACAAGACGCTGGAAGAAAAGTTTATGTAACGGAACTGTTTCACTTTTACTTCTTTTAACTGTCAGTAGATGGCAGCACATGGACCATGGGAAAATTGTGGATTATGGATCATGTGACCTTACCGACGGGTCAAATTCAGCTAGACTCCCGAAGGTAGCGGACGCAAGGCTCGCATTAGGCAAATAAAATGACAACAGTGAATTTGAAAACGATTAGAAAGTGTAAATAGTGTAAATATTTGATTGTTTCATACTAAAAAGATAACCATGTTAACGTTCTTCGTTGAGCTTTCGAGTTAAAAATAAAGTGTTCCTGCGAGATGTTGTTACAAATATTATTAAACATTCTATATGATATCAATTAAATAAAAACCTTTATTGAAATTTTGGCCTTGGTTTCAAGAACAATCTGAAAGGTGTTGCTGTGATAATGTTACGGTACCAAGGGGCCGATGGGTCAAAAAAAATTTCGGAATCACTGTTTAGTAGAGGCCAAAAGATTTAAGTATTTAAAATGTACACACGGAATAAAAGTTCAAAATTACGTTTTTTTCAGGAAAAAAATTGTCCTCTCTTGTTTACCGTCCAGCAGTCAAGGTATAGGATAGCCCAAAAAATAAAAGACAGACCCGTACTGTCCTTATCATAAAGAATATAAACGGTAGCTCAGAGATCGCTAGTTCAAACCCAGTTTGAGTACGTGGCAAGTTCTTTTTTCTCCTTACTTATAAATAAGTTTTCTAGTATGAACTATATGAAAGTGGAATATCAAAACTTTATCGTATTTGCATTATATCTCCTTATCCTCTTTTACTCCTTGATGAGCCAATGATTAACATACATATACGAGAGAACAGCTACTTACGATTGCTCTCTAGGCGATTGAGAGCAATCGTAAGTAGATGTTCTCTCGTATATGATTAACATACATATACGAGAGAACAGCTACTTATGATTGCTCTCTAGGCGATTGAGAGCAATCGTAAGTAGATGTTCTCTCGTATATGATTAACATACATATATGAGAGAACAGCTACTTACGATTGCTCTCAATCGCCTAGCAGTCAATGCATTGAGACTGTAAAGATCGCTGGTTCAAATTCAGTCTGACTAGGCAGTGGCGCAACCAGAATATTCCCAAAGGGCTCCAGTGGTGCAAGGAATGTTTGGTGGAAATAAAGGGCCAGTCTCCATATCAATTACGGTTGTCTTTTTGTGTACTTTTATCATTATTGAATTACTAATAATTCTATAATGCAATATACTTAAATAATTAGAAGTAGTAGATTATGTTTGTACAATTTTACAATGGCCAGCACTCTTGTCTTATCTCCATCAGTGAGGTTAGATTTCTTGACATAATTAGAAATATCTGCAGTCAGAATTTCTATTTCAACAGCGTTTTGATCTATCTTTACCTCCCGGAAAGCGTTTGAAGACAGTCCCAGGCTTCTGCTGTTGCTTGCCTTAACAGTAGTCTCATCAATGTAACCAGAGTTCAAGGAAATCTTGGGAACATCACTAATTTTATCCTACATTTTTAATAAAATAATTTACCAGTGTCTGTTGGCGTAATAATTTTTCGTTTTGTTAGCCCAAGGGGGGCCCGGGCCTCCTCGGTCCCCTACGTGGGTGCGCCACTATGAGTAGGGGGAATTTTTGCTACTTTTTACTCAAAATCCCAGATTCTACTGGGAGCCGTGTAAACGTGGAGAGTCAACAACTTAATCGTATCGTAATTGACAATAAACACATACATAATTGACATGAAAGAAAAGATAATCTGTCGTCTGATGACATAAAGAAAAAACATTATGCGTTTAGGATTATTATATTAATATGGTTCTCTGCTTTTATAGAGGAAATCCTTTCGAACGGAGGCGACTGGGAGGAATTTGAGAAATACTCGTATCTTTGCTTTATAACTTTTTTCCAATTAGTAATAACATGATTTATTTCGATACTTTGTTTCAGAAATGCTGCTCCAGTTAAATAAACTAAAGTCAAAATGGGATAATAAATTAAATACCCTAACAAAAGGCATTTTATTCAAATGGACCCAATTGAAAAGGTTAAACAAATGATTTTATTCCTACTTTTGTTTTAAAATTTATTTTAACCGCATGTTCTTGAATTGCAATCTTAAAGCTTTTAAAATTTCAATGGATAATGGGATTTTAAATTGCTTCAATAACTTTCAAAACCCGTTTTTATGACGTTATCATCTGTGTACATCATTATTTCGCATTCAAGAAATTTCCAACTATTTATTCAATCGGCTTATTGGGAAGAAACATACACTATTCATGGTCTAAGGAGAAATAAAACCTTGCGGTGGTTTATTCCATTACGAAAATGACGTTCAACAAAAATATTTGTTTTTAAGAGTTTCACGAGCTAAATGCGAATCAGAGCTGAGCATTCTCTAGCAAATCTCTTCAACTATTAGGAAAATATGTGAAGTGTTTGTAACTTATAAAAATTCTTTTCAAAGCATTTGCAGCATTTATAAGAAATAAAGAATTTAATGAAAGCGTTAAACTCCGAAATGATGTCAACACCTCCTTCTTTGTAAATAGCTTGGAAGCAGAGGAGCGGAAACTAGTATTTAATTTGAGTTTTTCATGCTTCGTGACACATTAGTTTGCTTCGGGATATGATTTTTAGTGAAATAAAATGTTATGTCTTGTATTATTGTCACAAAACGTTAATTTCTCATTCGTGACAGAGAACATTAATGTCTCAGCTAGACGTTAGCCGGACAAGTATAACACGAAGGAAATTGATCACTTTGACACATACTATTATGGCAGAAGTCCTAAAGGAAATGGAAAGTAAATAAATAAATAAATAAATAAAAAAATGAATCAATGAATGAATGAATGAATAAATAAACAAACAAACAAACAAACAAAAAGTTAATTAATTAATTTACATTCATTGACAAACATTCGAAAATCAATCGATTTAATTATTTATCTACATTGAATATAACAAGATGATAGAATTTTAATTAATTACAATAATTCAGAAAATTCGCTTCGACAAAAGGAGCATGAAGGATATAAACCATGCCAGTACTTTAATTAGAGACGTTAATGTGCTTTCAAATTATTTGAATAATATAGAAAGAAAACAGCGACATTAAAATGTAAATAATAAATATAACAAATAAAAGCATGCAAAGTGTAAATATATTAAAAATTGCAATTTGCATTATGCAACTTGCAGTTGCCTGCATATTATAAGATCTTAATTTTGGGAGAGAACAGTTATTGCGTTGGGATTTCGGTTGTTTTTGTTTTCGCATCGAATATAAATTATCCTCAACACTGCATAAGTGGAATGTAATTTGGCGCAGAAGCCATGGTTATAAACATAAAGTTAAAAGTTTGATTGCACTATACGTTTCGCATTCGCCCGTCTTCGTCAGGTATAAAGGAATGACTAAAAGACTTAGGTGGGTATATCCGTTTTGCGATTTTCAGTTATTAAGGTTTGCTCCGCAGAACACTACATTAGACCAAACAAGGTCTTAAGAAAAGTCGAGATATGCGGAACGTCTAAGTACCCAAGGATCAAATCACCGAGACCACTGTATTATTGATTCTGTTCTCTCTATATTTATACTATATTTTGTGTTATCTGTTTTACATTTATGATTACTGTTGTGTTTTTTACTAGTTGTAATTTCGTACAGGCTCTTAACAATGCTTTGTAATACTGGATAAGTTAACCCCAGATCTTAACGAAATTGGACTGAGAATACAGCACGATCTTCGGGGGCAAAAAAATCCCCAATACTTTTCCTGCAAGGCGAAGAGACGAACAGCGAGCACTAAATATTCAAATTCAAATTGATTTCGGGCAGATGGAAATATAGATTACAGCATAAAACATCTTATTGTCGATCTGCCCGGGAAGCTATGAGTAGAGACTGTAAGGTCTAACAGAGCCAGAGGCAAAATAAACATGTAAATTACAAAAACTATAGAAACAGAAATAAATCAATAAAATTATACAGAAAATCAGTTTTTCGAAAGATATTTATGTAGGTGTTTTTTAAATTGTGAAAATGAACTCAACGTTTTATGTCTGTAATACTATAAGTTGTTAATTAAATTATTTGGATTAAAAATATTGAACTTTTAGTTTTCAATTTAAGCGAAGTAAATATCATCA
>QLNU02015003.1:125814042-125840826 GCA_006491805.2 Dysdera silvatica | reverse complement strand
TTTTATTTGTTG
This sequence comes from Dysdera silvatica, assembly GCA_006491805.2. Lineage (NCBI taxonomy): Eukaryota > Metazoa > Arthropoda > Arachnida > Araneae > Dysderidae > Dysdera > Dysdera silvatica. The sequence continues at coordinate 125,840,814 of QLNU02015003.1, read as the reverse complement.
TTTGTTAAAGACTTTGTGTGTTTCCTTTTAAGAACTTTTTGTTACGGGAGAACATAATTCCCCTGCTCATTTGGTGGCAACCTTAATTTCTAATGATTATGATGTTGATTAAAATTATCAGTGAAGAAAGCTCGAGGTTCAGACAAAATGCCATAAGTGTCTTCTTTTTGACCAATTTTGAAAACGTTTTCGTATGATTCTCATTTTTTACTTTTTCTGTCATGCTTATTTCGGTTATGTTTCGTATTTTATATGCATTTTACAATCCCTATAACTATATGTCGAAATATCCCCATAATACTCACTCTTCGGAAGTAGTTAACCCTTTTTTACGGTCAGATAAAATCATTCGGACCAAAAACTCGCGTAAATGATACTTACAAAATGAGGAATTTGGATATCAACAGTTGCATATTATTGTTTAAGATTTCAAAAATTTTCTGAAATTGTTAACGGTTTTTTAGACGAGGAAGCAGAAGATATAAAAAGAAGTAAAAATCTATTTGGCAGCTCTAGGGTGAAGAATGAGTTAGTCCATTTAGATATATTTGAAAAAATTTCCAGATATTATCGAATTTATTAAAAAATAACCTGTGTTAGAATAATTGGAAGTTTTAAGGAATCTTTTACGGGACCATGTATCTAGTCTTAAAAATGGTAAAATAATTCAGAAGAAATGTAAAAATATGATTTATGGAAATTAACAATTGGAATCTATTAGGGACTTTACACTAGGATTTACTCCTAGGTGATGCTACAGTAGAACCGACCACGTCTCCTACCAAGGCACCTAGATGCACATGTTCACAGTTGTAGAGGAGAGATTCTTTTATAATTTAAGGTGTTATTAAGAGATAGGCGACAAAATTTTACATTTAAAATTTCGAAAACATGCAATTATGATGCGTGATAAGGGAATAAATTAGTCATTCAAATAAATCCCTTTATGTACTCTATTAAGTAAGACTTTTCTATTTGAAATATTACATTTTTTGCAGTATTAAATAGTTAAATAATCCTTTTGGAAATAATGTTAACAATTTTATTCTAATTTCAAGACAGTAGAGAGAACGCGTGGATTAGATTTTTACAGTCAGTTTTCAGAATTTACATTTCTTTTTGAAATTATTAACTCAGTTTTTAACACTTGCCTCTTTTAAATGTTTTAATGCCCTTTTTCATTATTTTAAGTGCCTTTTTTTAAATGCCGATTATAAATTTTTAAGTGCTTTTTTGCCTTCTGCTTTTGCAATTTCCGTTGTTTAGGCTTCCCGTACTTAATTACTATTACGTAATTTTTCGCTTAGATATTTATTTCAAAAACTTATATTTTGGTTCATAAATATGTGTGCATCTTCAAGATGGCAACAAAAGAAAATTAATTACATCATTATGTATGCATATCCATGGCCAAAATTAAAATAATACAAAATTGTAATAAGTTAATACTTATTTAATATTGGCAGAAATACTTTTTTCAAAATTTAATAACTTTTTTAATAATATTATTGTATCCAGAGTGAGAGGGTAGAGAAAAAGAAAAATACAAAATAGCGGTACATACATATACACGTATATATATATATATATAACTTTTTTTATTAAGTACGTAATAAAAACAATTATTCCATATCATGTATCAGTTTATCACTTAGACATAGGCTAGCAATTACTTTCGCTTTTACCAAGTACACATTTTCGCAACCGTTTTCACGAATATTAGTTTTTTTTAATGTTGCCAAATTTAAAAATATCTGCATTAAAATTTCTAGATTTTTCCTTTTATTGCCAATTTTTACTATTTTTTTGCAAATAATTAAAAGATTCCGTATAGACTTCTGAAACAGAAAATGACAATATTAATAGTAGTATTAGATTATTAGATACTCGAAAAAACAGGAATAATTTTTCATTAATTAATGGGAGCCGAACCCACACCACATTAATTAACCGTCAAGTGTCCTGCCCATTAAGCTACAGACTATAATGAATATTACTATAAGTGATAGTTGTGTTCTGGATAAAATAATTAGATATTTCAAGGTTACTGTTTTGAAGATTATTATATCTGTTACATTTTTGAAGATCATTATATTTACTAAACTATTTTGAAGGCAAGCTGAAGCAAATTAAGGTCCTCGAGCAATATAAAATATGATGGGTGTTAATTTCTTATCGTAATAAAAAAGTCCTCCCCTACAAAAAAAAATACAAAAGCTCGCCCAGGTAGCTTTGTGTGTCGACCATAATATTATCATTATGTTATCCCTGAGAAGGGTAATAATATCTTACATCCTTATATACGGAGAAAGAGAGCGTTGTTCCTGTCCTTTTAGTCTAGCGGTTAAGGCACTCTGGACTCAAAGGGGAGATCCTAGTTCAACTCCATTACATGACAATGTCTCTCTTCCTCTTATGCCTAAAAACAGCTCTAGTATGAGCGTCAAAACGTGGGTGTCAATTCATTATTGTAATTTCATGATGATTTATATATTTAGGATATTGACAAATGTGGACTAGACCATATATAATGTAACCTATTATAATTTGTTCTGTTACTGTGCTGCATGATGCCTGCCGAAAGCAAATAAATTAAAGAAATATAATAGTATTGATGATTGTATATTATATAAAGGATAATAATCTCTTACGTTTTATTCTTATCAATAAATTTATACAATATTAATTTATACAAGGAATTTGATTAAGAGGTGGAGTGTATGGTGCGTATTTACTCTAACTTTTAAATAATGTACGGTATGGAATACGAAGTATCGAATATATGAAGTATCGAATATACGAAGTAGCGAATTGTACTAAAGTAAAATGTATTGAATTTAAGGACCGCCTATAGTTATTTGTATTACTTCGCAACTGATTGATATTTATCTTTGGACATATTAATATGAAGCCTGGGTCAAGACTTTGTTTTAAAATTTTCGCGAAACTCATGTATTCACTCTACAATCAGTCAAGAAATTTCGTCTCTTTTTTCCGGTTTTTTTTTCTCCTTTTACCCCTACAAAATATTTTCACAATACTTCTTATCACAAAATAAAAGTGCAATACTAAAAATTACGATATCAGGCATTATCGACGCTTTCCTTTCATGATACCAGTTATGAGCAAAATATCGATACTTTTATTCCGATACCACATTCTAACTCTCACATATTAATAGTACCTTTATGTACAGTTTCCCTGGTATAAGGCTGTTATTTACGCCGCTGGTATTACGGCCTGGCACAGCTGTTAGGAGGACTTCTGTGGAAAATATTAATGTTTTTCGCAAAGCTTGCAAGAAAGTTAATGCATGTAATCACGAAAGAGAAGAGGTGCTAAATAGCGCATTTCGCTCACGTATAGATGAAGAGTTGGATAGGAGTATGAATCCACCAAATTGCAAAAAAGTTATGGATACGATTATAGCGTGACTCGAGTCACAACCCTTTTCTTTTCTAAACTCCGCGATATAACTCCAAAGTTGTATATTTGTACATTGAAATCGTTTCTCAATTCTGTTACTAAAATTTCTACGTGTTTGAAGTCCTTAAGTAGAAAATGGTACGAATTTCATGTAATTTTTTAAGTGAAATGATGCATTTTCACGCTCTACCTGCAAGTGTGCTCTAGATATCAGTTAGCATGATCGACAGCGGAACATGCTAAAGCAAAATATATTTATACAAAAATTACACTCACCTGTTATCCAATCCCGGCAGCTGGTTGGATGGTGGTTTTATATAACTACTGGACAATGAAGACGCTTATGTAAAACAGAATTCCAGTAGGAATGGCTATAAAGATTTCAATTCTAGATGAGTTTTCAGCTGGGTAAGTTATTAAACTTGGGGTGGCATAAATTATTAGATTTTAAGTAGGCTAAATTCTTAACCTTTGAATGGGATAAGTTATTAATATTCGAATACGTTGAATTATTTTGCCTTGAGCAGAATAAAGTATAACGCTTCTTAAAGCTTATTAAGGTTTAAGTGCGATTAGTTATTCAGCTTCTGAAAGCGTATTAATTAGTGTGTAGAATAAATTATTAAATTTCTGAAAGAATATTAAATTTGAATAAGATAAATTGTTGGGCTTTCAGTAAAGGGAGTATGTTAAAAGTTCTTGAGCATAGAACGTTAAATATAATGAATGAATGTATACTATATTGGTTTATATTGCAGGTATACATTCGTCATGCTACTATAATATTTGCCTATTGAACCCTTTAAATGCTCTTGTTTCGCTTTTATTATTAATATATCACTCCTAGAGTTTGGTTATTTAGAATTTTTTCATTAATATTTCCATTTCAGTCCGTTCTGGATGTTGTTTAAAAATTATTTTTTAATTTTAAATAAATTTGTCACTTTGGACCGGCATAAATTCTTTAAAATTTTTTTGTGTATGGAAGAAATTACAATAAATTATAAAGTAGTTAATGTAACAAACAACAATATTAATCAACGTTTATTGGCGTAGTGATACCGACGCCGATGGTATGGCGTGATTAGATGGTGAAACGTTCGAAAGAAAATAAATATTTCCGCGCTGATATCATGACTACGCAAATAAACGTTGATTAATAATGTCGTTTGGCTTAATTAATATAGTTGATTAATATTGTTGTTTGATTTAATTTGATTTAAAATTAGTATTCGATTTATATAAATAAATGGTTAATGCATTTAAGAGTAATTGTTTAATATCATAATTATTCCTATCACGTATTATAATCATTAGTGTTTTCATGTCTTATAATCTTTATTGTTATCATGTGATGTAGCCATTATTGTAATCGTGTACCATAATCATTACTTTTATCATGTACTATAATCATTATTGTTATCATATCTTATAACCATAATTGTTATCATTTATTCTAAGCATTATTGTTATCATTTTATTATCATTTTCCTGTTGTATTTGTGGGTTAATCCATTGTTTAGAACACATAGATATAATAATAAACTGAAAATATATTTCTGTGGAAGAAGAACCAAACACGAGATTAAAGAAACTCTTTTTATTTACATATAATAAAGGAAAAAGTCAGTAGCATAACGACGGTACATATAGTTCAGAGAAAAATAGCAAAATACTCGTACAAGTAAGCAACGACAAAAAATGTTCTTACTTTCCCAAGCGTTTAATGTTTAAACAATACAGGGATAATTGTTTTGTATTATCAATGATGAACACATGCAAAATTCTGCATCAACATTTCGGCCAGACAGGGTGAAAGCTTTTCGCGAAGAAAGTAATTCTTTCAGAAGAAATTTAAAAAAAATCATAAGCACATTTCTAGCTCTCACAAGACGATATAATCATAAATTAAGGTGAAGCGGTATCAGTTCAACGCATGATATTCCTAGGTAGTGCCATCATGAGTCATCATCAATTTCGATTCTTTAAAACAAAACTTGTAGTTTGGAGATAATAAATATTATATCCCTGATCATTTAATATAAATTGTAAGTATGTAAAATCAAAATATATAAGAATATAGAACGAAAAGTTCTCGGTGGTATGCAATGATCATGAAATGAGACGAAATGCATAATCACAGGTTAGATATGTTGAGTTGTAGTTATTCAAAACCATTAATAACTTTGTTTGGTAACAACATACATAGATATGTTTTTCTATATACACAAATAAGGTTAATATGATTTTTGGTATACATATAAAGTATAATATGTTCTAAGGTATCCGGAAATAAGCCTAATATTTTGATATACGTTTCTAGAAAAGCCTCTTTCAACAAGGTGCTAGAAATAAATTAGTTTCAAAATAATTTGTGCGCGGAAATTGAAGCTATTTCGGAAGATATATGGAGCAGTTACTAACATTCAAAAATAATTTAATTTATTCATTTCTACCTTGCGTAATCATATTATGAGTACTCATTCAACTTAGGAATATTTATGTTTCATATAAGAACATGGAATTCATGTTCTTAACAATGGTTCTCAAGTTCTGTTGAAATGACGAGGAAAAATGTATATGTTGAAAACAAAATGGCGAAAATGTGTTGCGTTGCACATAAATATTATTCATTTTCAAATATTGATATGATAGTTATAAATGATTAATATTGACCAATATGTTACATTAATTTATAACATAACCACTGGATATACCACATGGAGGCCTAAAATTAAAATAGGCATGTGCGTATAAAAACCAAAGAAAGAAAGACATAGTCTTCCCACTATAAAAATAGGTAATTATACAAAATAAAGAAAGAAATAGTCTTCTCACTGTAAAAACAGGTAATTATAAAAACAAAGAAATAGTCTTCCCACTATAAAAACAGGTAATTATATAAAATAAAGAAAGAAATAGTCTTCTCACTGTAAAAACAGGTAATTATAAAAACAAAGAAATAGTCTTCGCACTATAACAATAGGTAATTATAAAAAACAAAGAACTAGTCTTCCTACTATAAAAAAGGGGAAATAACAGATAACAAAGAAAGAAATAGTCTTCCCACTATAAAAACAGGTAATTGCATTTAGTTCATGAGAACTCAGCAATATTGCCCAAATTTTGGCGATCTGATTTAAAATTAAATTTATTTCGGGTCCTTTAATTTGTCATTAACGAAACGGATTACATTTCCTTAAGTTATCACAAAATTAAATATTGTTGTTCATTAAATTATGAAATCCAATATGTCTAATCCCCCTTTTAACGAGCTAGAAGATATAAAATATCAATTTGTAATTAAGCCCGAAGCAATCAATAGTTTGGGTTTAGTCCCTAAATGAAAATTAAAGTATTGAAATAAATGAACAAATATGAGATTATATATGCTTCGAAATTGTAGTTCTAAAGAAAAACTCATAATAGGGAGAAACTAATTTTGGGAAACCCGAAAACAATAAAGAAAATGGTTGTGTATTAATTTAAGTAATTTGGGATAAATTATTTTAGCTTAAATAGAATTCGAAGCCGTGATCAAAAACAAAGTTTTTACAGGAAATTAAGAACGGGGAAGATGGAACGCTATTTAGTTTTGTTCTTACGTATTACATTTTAATATGTAACAATCACGAATTATATAACAATAATATATATATATCAATTTATATTTCACTCGTTGAATCGTAAATATACATTAACAGTATTCAGTATTTCTAACAGTATATATTTGTATTGTAGATGTAGTATTTATAGTAAATTTATGTGGCTATAACAATTTTTTACATAATTCAGTATCAAGTTAAGGACAGCAAACCAATTTTAGTATTTTTATTTTAGTATTTTTTTTTAGTATATATATGTACTTCATTGTACTGATTATTTTAAATGTAGGATACGTAATGAGGAATGTCACAACAAATGAAAAAAAATCACACGTCAAACTTACAAATTTAGGATAATAAAAATTCTGATTAATTACTATATACACACTCGAGTCACATTGATGGGACCACCAGCCAATAACCAGAGGAAGCGCTGGGTGCAGCACAGCCAGCAGTATATCCGAAAACTACTGTAGAATGCCATGTAAAGATTCAATTAACGAACAAGACGATTGAAGTAATCCAACATGTTCTTGATTGTGTTCACGTCTGAAAAATTACGGGGGGGTTGGAGAAAGCATGTGAAATTCTTGCTCGTGTTCTTCAAACCATCGTCGAACACTTCAGATGACACGTCTTATTCTCTTGTTGGAAGCTCCCATCTTTCCCATTGAAGACAATCAGCATGTATGGGGAATCGATTCATCCCCCAATCTGTCAAGAGTGCTTTCCACAGGTATAAGTGAAGTTAGGCAATGCCATGAAAACATTTACCATAAACTTTAATGTTGCTTCTACCAGCTTGTGTCCTTCCAGTAATTGCTACAGAATCTTTGTTCTCCAACGTTTTTCGTCTGATACGCTAACAACCATCTGTCGATGAAGCAGCAAATGTAACTCATTGGAGAAGGCAAGCCTTTACCAATTAGTGGAGGCTCGATTACCTTACAAATCTAACATTTTCTTCCGATGCACCTACGTAAGCATAGTTACAGTGTCCATTCTTCCGATTTGGATCCCCGTATGCAGCAGGGTTTGCTGAACTGTCGCTGTAGACCCAGGTTTGGTAGCCCATTTGTCCATTTTGACGGAACGTTGTTGTACTGTAGTGTGTTGGTTGGCCCTCACGCATCTTCGTAGTCGACGTTTATCTTCCGCATCAATGATATAGCCTATTCCATGGTTTTCACAAACGTTATTTACGATGAAATGAGGACAAATTTTTGCAACGGTACCACGTGAACAGTTTACAAACAGCGCTATTTCATAAATACTGCCACCCTTGACCCGAAAGCTGATAATCATCCCTTTTATAATGCTGATAAACGCTTTTTTTATTCATGACGACAATGAGTGATATGTTTGCAGAATTCCTAGAGCTTGCATCATATACTTACCAGTTCAACTCACGACACGTGTCGTTTTCACTATTAGTGAGCTATTGACACCAAAAGTAGGAGGTGGCCATATCAATGTTATTCGACTGCGTATTTTTTATGCATAATACTGACACGGGAAGTACCTGGCAACAACTTCACCGATTTACCTGAAATGTACAGAATAAGTTCAGGCAAACGTTTGAAGCATAGCCGTGTGGGTATTTCATTTTTAAATTCACATATGCAAAGTTATTAATGTTTGAATTTTTCAGCACCATTATCATTCTCTTCTTTTATTATAATATTAAAGGTTAAAATACCATCTGACCACTTCATAGTCCAAAATGCATTCGCGTGTTGTTGTTTCATCTCAATCAGAAAATCTGTATTGAGATTTTTAACTACAAAATACTGATTGTGTATAACGAAGAAGAAGTGTGTTGCATGGTGAAAAAAAAAAGAAAAACAATCAGTACATTTAAATGACCTGTAATAATGAAACTTAACGACCCACTGACTATTGCGTTATTTACCAAAGTAATAATGGAGATGTAAAATAAAATGATCAAAACAAGAGAATATAGAACAAATTTGCACATTTTATAAAAAGCAACTGAACTGAAACCGGTTGACCGAATATTCATCCGGATGGCATTTTAACCATTATTAATTAAGAAAAAATGACAATTTTGCCTCAATGTGGAACGTGACTAATTTTGCATCAGTGAATCTGTGTATAAAAATCCGGCATATTATGCTTCAAGCACCGGTCTGAATTTATTTTGTACATTTCAAAAACATTGATGATATCTTTCAATAACACTTCTCTTTTGAATCAACCATTATGAGTGCCCTTATATCTCTATATTATACAAATGTCTTACTAGCCAAGCAAAATGGTATTGTTTAAATGGAAATGACTAATTGTTGTAGCAAAACAATGGAATTGGAATGGCAGTATATTACATCAATAGTGCAGGAATTGTTGAAGTTTACATTTCCTCGTCTGTGTTGAAAATATCTTCATCTTTGAATAAGATCAGATATTGTATCGGGGCGAGTATTTACTTTATTAATAACCAGACGTTAGTATGAAGCTACATCTTTTCAATAAAGAAAGGCCTTAGTTACAAGGCCAGAAATATATGACGAGGGAACAGTGAACATATTCCAGCGTCAAACACGTTTTTCTGGCCTTCATATTACCTTGCCTTTAATCTTATTAAATGCTTTTGGTAAAATATGGAGCACGGAATTGGTAGTTGACCTTGGTTCCTCTCTATGTTTTCAAATATTTGTGAGTCATTCTCTTAAGGAGATACAGAAGAGCATGGATGTTTTCCACCATACCTAATACTAAGCCAGGAAGAGCAACTCTTTCGGAGGAAATTGACATGGAAAACTATTAGTGAGTTAATCATAATGGTTGATCAGTGTGTATCCATACATATGCAGCAAAACTTGAATAAATATAATTAATAAAAATATATTGAACAACCGTAAAATACTTTTATTCCTTCTGTCTCGGACGTAACTGATTAATATCTTTCTTTCTGTCTTTTTCCCTCTTCAACGACTTAAGACAAGTCTGTTGAGGAGAGATATGCAATAATATAATGATGCCCTTGTATATTTGTCCCCGCTTGTACAGATATATCGGGTTATTTATGATATAATGAAAAGATAAAAGTTGGTAATTGTTGAGCACTTTCATTAGGTTACAAATCTAAAGCCGATGTGATTAACACATAAGGAACAAGTAGTGAATCAGCAATGACTAAATTATATTTGATATTTTAAAATAAACATAATTGCAAAAATCAATAATATTATTGGGATGTTTATTTCAATGTAAAAGTTGGAGTAATGAATACAGTTGCGAACGGGTTGAGGTACAACATGCACCGTTATTCCACGAAAATTAACTGACAAGACTGGAGTTCATTAAATTTGATGCTGACCACTTTGACCTAGCATGACATTTTTAATTACATATATGGCTTTAGGATACATCCTGATGTGCAGGATATACGTACACGAAGCACAGAACCCTGCATCCATCCATCCACCCTTGATATGTCGCAGTTAAATCTTGAAACGCACGTATCGTGATAAGGGATACCAATGAGTAATATTCATTAATGAACGAATGTTCCGTACTCGTGATAACTGATCACAACAGCTATTACGCAAAATATATCTGAAAAATATCTGCTGTTCCTCAACTTAAACCCACCAGTTCCAACACCATTATAGAACATTAGCGTCGTATATAAAAAAGAAACTACACCTAATCTCATATTTGATATACGGTATTTTTTGTAGTATTTAAAAACCATTCTTTCAATAACAGTTATGCGATAAATACGGTTAAGTATAGAAACGAAACCGCACAAAAAGTTCACGTACAAAGTATTACTGGCTTTCGGAAATCAGTTCTGTTTTATTTAAGACCTTTGAGCCGTAGCAAATAGGAGATCCCCCTTCGTTGGTCCAACTAGTTTGATATTACTAATTTCTCTATCTCGAATTCAGAGCAAAAATACAGTTGGTGTTTTCTCTTTGCAAATGCTACCCTGATCATCAGAAGTATTTGCTTTAGGTCAGCTAGTAAGGGGCGAACCGGTTGTAACCACTTCTGTATACGGCAGCCTGTAGGAAAATAAACCAGGAAAAGGAAAATCCGTAAAGACACAATATTTTTTATATCACTGAAGAAAAATTAGCATCCAAATGGTCGTCTTATCGAAAGGAGAATATATATTTCCAAACGCGTATTATGATTCAATTTGTTTTACTTCAGAAAATTATTATTTTCTTCCGTAAAATAAAAATAACATACTCGATACATACAGGGTTCCTAGAAAAATCGGAATGCGGACATTTTTAACTTTTGAACCAAGACAAGTTTTGAAACGGAAGTTAGGTATTGGTATAGTAAAATGACCATGTATTATCAGATGAGATGAAGAGAAACGTTCCTGGTGGCGAATTGAGGAAGTTAAAAATTTTATTTTAAAAAATAATGAAGACAAGGAAATATTTTCAATTAGAAAGTTGTAGAGCATCTTTCAGTTAGTAAGAAAAGACATACGGCTCACATGCATCGGAACTGAAGGCATGAAAACATTGGGGGTGGGGAGATACCATTAAAAGGCATTTTGTTTGAAATTGAAGGGGGATATGGAACCCTAATGCCAACATTGGGGGGAATGGGGCTCCCTATCCCCCCCGCTAAAGGCACCCGTGCTCACATGATATATGTGCATGTACTATCACAAAGTGAGGGGTTCCGGAAGTTTTGAATGCATGGTTTTCTGACTATGCTTTCTAGCGCTTTAGAGGCTGAGTTGAAGTGTTTATAGAAAACAAACCATGGTCTCTCTTCTATAAGAACTTCAACTCAACTTTCAAAACATTAAAAAGCATTAACTCAAAGTGATGATTTGAAACTTCCGGAACACCTTTACTTCGTGGCAATACGTCTATATGCGCCATGTGAACCGTATGTCTTTTCTTACTAACTGAAGGATGCTCTACAACTTTCTAATTGAAAATATTTCTCTATCTTTATTATTTTTCGAAATAAAATTTTTAACTTCCTCAATTCGCCACCAGGGGCGCTGCTGTTCATCTCGTCTGATAGTACATAGTCATTTTACTAACTAATACCTAACTTTCTTTGCAATATCTGTCTTGGTTCAAAAGTTATTGGCCGCATCCGGTCTTTCCTAGGAACCCTGTATATATATTATATACAAAAATAAGCAGCGATATACGTGCATTTTGTATCATGCATAATACTATGTATGATACAGCATTTTATATGATTTCAGGATCCCGAATTTTTCCTTATAAAGCCGTTTTCTAAACTCTGGTTACATGGGTATCAATCGTCCATTAATTAAATAGAATTTTAAAATTTCTTCAGAGATATAATAATAATAATAATTGCATATAGGCACTTGAAGACACTTCGATGTAATTAACTACTTTGATATACAAGTTATATTGACACAAATTACCATTTCTACTCTGTGACATCGCAAGGCACTTTTTGATACTAACCCGAAAATCTATGCAAGCATAAAATTCCATACACATCAAAATGCAGAAATGCAAGTGTGTTGATCTTCTTAAGATAATTTCTTTCAAAAACAGCAACATTTATTATCAGTGAGACCGCAGTCAGGCAGTTTATCGATGTGTCATGCACATTGTTTTCAATGTGCAAAAATATGCAAAAATTCAAAAACACATCTACACACAAACACGTTACATGCAAAGAAAAATCTGCACCTAGTGCAAGAGTCGGATGCCTACGAAATTCCTTAATGTTATCAAATGTTGGTTTAGCAGTCAAGCTCTACAACTATATAAATATATTATTTTTAAACAGAATTCAAAGTTTTGAATGCTTTACATTAAATATAGAGAGGGTGATATTATAAATTTCATGCAATAAACACAGGTCGCCTTGCCAAAGAATGATGATCGCATGGATATAAACATCTCTATTTTCGACATATACTAGTATCTAGATCTTTGAAGGAATGGTCATATGTTCAAGGTTATAAAATCGTTGGCTTCCCCATTTATAGCTAAGAAACACTAGACAAAAAACAAAGTGTAGAATTTATAACAAGCCAAGAGGTTTCTAATCATATATTATAAAAAATTTACATGGAACTAACTACAGTCTTGTCTTTTCATGAATAGAAAATGTAAATATTTCGCTTTTTTCTAGATAACCTTCATAAAAACTTTTTAGTCTTTTCTCAATGCTGCCCAGGCAAAGCGTCAAAACACTTATTTGTTCAAGTTAATTATGTTTATTTAATATCTTTTCATAGTCATATTTATCTAGTTAGTATAGCCTATGTTTTGTATTTTTAATGTGTTTCAACATAATTTGATTCTACACTTTGCAGACTTAATCAAGATCTGGATACTGTTATTGACGCTTGCCTAAATAAAATGATTTAAAAAAATGATTTAAGGAATTACGATACAATTTTTATGTTTTAAAAGATTTTCTGTAATCTTCAAAAATGTTATTTGACATGTATTTGCTAGTTCGCATTTACAGTATCCTAAAATATCTGCTTTTGATTTAGGTATCTCATATATTCACTTACGGCTATAGGTATTTTAATTGTCAATTTCATAATTATGTCATGGTGTTTAAATGTTATTGCATAAATTTAAATTAGCCAATATACCGTAATTAGTATTTGTACGAATATTTAATATTTTCGCATATAAATATAACCCACTTATCTCTTTCTGCCAAAAGTAAGTTTATACTTTTATGTAAATTAAATATATCACTGGACAATTTACGAAATTAATCTAAATAATTGCACATTAAACAGATTATTAACTAATATTTAATTGTTTCTGTCAGACTGTAACTAATAACAAGAATGCCATTTATTAATTTATTTGTGAGTAAACTGTTTTGCATATAAGAGTTCCAACGTCTGACTTCTTAGTAAATAAATTATTATTCGATTGTGCATGTAAGTGTTTTGTATAAATGTATAGGTGTCTTTTATAGGTAAGTGTTTTGTACAAACGTATAGGTGTCTTTTATAGGTAAGTGTTTTGTACAAACGCATGTTTCTTACATCTAAATGTTTATTACATGTCAGATAAATCTGTCCAAAATTGAAATAATTCTACAATATTTAAATTTTTAAGAATGAATTAAATACTGATGATTTTAGATTAATATAAAAATAAGTAAAATTATATTAATGTTAACAAGAGTAAAGCATATATATTTTGCGCCCAACAAATCCCCCGAAAAAGGTATTTATCAGGCAAAATCGGCATCTTTCACCTCAATATGGGAACCTAAGAACCTAGTGAGTAAATCAGGTTCCTTACTCGCTAACTGCAAAACTCTAGGCGCCACTGGCGACCGGATTTGTCAGCCCTCGCATATATATGTATAAATCTATTACTCTATATGAGAAGAGTGAGATAGATCTATCTGTTTCTCTGAAAGTTATATAGTTTCTTAAATACATGTACTTAAAATTTTGTATAATATTACATAAATTAATAAAAATAAATGGTATATGGTATTTTGTTTTGTCTATACACTGATTACACTACAAATAAGAGAAAATTGTTTCCATTATATAAATGAGGAAGCCGTTTTAGTTTTCTAATTTAGCATCCCATTGCCATGTGTTTAGAATATAATTGCACACGTGCTGTATGGAATATTATAATACGCAATCGACTTTATATTCCATATGCAAAATATGTCCTTCTATATAGAATGTCATACAATAAAGAGTGCAATAAAAACCTCGCTCTACCCCCTAATTCCTTAAATATTGATTCTAGACATATGTATTAAATTGGAAAGTGGCGTAAAAAAAAGGTGCAGAATTTTATGAAATCGATTAAAATTGCAGAGGATTATTTTTTGAAGAAATACAAAATTTAAATTTTTATACAGTCCCTGTACACAAAAATGTCCAATAAGTGAAATGTGCCCCATAATCCAATAGGTCAATATACAAAATTTCAGCATTCTAGTGGATAAAAGAACCAGAGACATGAAAGCCCAAATTAATGTGAATTTATTTGAATCAGAATTTTATCAGAATTTATTTAATCAGAATGAATTTATTTAATCAGAATGAATTTATTTAATCAGAATGAATTTATTTAATCAGAATGAATTTATTTAATCAGAATGAATTTATTTAATCGGAATTTATTTAATCGGAATTTATTTAATCGGAATTTATTTTATCAGAATGAATTTCCCCTCTTCCCGGCCCTGTACCTATTGCTCCCTTCAAAAAGTGTTGCTAGTCAGTTATTTTGGGTCTTCATATCTCTGGTTCTTTTCCCACTAGAATGCTGAAATTTTGTATATTGACCTATTGGAGTATGAGGCACATTTTACTCATTGGGAATTTTTGTGTAAAGGGACCGTACAAAAATTTAAATTTTGTATTTTTTCAAAAAATAATTCTCTGCGATTTTAATCGATTTCATAAAATTCAACCCCTTTTCTTATGCCACTTTGCAATTTAACACATATGTCTAGGATCAATATTTAAGAAATTAGAGGGGCGGTCAAGTTTTTGGGACACCCTATATAAATGACTTTATACGGCATATAAGACATAAGGAATTTTATAAAGAATTGTTTCAAAATTAACATTAAGATTCATATTTTTAGGAAATGAAAGGATCTCTCCTTTCTTAACTCGGAAAGTACCCACTAATGCCGAATATGATTCTCTCTACTTACATAACATACAAATGAATATGTGGAACCTATAGGGGATAACTGCTGAGTTATTGAACAGTCTCGTTCTTGGGAATGGCGGCCAGTGAGTGCGATACATATTAGCGATGACGGTCGGTTTGGTTTTGTACGTTTTGAGCACTTACCCCATATCCAGCCACGGGGCCTATGCTATGGCCAAGGTACGGGTCTGCGTATTCACGCCCGTAGCTGTAATACAAGGATGGAGATCTGGGAATGAGAAACAAAGGAAAGAACAGTTTTAAAGGCTGCTTCATGCATTTACATGCTGTATTGTGTTTGTGTCGTATTGCGTGTTATGCACTTTGATATGTATCGTATTGCTGCGTTCCGCTATGTATAGTTGATTATATGTTTTTTTATATGTTCTTAGTTCGAAGAAACCTTATCATAATTTTTATAAATTATTTATTTTGTACTGTTTTAATGTCTGAAAAATTTCAAGTTTTTTTTGTCTGACGTTAATAAGTCACGAAGTATTAATCACTTGATTGAAATTGCGATATGACTGTACTGAAAGCCCAAAGACGTAACACTCATACGTCATTAGTTTATTATGGACGTATATACAGTGGAACCTGGGAAAGTTAACACCTTGATAAATTGACCGCTTGTATAAAGTGACCACATTTTATAAGAGATAACTGGTTGGGACTTAGTGATGCTTAAACCAAAGTCTGTTGTTTATATTGACCACTTGTCTATGCTGACCATCGTAGTCCAGTCCCAAAAGTGGTCACTTTAGACAGGTTCTACTGTACTTGATTGTGTGATTGATAGTCTGATAATTGACGGTCTCATCATTAAATCGTCTATTAATTTATTCCGATATTGTTTCATATCTAATCTTTCTACATGACCAATAATTTAATTGTTTTTATTATATTTTGTTAACGTAAATGACGATGGTAAACAGTACATAATTATTATCATGGTTATTATTTAAATGTACACTTACGATAAAAATATAATGATCTCTTTCCCTTTATTGCTTGTTCATTATATCGATCTATTTCACTATAGAAATGATCTATTTTCCAGCCTACGTATTTAATTTTTTTAGAAAAACGGCTATCCATTTTGAACAAAAACATGAAATATAAATTTGTTTCCATTTCGTATAGTAGATAAAATTTGAATAGCGAATATTTCCTTTTAAAAGCTTAACATTAGCGTTTTTGATAATGAAATATAAATTTTAAGCTGAATTGAAATAAAGCAAACGATTTGAGAGTCGTATTTCATTTATTTAATAAAATGTTATTTGTTTAATTAAATTAAAAATAAACTGACGTTGGAAACGTAATTTTGTTTTCCACATTTGTCAAATTTGGTGAGAATATTGGCATGAGGACGTGCCGCAAAAATATTACGAAAAAATCTGACGAAGGCTGTGAGTTTAGGCTGAAAAGAAATGCTTCTGATTTTAAAATATTTCGTTACTTCAGTTGTTTTTTCGCGTTTGCAAATATTTTCTGCATCGCAATGGCCGATGCAAAACTTGAACGGATTCGTAGGTGACATGCGTTACGATAAAAACTAGAAGGTGTTTTAAATATGTTCCAGTAATTAGTCACATAACCTGCTTATGTATATTTCGAAGTATATTAGGTACTGAAATTTACGTATTAAGAAAATTAAACTCTAGTTTAAAGAAGTTTACATATCTAAGGAAATTAAACTAAACTTACGAAAGTTTACTTTTCAAACGGACATTAAACTCAACTTACTGAAGTTTACTTTTCAAACGGACATTACACTCAAGCTTATGGAAATTTATCTATCTATAAGGACATAAACTCAAATATGAAGAAGTTTACTTATCTAAGGAAATTAAACTCAACTTACGGAAGTTTACTTTTCAACTGACATTAAACTCAAGCTTAAGGAAATTTATTTATCTATAAGGAAATAAACTCAAATATAAAGAAGTTTACTTACCTAAGGAAAGTAAACTGAAATTTAAGGATGTTTACGTATCAAGGGATCTTAAACTCAATCTTAAGGAAATTACTGTATCTAAAGAAATTAATCTCTAGCTTAATTTCCTTTAAACAATTTCACTCATTGCTTCTACGGGAAGATTAGTACTGAATATTAAACTCGTGTGCTTTTAGACAATTTTCTACGATGATTTTAAATGTAATACATCTTATTAGTGAGTTTTATTTCGTTGAATTTAGTGATAACTGTGTGATGTACTTTGTTGAATAATCACGTTTATATGAACTTATGTGTTATTTGAAAACCAATCCAGAATATAGGTAGCTTTTTTGTGAAACTGATTTGTTTTTGATTTTAGAATTAGATGTTTGACGGGATGTTGCATTTTAAAATATGTATATAAAATATTTTGACATTCCATATTTTAACCTTAAACCAAAGCTATAGATATGACCTAAAATCTCAAAAGTCGTGGGTCGTAAAATCAAGAAGAGGTATCATCCCCGTCTGAAGCAGAACCGACGTGTGCAACCAACTAGACGACCAAGACATATGAGACGATCTTCTACGTATACATGATTTTCGGAATATTATTACCAGGGGCGTACTGATAACCCCCCAACGCCCGCAAAGCGGGGCCTCCAGGAAAAAGCCCCCCCCCCTTTTTGTCGTCGTTTATTTTTCATAAAATTTTTAAGTAAAAAAATAATATTTTTTAGTTAATAAGGATATTTTTCTTAATCTTTAGGTAAAATATAAAGTAAAATGAACGGTTTCCAACTGTGGCAAACTCATTACATGTATTTACTTTAGCTGTTTTCATTGCCTTTAAAACTGAAATCAATATCAAAAAATTATAAAATCTGGACGAGTTTTGAATTTACAGTATACGCTTTGCACCAGAAATACAAACCTACCTCATGAAACCCTTAACCTACCTCAGGGAACCCTACCTCATGAAACGGTGACTAATAGACAGGTTTTCTCATGAAAATAGTGGAATGCGGCGGTTAATTTCTTATAGAAGATACAACACTATTTTATATTTTTTTTTTCCGTATATGCATATATATAAATTAATTTTCGTAAAAGGGGTTCCCCTAAAAATATTGCGAGGGCCCGAAATTTTCCGTTGCGCCATTGATTATTTACCCTTTGCAGAGATAGCACACTTAATAATGATTAACACAGAATGTTACCATACAAGGCTTTTCGTGGAAGACTAATAGCTGAAGAGGTTTTGACATCACACGTTGTAGCCTGAGCTAATGGGAATTAATGTTATATGTGTGTCTGTCTCTTCGTAGCATGAATGGTTAAAAATCATAGCTGTTTTCATCTGTGTGTGTATTTTATATATTTACCTTCCATATAAACAGATTTCAAGAAAATTAATAACATTATATTATACATATTGTTAATTTATGTGCATTCCGTGTCCGTTTGTAATTTATATTTGGTTTTTGTATTTGGTAATTTATATTTGGTTTTTATATTTGATAATTTATATTTGGTTTTTATTTATATCTGTTCTCTCACTCTTTTGTATTTTAATCTTAGAGTAGTCTTATTTTAGTGGTAGTTTTAATCTTCCCGTTTCGTAATTTAACTCTCCCTGTATGGTGCTTTTAATTTTAATGTTACGTAATTTTTTTCTTTATGTTTCATATTTTGTCTGTCTTTCTGTTCGTATTTCTAATCTTGACAATCAAATTTATATTCTTATTGATTTGCACTGCTGCCCTCAGTAATTGAAATTTTCCTTCCGACCAATTTCCATTTTAACATTAATTAATCAATATTTTTACTTCAACTGCGACTTATGTCCACTTTTAATATTGGGCTACATCGGAACTATTTTTTACTTTTATTAATTTAAATTTTGGTTCTTATTTATATTTTTGGAAATACAATAAAACCCCGTTTTTCCGGACACTCTCCAGGAAAGACGTAACTTGCTGGAAACACACGAAGCAGGAATGCCATTATTTTCAATCAATAATTCCTTTCTTATTTGAGACTTTAGAAATAAACGTTTGACACGAGAAATGCATATTCTGCGGAAAAATAGAACCAGAGCTTTACTGTAAATCATGTAATGTATGTCATTAACTCCTATTTTTGCTTTTGATACTTGTATTTTTGCTTTTAGTAATTGAAATTTTGACTTTTCGTAACTTATAATTTTATTTTTGAGAAACTGATTTTTTATTTCTAGTGATTCATGAAAACAATTTTAATAATACATATTTCTAATTTTATTTACACATGTTTTTAGTTTGTAGAATTCGTAATTAATTTTTCACAATTTTTATTTTATATCTATCTATTCAAACGTTCATTGTTGCTAATCCCATGGCCATTACTTCACGCATTCGAGAGTTTTTGACTAACTCTTTCTGGGTATTTTTTGGACAAATATCTGAATTTCCGAACTTTTACAATAAAAAATAGGATATATAATGGCAAATTTGACCAATTTGTAGCAATTGTTTGTTTCGGGGCTCCCGCCCCCGAACCTAGTTAGTTTAATAGCTAAGATAGATTTTTTTCTTTGTTATATTATATATACACACTCTTAGATCTGTAATTCCGTTCAGCTTTAATGTGTGAAGTTGTGTATGCGTATCAATACTTACTTAAAAATTAATGTAAGTTAACGGTGCCTTAATGTACATCTCTTTCCTCCTAGCGAATCAGAATCAGTTTATTCAAGACAGGACAAAAATGAAGATAGAAAGAACATAGTATAAATAAATTAATATATAATTCATATATTCCATTAGATAATATTACCATGCATAAATTATAAACTAATGTATAATTAAGAATAAAAAAAAAATATGTATAGGATATCAGGACACTTCACATAAGATAGGCTAACTTCATTATTTCTACGAAAAGTATTACTATGCCATAAATGTGTATACGATGACAGGGGCGTCGTTCAACGGTGTCATGGTAGTTCAGTTGATATGGCGCCCGGTTTATACAGAGATGTCGACGGTTTTACTCCGGTTAGCGGAGACACCTCTTTTTTTTTTCTTTGTAGCTCACAGAACATAATAGCGTGTCAATCAATGTTCTAGTTTATTGAGAAATAATGTTATAATCATATGTGCTTATAATTGCGCGATATTAACAGCTTTCCCAGTCGTTTACAGGATTATCGAGTAAGTGCTGTATATACAAGAAAACTTTGCAGGTAAAAATGTACTGAAAAAATGCGATTTTATACTTAGCAACTTTTTCCCTGTGACCACAGATGTATTTTAGAATAAGTTATAAGGAAGTAATTTTTCCTGTGATGTATACAGCAAATCATATTCTATATATAAAGTAAAACTTCGATTATCTGAACTAAAGGAAAGGACAAGTTAGGATAAGCGAATTTTCGGATCATCTGGAAATTCAGTTTTCAGCGTAGAGGTGCAAGGGAATTCATGTATTTACCCAAAGATACTCTGCGTTTAAGACGTAACGAGTTTTCTTTTGTGGTATAATTTACTCATGTTTGACCTTCCCCCACAAGAACCACATGCCCTGGGTTAAACCCAAAATCAAAAGTATCAAAAGTATTATTAGGTTATCAAAAGTATTATTAGGTTATCAAAAGTATTATTAAATAGCAGCAAATGAACAAGCAGTATGAAAATCTTCCAAAACCAAAACATCGAGGGAAGATTTAGGTTTGGGGAGACAAATTTATAGATAGGATACTTAAAACCGCAAATTTGTGAGAACATTTCGATTTGGGAAGGCAAATTTATGGAAAGGATACTTAAGACTTCGAATTTGTGGGAACGTTTCGATTTGGGAAGACAAATTTATAGATAGAATACTTAAAACCGCAAATTTGTGAGAACATTTCGATTTGGGGAGGCAAATTTATGGAAAGGATACTTAAGACTTCGAATTTGGGGGAACATTTCGATTTTGGGAGACAAATTTATAGAAAGGATAATTAAGACTGCCAATTAATGTGCCAGCAGCGACATACCATCCGGCAGATGGCAAAAACCTTTCCAGAACTGCGCAAACTCAACAAGTCTGTAAAAATCTTGCATAACTATTCAAATATCATATATCTGTCAAAACACAACAATAAAGACCCTCTGACTCCAAAATTGTCACTTGCACACCACGAGGTCTTGTGTGGTCGTAGCTGGCATGCCGTGTAAAAAAGAACAAACTAACGAAACTAACATTTACTGTCGTACATTTTATTTTCATTATATGTTCTTAAATAATATATTTCTGCGTGTTCCTTTCTTAATATCATGGTACGTCAAGAAACAAATACGAGCGTTTTTGGCAAAGACGTTGACGGGTCTCTAATTTAAATAATAATAATAAAAAAAATACGTAGCGGCCATCTTGGTTAAACGAAATTAGGTGTTACGAGCAATGTGGGTAGCCTTAAGATATTTTACATAATAAGAGTGTGCTTGTTATTTGAATAACAAGCGCACTCTTATAATAATATATTATAATATAGTTATAATAATAAGCACACTGCGTGTTAAAGAGTGCATTGAATTAATTTTTTATGTCATAATTCTCCGGGATGTATTTCTGCTCGTGACATAATTCTGTATGGAGTGAATTACGGGCTGAAAATATCAATTGGGTGAATTTTTCATCTTGGTTTAAACAGCAAGAACACTCTCGTTATGGAAAATACCTTGAGGCTACCCACATTATTCATAACACACCTTTCCCCTTGCTCGATTAAAATCCATGTTTACCATTTAAAGTACGTGAGTTTTGGCTAGGTAGATGCGTGAATCAAGCAGCGGTCATTGCCAAATAAACACAGCGCATAGACGGATTTGGCCGGAACATAGAATGCAGTAAATTCATATTTTCAGCCCGTGATTCACTCGAAATTTACTAGGCACTCGTGACATAGATTAAGCGGGCTTCTACGGCATAATGGAACAAATCGTGATTACAATTAATTATATAATTGTGCTTTGATGAGTACGAATGAATACGATTATATTATATTGGTTTAATGCTTGTTTGTTTAGACTTTACGATGCTGGAACACCTACGTTCAATGGCGGATTTATAAAATTGCCGCCCTTAGGCACAGCCTGTAGTACCGCTCTCGCTAAAGTTTTAAATATGCGCAGACGGTAACGGTACTTTCTCTACGAATAAATGGCATGCCTAAGGAAGACAAATAAATCCAATTTGATGGAATTCTTACCGCATCTAATGAATTAATGTCATGATCAAAAAAGAAATTGAATCTGACATACGTGTATCGGCAAAAATTGATATCTATATTAATTTTTCCATTACCTGACCCCCTTTAGTTATGGAATTCTCCTTTTGATTAACATAAGCAAGACATGTAGAAGATACGCTGTTGAATTTGGTGACATAGCTTCTGCTTCATTTTTGATGATTAGGGGAAATTTAACACGTGGCAAGATAGTTCTATATTCTCGAAGAGGGTTTTATCCAATGTCACAATAATAAGAACTCCGGGTTCGACTCCCAGCAGTGCAAAAAGAACGCTTACTCAGAGATCTCATAAAGATCGCACTGCTCACTGTAGTCCGGGGTTTGGTTCCCTAGGCCTTAAGAGGTTCGGATTCCTCGGAAAACAGTAGGTCCCGGCGCAGCATGACCACTGTAGTCTTTGAGCCGTAAAACCAAAAAACAAACAAACAATAATAAGAACACTAAAGTATGCGCGCTCGTAAACAGTCCTTGGGATATAATGAAATATGACTAAAATTTTGACAACCACTTAGAAGCTCGTAATAGAATTTTTTTGTAAAAAAAAAAAGAGAAAAGTGACAACGCCCTGGTCCGGAGTTATACCAGAGACTCACTGCATGAACCGGTAGGTTTTAACCAGCTCGTCCACCAAGACATTGGCAAGATGCTCCTTTCATTTGCATATAAAAATTACGTGGGTGTCAAAAATTATTGATTATCAATTCCTTACGAAAGATTAGAAAACACATGCTCCAGTGGTTTTATGTATGACCATTTAGCAATCGTGTTAACACTGAGAAGGGCAAAGATTTTTTTTTTTACATAATGAAATATAATGTAGCGCTGGGAAGGTGTTGCCAGTGGTTTACCTTGACCTAGAAAAAGATGGAATGATGTACAAAAAAATGACGTTTGATGCAATCAATGATTATGCGCGTACTTACTTAAGATCATCGTGTTGAAACCTGGAGGTAATAAAAGCAGCCGAAATGATGAAGATAAAAGAGTAAACGTGGCAAAACTGGAAAGAACCCAGAGCAGAAACATTGAGTAAACGATGAATGGAAGATCAAGGACAACTGAAAATTCGGTATTTTCCAGAATCGATGGAGATGGATGAAGTCACGAATGTAATGAGGTAGTATGTTAATTAGCGTGCCGTGCATATAAATATTTTAACGGTCAAACTATTGGTGGCTAAGAAGTCGAATAATTGGAATAAAGACCAATCCATAATAGGTTCAAGTTCATTTTGAGGGAATAGCTAATATATTTATTCCCATGTATATGTATATATATACAAAGTGATTAAAATTAAAAAGGAGGTGTTTAGACCTGTCTGTGGGATACCGAAAGAATCGCAACCAAATTTCGCAAACGAGTTTTCTCTTTCGATTTCTGAAAAAAAAAAAATAATAAAAAAAAAAATAAAAAAACAGTCCACAGTTATTCAACCACTAGAGGGAAAATTGTAGCTGTGGTACGTGTAAGTTGAGTATCGCCGAATGTAACTAACAGCTATTGTAAAGATAAGAGTTAAAATGCCCGACAACTGTGTAAAAATTAAATTAATAACGAATATCGCTACAGAACAGATATGTGCAATAACTTTATTGTAATAACATGTGGAATCACCCTGTCTTCAGAGGTACAACTCAACATGTCCTCCATCGTCTCAACGGTATGATCAGCAGATCATGTCCAACGTCTTGACCGACTTCGTTACTTGATCTAACCCCATGAGACATTTGGCTGTGGGTCCATTTAAAGAGCCACGTTTATGCAGGTAATTTTCCGAACTCATCAGTCTTAAAAAGCAGAAATTCGCAACACTTTTGCATATTCTTATGCCAATGAACCGTCTTCTGCTGTACAATGTGTTGTGGATTGGATGTAATTTGTGGAGCAAGGCGATGTATATTTACAAGATTTGGTTCCAATTGCCACGGTAATTTTTTCCACAGACAGGTCTAAATACCTCCTCTTTAATTTGACTGACCCTTTATATAAAGAAATACAGTTTGATTCTAAGATTGTAAATTTTAAAAAATAAATCCTTGAAAAGTAGAAATCGCTAAATTCCTCATTAATTAATATTTCGTGGCCAAATTTTGCATTTTTTACTTATCATTAAAAATTATTTGCAGGACAAATTTCCATTTGTTTGTGGATTTACGAAACAAGAAGAGTAAAGGTTAAGCTACTCTGGAACCTACAAATTTTTTAAGGAACCGAATCTCTGATTTTAAGGTAGCAAAACCCTGATTACGGTGGTTAGAAAAAGGCGCAAATTCCACGATGCCACTGGGTGTGGAACCAGGTTTAATGGCAGGACAGACAAAAGCGTTACTATTAGGTTATTGTGAGGTAGAATGAAATTTGTTTTCAATCAAATATATATACATAACGATAAATTCTATGCATCCTTCGAAACTGAAATTGTTCTCTCAGCAAAATTTCCTTAATATATATGATAATATGTCAAAATAACGAGGGTTGCTGGTATCTAACTGGAAGGGGACGCGGGATGTGTGGAACCGGCCAGGCCAGTAACCTAGTGTCCTACCCCGCCTTCAAGTGGTGCAGGCTGAGCTTTCTATTTATGTGGCAAATTAATATTTGCTACACGGATAGAAAGGCGGAAGGGGAGGGCTAATTCACCAACCCGTCTAGCCAGCGTGGTGAAATTATGGCTAATTCCTCCATTATGTTGACACACCAGAAACCATGGCCCCTAGTCTCCAGGTGCTGGAGTGCTCCTGATCAAGGCAGCGGTCAGTGTGGCATGAAAGCAGGGGGTGCTAAGAATCACTGGAATGGCCCAGGCTGCCGTTTGTTATTGACCTTGGCTACGTTTAATGGACGATCCCTTGCTTCTGAAGCAAAACTTCAGGAATTGGAAGAGGAACTAGACAAGATCAAATGGGACATTGTAGGACTCAGTGAAATTAGAAGAAAAGGTGAAGAGTTGGTGGAACTGAAAAGCGGACATTTGTTTTACTATAGAGGAACGGAAACTGGAAGAACAAGTGGTGTTGGCTTCTTAATCAACAAAAGAATTAAAGACTGTCTTCTGGAAGTTGAAAGTACATCAGATCGAGCAGCGAGGCTTGTTGTTCAACTAACCCAGCGATACCAACTTCAAATAGTACAGGTATATGCACCAACATCAAGCCATACCGACGAAGAGGTTGAAGAATTTTATGAAGAAATCAAAGAGTTACACACCAAAGGGAAACAACATATCAAGCTCATCATGGGGGATTTCAATGCAAGAATTGGACAACAGGAACAAGGAGAGACATCGGTTGGTAAATACGGATATGGGGAAAGGAATGAACGTGGCGATCAACTCATCGAATTTGCAGAAGCTGAAAACCTTAGCATCATGAATTCATTTTTTAAGAAGAAACCGCAAAGAAAATGGACATGGAAACACCCAAATGGGGGAACTAGTGAAATTGACTATATCCTGGCAAACAAGAAATCAATTATTGAAGATTGCAGTGTACTGAACAGATTTAATACTGGAAGTGATCATCGAATGGTGAGATGTAAAGTGCACTTAAATACTAAATTAGAACGACAGAAGCTCATTAGGAAACAAGTAAGTAAGAGGGTGGATCTAATGAAACTGAAAGTAAATACCGAGGCATTCAAGTTGGAATTAAAAAATCGCTTTTCTGCACTGGAAGGACTTATTGATGAAAGTGATATCTCAGAAGCAAATGAAAACATTGTTAAGACAATAGTTGAAACTGCTGGGGAAATTGGTGGTGTAACCTGTAAAAAGCACAATAGCAAATTATCTGAGAAGACGAAACAGCTCATGAAAAGGCGAAGAGATATGAAGGTGGACAATCGAAATACCAGTTCCAGGATT
>QLNU02015003.1:125768270-125813942 GCA_006491805.2 Dysdera silvatica | reverse complement strand
TTACCGTTATGCTACAAAAACTAATGATATGTATAATTTTTGTACATTTCATATATCTGTTGTTTTGACCCCTGTGCTTTTAAACATACTTTAGTATACATGCATTTTGCATAGAAAGCAGAATCAACTCGCGAACCTTATAGGCTTAAGTTCGATTAATTATACCTGGATAACAGTTTTCCAATGGTACTCTTTTCTAAGGAGAGAGTTCGATTTCATAAACATAAATGCATCTCAATTGGTTGTAGTTTTATGGTTGAAGGACAGCGATGGTTATTCCGCGCCAAACATCTCCATTAGTATTTTATGTTATTCCCATTACGTCTTTGACGTAAGGAATACGCACCTTTGGAAGGTCAGACAAAACAGACTTTGATACCTCTCCTATAGTATATATTACGAATACTCAGAAATAAGTAGAAAGTTGAATGCCACCAACTGTATACAGGGTGGCCCAAAAGTAACAGAAAAAGTAACAATTCAATAATTCGAAAAGCGCAGAGGGCAGCAAATGCATTTTCACGGAAATGTGCGGACAGACATTGTTTGTTTTAATAACGACAAATTTTATTGCTAGAATAGTTACATTTGCCATTGTCAGGTGGTGCTTCAGTTATGTCAATAGTTCGTGCAGTGACGCAGTACAGTTTGTAATGTAGCAAGCATTACAAATGCTTTAATGTGACGGCCGTCATTCCTGAGAATGACCATTGGGCATGGCCAATGGCCATTCTCAGGAGTGTCAAAGAGGGTTTCAGCTGTAATCCCTGTCACATGACAGCGAATAGCTTCTTTCCACACGATCAATGACTTCGATAGACCTTTGTATATCTATCACTTCAAGTAGCCCCATAACCAAATGTCACAAGGTATAAGGTCTGGAGATCTTGGTGGCCATTCCTGCGGGAAAGAGCGACTGAGGACACGGTTATCGCAAAATGTCGATCGCAGCAGTTACTGGATAGGACCTGTAGGCACTCTACTTTACATGAATGTTACGCTATGGAGCACTCGCTTCTCTTGCAAGAATGCAATTATGCTGCCTCTAAAAAGAGCTGCACGCCATCACAATGGCGGATCTAGAATTTTTTCACGGGGGAAGGCGGTTTAAGCGGCCCTCATCGGGAAAATTTTAGTTTTAGTAAATGTTTTTATATTACTAGCCTTCCTTTATACCAGGGTTGTCCAACATATGGCCAGCGGGCCATAATCCGGCCTGCAAACAATGTTAATCTGGCCTGTCTACAACTGTTTGAAATAAAAAAAATTCACAAACAAAAATTTTAGATTTTTTTCAAAAATATGGAAAAATAGTTTGGACAGCATAGATAATCCTTTTCTATATCGAAAGTGCACAAAGAAATAACTGTAAGAAACACTAAAGAGAAGCTGTTAAATGTAAGTTAGGTTTTTATTTTCCTTTTTTTTAAGAAACCGCTGGCTTATAAGATCCGTGAAAATTCTTTAAGTGGCCCGCTACCCAAAAAGGTTGGACAACCCTGCTTTATACTCACCAAAATATTTAATTTACGACAATGAATTAAAGCTGGGCTTTTCTTTAATTAAACTATATGGTTTAGGGTAGATTATAGTCAAGTATGACAGAAGGATAAGCTAGTAAAGGAGACATATACAATAACCAAAAACGATAATTTACAATGTAATTAATAGAACAAGTTTAAATTTAAACTACAAAAACATCGTAATTATTTTACTTTTTTTATAACAAGCAACTTTTTAAAAAACTTGAAGTTTATAGTGCAAAGTCGAGCCATCTTGGTTTCTTTGAAAATTTGTCAATCACTTTATTTACATCAATATGAATGTCTCTGTGGGTGTGTATTAAAAGTCTCTTCTGTCATCCGCGTTCGAAGCCAAGTTTGACGGCGCTTCAACGATAAAAAACTACGTTTTGCTGAAGTAACCCTTACTGAAAATGCAGTTTGAAAGACGAGTAGCTTGTAGATTCGTGGAAAAACGTCTTGATCGCATTTCTCCAAGGCTTGGAGACTTTGGTGTAAGACTTTTATTTATTACAGTCTTAACAAACAACACATAAAATATTCTTCATCGTCTTTAATTTTTTTTCTTATTTAACCCTAGGGGGGGGCAATCGCCCCCTCCACCCCTCGCTGGATCCGCCAGTGTACGACCCTTTCTAACACCCCGCATCGAATGATAGGTGCGCAAAGCCGCATTTGTACATTCGAAGTTCTGATAATGCAGCTTAAAAGTGCTTTATCGCGTAATTTTAACATGCCTAACCTTGACAGAGCGTTTAGCCTCAGTTCTCACCACATCTGAAACTCATGTACCTCAGGCAAAGTCAGATTCATCAATGTTTCCAGTCTCGCATCGTTTGAAGAGCGGCTTAATCTGTTTAAATAGAGACAGGCAGCAACTCCGAGACCGCTACAGCGCCACCTAGCGTGAAAAATGTAACTATTTTGACAACAAAATCTTTTCTATTAAAAAGATTCGCATGTCTTTTTGTGCATTTCTGTGACACCGCATCGTTCCACTGCCTATACTTTTCGAATCGTTAAACTTTACTTTTCTCTGTTACTTTTGCATCACACTGTATATGCTGTTTCATAAAGGCCAGGAAGTTAGCAGCTTTATAAAATTCGAAAAAAATTGATTTTACTGTATTTGTATCGACAATTATGAAAAGTTATTGGGTATGCTTTAAAAAATCGCGGTAATGAAAGTTACTCAAAAGTATTTGCAGCAGAGATGTGAATAATTTTCATTCAAATAATTGTTCAGTCTTATAAATCTTCTGGTTAGAAATCAGAAGCCTTGACCCATACATGCAAGCGCAAAATGAGCACTTGAAATACTTTAAATTAGATCTTACAAATTCAGGATGGATGATCAGAATACCCTCTATAATTTGAAGAAAACATTGTTGAATAAATGCGATATTTAATGCCACAAATAAGTAAGAAATGTTCTTAGTCGGCCTTCACAACCAGTAACAATTTCTGAAATTTCAGTTCACAGAAAACACCTATAAGTCCATTCGCTACGACAGTGCGAAGACAGACGGTAGTAATAACATTCAGTGTTCAATTGAAGTAATGTTTTTTCTCACTCATGGCGTTTGGGAATTTAAGGAGTAGCAGAAACTCGAAAAGAAGAAAATTGAATCTTGTCAGTGGAAGAGAGAGAGAAACATCTTTGGGAAAAGTGTTTCTTCGACAAGAAACACTGTTGGAACTGCATTGTTGAAATGTTGTTGGCAATAAAAGCCTTCCAGGATTATAATGACACGAACTTTACGAGACAGAGCAGAGTTTCTGAAAATAAATCATAGCATTTTTGCTACTGAATAAAATAAAAGCGTTTTCGATGATAGGATGTGACAAATATCCGATAAGAAAGGCGAAAAATATGTTATTCCTCAGGAAAGGTGTATGAGAAGTGTCAATTTAAAAGAACTGACAAGGTAAAGCCTTCCTGCTGTTAAGAAAAATATGGGAATCAATAAAAGTAATAGAATGATACATTATTGTTCATATGGATTTTATAAACAGCAATAGAAGCATAATTCTTCTTAGAGTGCTATCAACCGTACGCCTACAAATAAAATTTAAATGTTGGACTTACAAAGACTTCAAAAGAAAAATATTTTACTGAGTACAATCCAAGAGACCACCGAAGACCTAGAAAACGTCCTCAAACTAGATGGGTGGATGAAATAAGAAAACAGGTTGGGGTGACGTAGAAGCGAATTGCTCAGGATAGACTTGTGTGGAAAGCATTTGGAGAGACCTTCATCCAGCAGTGGATAGATAATGGTTGAATATGATGATGATGATGATGACAATCTATAATAATTCAGTAATAGTTGGATAGTTCTCCAAAGCTTTGTTCTCTGATTTACAGCTTTTGTAGAATGGATAATATATATTAAAGAATGTATATTATGTAAAATCAACTACGCATCTGCATCAATACCTTAGGAATGCACTTATAAACTTATGCTTATAAACAAAGCATATATTACTACGTTGAGATCATGTTTTAAGGCGCAAGAACATCACAGGTCATGCTGCACGGCGGCTTACATGCTTCCGAACTCCTGCGTCCAAGCAATGGAGTAGGAAAGAGAGGGGACTGGCTCATTCCCCCATTGAATAATAAAAAACGTTGTTCTCCTTAATATTGAAACCTCTCACCTTTCTTTTAAAGTTGCTCAAGCCTTTCCCTTAATTTTTTAATTGATACGTCCCTGATGCGGCAGGAAGTAAACTGAGGCCTACGGTAGGCAGAAAAGCCGTACGCATTCTAAGAGACCATTGGGAAACATACCCGGGTGTATGGTTAGATTCATGAAGGTGTTATAGCCGAACTTTGTTAAGGCGAAGGCCAAGGGAGACAAAAATATATTCGTGTTAACAGTAGTTTGTATCCGAAAAATACTGGATCGTGTTGCTAAGTTATTTATTCTCTCACTCTGGTTACGACATATACATATTTTACCATTATTATATATAACTACTATATACACTCGAGGTTTGGCAAAAAAAACTTTTGCCAAACCTCAGTTAGAGGTTTCCGGCGAGGGTTTCCCCGATTGGGGTTTCCCCAGCTGGAACTGCTCCGCACCAGATGACGTCAGATGGGGATTCCCAACATGCGGGTATATAAGCTTAGGACTTTCACGAACTCTTCATTCTGCCTTCACTTGACAAAGGGAGCAGTTGGCTCCCGAAACGTCGTGTTTTTAAACCTTACGCCAGTGTCGAAATAACTGTTTATATACCTTTAAAGTTGATACTATATACAGTAGATGACTTAAGTAATTTTGTGTTTTTTCTTATATGTACATAGTATTATGTGCTCAAACTGATTAACTATATAAGAAGGCTTTACTTGTTTTCCAGATTTTTTAAACTCGTCAGTAAAATATTCTTTGAATTCTCGAATTTTACGTCAATTTCTGTTTTATTCAACTTCAATTCTGCCTTTTTTGTGCACTCAAAGGCTTAGCTAACCGGCTTTCGACTGCCTAAGTGTAATTTCTGGGTGATGGAAATGAAACGATGAAGTAATCCTATCTTTAATAAAGTGGCATAATCACCCCAACCCTTTAAGGCTATCAAAAAACAAAACTATATCACTTTAAAAGATATTAACGTTATTTTGGCCTCTTCTGTAGCTCTCTGTTTCGAAGAAAGTATAGAACTCCAAATAGTTTGCGTCACGAAACTTGAAAAGGCGCCTATTGTTCGTGTTAGGAGGGAAAGATTTCCAAGGCGTATTGATAATCAGTTCCTATTAAACTATATTTCATATTAATCATAATCTTGTTAAACAGTAATACCACATACACGAATCCCTACATAAATAAACGGGGAAGTGAGAAGCAGCTCGTGTTAAGTAGGTTTGCCTGTGCTACTCACCGTCAGGCAGCAGACCTACATTTTACAGAAAAATACAAACATCGTTAGACCCAGGGAATCAATTTCCGGTCTGGAATAGGTGGATAAGTTTGTTTTTTTTGGAACCGTTGGGAGTCGAACCCGGATTAAAGGCACCTAGACGAATGTGTTACTACTGCGCTTCAGCAAGGTCTTTAATACCTTAAGATGACGTAAATGTTAATGTGTTAATGTTAATATAATCATTATTAACTCATAAAAATAATTGTATTAGAATGATTAAAAGTTGATTTGATTTGAATAATAATAATAATAATGTAAGATATCATCACCACCTTTCTCAGGGTTAACACAATTGTCAAATAATGGTTAACGCAATTGTCAAATAATGGTTAACACACAAAGCCATCGGGGTGAGCTTTTGCTTTACCAATACGTTTGGCCCTACGGTGGTGCAGTGGTGTACGCGTTCACCTAGCGTTCGGTTCTGTTGCCCTGCCTCCAGGGTCGGGCTGGGGCAGCTGCCTGCTGGCCACCCAATGGGTGACAGGACTCGCGCCTCCGAATTGGCATGGATCCGCCCCTTTCGAAAATCCAAGCTATGCGGCCTTTGAGAGGACCAAGTCCGTCCTTGCCGATTTCAACTTCCAATTGTGTTAAAAAACTGAGCGCTTACAGTCTAATTGCTCACCCCTGTCCAAGAGTTGGTTTTCTAGGCCTCAAGAGGACAGTATTCCTTAGAAAACTGTGTGTGCTTGCGTGGCATGACCTCTACCCTCCTTGGACAACAAAACTCAAACAAACCAATACATTTTTTGACATAACTACGCACCTTAAATCCATTATTCGAATAGGATAAAGCATCACATCAGCCGTAGAAAGGCAAAGATTCAGAAACGACGAAATTTGTTTAGCAATTTAGCCATTTGTTTGAAATCATCAGATCGGAAGTATGGTATGCTGAAAACGCTTGTAACTAGGGTCCGAACATAAACCATAAATGTTTGTTCTTATATTCAACTTGCGCAGCGTATAAAGACATGGAGAACCAAGGGAAAATTAAAACATCATGAAGATTTTCCCGGAAATTATTAGCTGTTATCTGTCGGGCAATATTTTATGGACCCAACTAGTCCTCTGCAGATAAAACAGGTAGCACAATACTTTTGACATATCCCTAAGATATTAAATTGTCAAAAGTGTTACTAGAAAGATAACTGACTAAGATAAAAAAATACCTCTCAAATGGCAACACCACGTGTTAGGGTCTTGTTTTTCTAGCTATATCGTGTGTGTACCTCTTAATAATGAAGTGTTAGCCTTTCTTGAAACGTGGATGTTCTTTCAATTTATCTGCTTTGAGCGAAAACAATGGGACACCGATGGACACTATACATCATCAGTAAGATGTATCCCATGCTTAGCCGAGGGGTGGGGGGAGGGGAATGGCTAACCCCTGACGGTAATCTTGCTAATGCAAATAGTTTAGTGATATGATTGAAATGGATGCCGACATCAGTGTCTAGCCTCTGTTAGCCACCTTGTGATGGTACTTCATTACACCAAGTAGTCAGTAAAAGTAAAGTAACTTTGGGTAATAGATGGAAAAGATGTCGGTATTATTACGACTTCACTTATCATTGAACAATCATCTTTTCAGTTCTGATCTTAAACTGGCAGATAACCTCATGATGTGCATGTGTGTCCTATTCAATTCTTTAGTCAGCATTACTTTTCTGTGGCACTAAGTTAAACAACATGTTCGGCCATACATCAATATGACCAACCAGCTCTTTATACGACAAAAATGTGTTTCTTCTGTTCTTGAATAAGAAGAGCTGTTTACACAATCGGCGGATATATCTTTGTGGTATATCTTTTGTCTACTAATATCAACATAAGTACAATGAAGATCAGAAATATCGATTCACGTGGAGCAACGTTCTTGGACTACGCATTTCTCATGCGCACCAGTACTTCTCTGAATATTTAGTGGCTGGGGATTTTTAATCACATGTACGTCGTGTCAAGAGGTATTTTTTATTGTTTTGTGGATTATTCGAGATTTCTTTTTAAATATATGTATATATTTTTTGTTAGAGAATTAAATTATTTTATTTTATCGAGCGTCAGGATGAACTACTTATATATTATTAAATTTTAGAGTGTGCAGTTTTTGTGTAGAAAGAAATGCGTTTAGTTAAAAATCACATTTATTTCATACTTTCAGCAATCACTATTCATATTCTGAAATAAGCATGGTAATATTAAACGATTTATGTTTCTATTTACGCTATCTTTTTCATTTTTGAATTGAGTGTATCTGAACCCATCCTAAAGAATTTCAATTCTTTTGCAGTTAGTGAAAATACTGCTTCCTTTTGAAGGCTCAATTTGTGTTTGTGTTACGTACAACTTCGAAGCCCCTTGAAGAAAATTTTATAGCCCGTTTGCGTTTTTGATTATTAACCCCTATATATATATTACTTTGTCAAATAGATGACAACAGTGGCCCACTGCATTTGTTTTCAATCAAAGCATTTTCAAATATTAAAATAAAAAATTAAAATTATAAAAAATTAGAGTTATTGAAAATTAAATTTTTTTTAAATTTTTAAAAATTAAAATTTTTTAAAAATAAAAAATAAAAAAAAATAAAATATTAAAAATTAAAATTATAAAAAAATTAATAAATAAAATTATAGCAAATATAAAAGCAAGAAAACATTAATTATTCTAATGGAAGTATACCTTAATATGATGAATATGTAAATCAATACAGCCATTTACGGAGAAACATAGCAATTAAAAATTTTATAGCTGATTTTACATAGAATTTTTTAATGATAAATTTTTGAAAATCCATATGATTCATACAGGAATAAATATGATTGTAAAGATATGATAATTGTCAGCGTATGGAAGGAAAATACCATGATTTTAAAGTTATGATTAAAAAATCCTCGCGAGTATTTATCACTATCAACAAGCGTTAATTACGGCGTGTGACAGAATTTTTTTAGAAAACTGGTCGAACTCCACATTGCTCTTAAATTTCATTCTCAACGTCAGAAGAGAAGTGGTGCAAAAACTGTAATGTGTCTGCTGTTGCCTCCAGCCAAAAGCTTTTCTAAAGGGAATAAGAAATGGGACCAACACTTCAAGAAGACCCAAACCTTGTTTACTTTTTCAGCAAAGCTGCCATCGCTTTATTGAAGCACTTACGGACCTCTTGACAGCTCCTGAATCCACCCTTGTTTGATAATCTCGCTACTAAATTTTTGACTCTGCAACATCACGTATCATGTAAGAATGTGAATGATTTATTCTAGAAGTTCCGTGTCGTGTTTTTATAGAATATCTGCTTATTTTGGTAAACTATTTCTTTATTTGACATTTAGTATCTACTTAGAAAGAAATCTACTTTTACTCGCATGAAGACGACTTTTAAAGGTATTGACAACTTCTGGGAATGAAATTTAGAAGCATAAAAAGTAGCAATGCCATGGGCGGATTTACCATTTCGCCGTCCCGTTTACTTTTTGCCGCCCCCAGTTTATTTTTTGCCGCCCCCAGTTTGCTTTTTCTGCTATCCCTACCCGTACATCCCTCAATCAGTGGTAGGAACATAAAAATTGTTACATTCAATATACGCTACAAAAGTTTTGTATTAACAGTAAAAATGTTGAAAAACAAACTCATAAATTGAAACATAAACATTAAACAATATTAACTTATATTGAAGTATTATCTCTTCTTGGTATATAATAAATCAAATTCAATTTTATTGAAATAAATTTTAATTTTAGCAAAAAGATACAAGCCTATCGAACATTGGTATTTAAATGGCAAGCATGACGTCTAGCTGTCTTCTCGGTAAAACATCTGATTATATCATTGTATGATACATTATTATGGCAGACTCAATGCACAAAATTTTGCCGCCCTAGTCTATAGCCTAGTATAGCCTATTGGGAAATACGGCACCGAACATTGCATAAATAAAATAATAAATAAATAAATGCACAAATTATTTAATTATACTCATGCACACATTATCAGAAGGCTTTCGTCAATATTCATATTGGATATTAAATATTATATGCATTTCTGGTGGGTTTTTCTCAGCGAACGTAAATTTTAAGAAAAATAAGTCCCCAAAAATCTGTTTCAGATTTATCAGTTCAGCACATTTTTTTTTTAAATTGAAACGTTATATTTAATTGTATTATTAAATTATAATATCACAATTTTATTATTGCTGATTTTTTAATTCCGAAATACTTGAATTGTTGTGTAGGGTGCTTTTTAATAACCGTTGAACTTGAAAATGGAAAAAGTGAAACAAAAAATGCAAATTTAATCAAAATTTTGTACTTATTCGAAAGATCAATACGTGGCATTAATACTTGAAAATTATTTGAGGTCTATGGCCACCGCGGCTGTCTTGACGATGCGCATTCTGGATGCCCGATTTTCGGCCACTTTCGTCAACACTGCTGGCAGTATGTCATGAATAACGCGGATATTGTTGTCTTACAAAGCGTCAACTGTTGCTGCTTTATCAGCATAAACCATTGACTTCACGTAACCCCACAGAAAATAATCCATCGGTGTCAAATCGCACCACCTAGGAAGCCAATTGACAGGTCCATTTCTGGAAATCCACTTACCGCCAAATTTGGCTTTCAGTAGGTCAATGGTTGCAGTAGCTGTATGACACGTAACATCATCCTGTTGAAACCACATCTCGTCCTAATCTAGTCATGAAGGTTTGCAAACAAAAGATCACTGATCATGGTACGGTAAGGATCACCATTGACCGTAACGTTTGCTCTGGCCTTATTTTTGAAGAAATATGGTCCGACGATGCCACCAGAATGTAAACCGCACCAAACGGTACATTTTTATGGATGTAAGGAAATTTTTAGAGTCTCTTGTGGATTGTTCTCACACCATATGCGACAATTTTGCTTATTAACAAACCCGTTAAGCTAAAGATGAGCCTTATGGCTAAACACAATTTTGCGATAAAACAATGGATCAGTTTCCAAATTCTCCAGAGCCCAATCGGCGAAAACACGAAGCACAAGATGGTCTCGTGGCTTTAATTCCTGCACCAGCTGGATCTTATATGGGTGTAGGCCAAGATCTTTGCACAAAATTTTCCATGTAGTGGACGGACAGAGCCCCAATTCCTCCAACCGACGACGAATCCATAAATTTAGATCATGTTCAACACCTTAGTTTACGGCGTCGATATTCTCTTCAATACGCACATTCCTTTGACGTGTTGGTGTCTTTGCATCATCTAGGGAATATGTCGCTTTAAATCTATCTACAGTTGGACGGATGGCTTGCTCAGATGGGCAGTTATGTGCACCGTAAAAATCGCGAAGTTGTCTGTAAGTTGCGCGAATGGACGACTGATTTTCAAACCAAATTCGAACAATATGCTACTCTTGTTGAAGCGTTAAACATTCCATATTATTTTGCCGAACTATACTAACAACAAATGTGAAAGGGAACTTGCAAATAAACATATTACTTAGCTGTTGCCGACAGAATTCTATCACACCTAAAAAAACACCCTTCATATATATTTTCTGTTATATTTTGTATGATCTGCCGTATTCTGTTATTATAAAATTATATACCGTATACTAAAATATAACGAAATATTTAAGCCATATGTTGTTATAATTTAGTAAATTGATTTACGATTATTTTCTTCGTTGAAAAGAGTGAATCACTGATTCCACGGAAACAAATTCAAAAGTAAGATTGGTTTGTGAAGTATTACTACGTAATATAAATAATTTTAAGAAGAACAACGTTTTTGGCATAAGAGAAAAATTTTAAATACATTCAAATCTACATGAATAATGTAGCATCACAGTTTCACAAATGTATAATTGACGACTAATATCATATCGGACGTGGATAGACAGCGTGTTTAAAAATTGACACGCTTTGAATTTAGAAAATACCTGAAAATACCTTAAAACAACCAATGCTCTTGTGTATTTATAAATTACATCTTGTTATCGTTGAGAAACTGCTTACGTCTTGTAACTATTGAGCATTTGTTTACATCTAGCTATCATTGAGAATGCTTACATTTGTTATCATTATATAACTACTTATATCTTGGTATTTTCGGGAACATCTTACGTATTCTTGTTTTTCAGAAACTGCTTACGTCTTGTTTGCATTGAGACATTTTTTAAATATTTCCATAACTGGAATGTTTTAAATATTTACGTACCTGGAATTTTTTACATATTTGTATAAATGGAAATCGTTTTTATATTTGTATAATTGGAAATTATTTATGTACTTACGCAGTTTAAACTTTCTTAAATATTTGTAAAATTTAGAATTACGTACATATTTGCATGATTGGAAACTGTTTATACATTTATACAATTGGGCACTGTTTATAGATTTATATTACCAGAAAATTGTAATATTCTTGTAGGATTAAAAATAACTTTAATATCAGCAACTTACTTATAACTTTAATATCAGCAAAATTACACAGGAAACAAAGAGTTTATACTGTTCATGTTATTGAAATCGGTTTATATATTTATAAAGAGACTATACGTTTTAAAACGGCTTATATATTTTTTATTTGAATTTATTAATATTTACAGATTAAAATCCTTATATTTCTAAAAATTTAAAAATCTGTAGTAATATTTATTTATTTAGTGTCTTGGGTATTTTACCTACGCCATGAATATTCTTTTTTTAGATATAACACTCACACGAAATCTTTGTGGAGCTGTTGGTAACATGTGCATATCTTGTTTAATGTAATAGTGTAGTTATAATTGTACGAATAATCATACAGTATGAACGCTATAAAATTACTAGTGAACACTGCAATTAGTGGACATTTTATGTAACTGGAAACTGCGCAATTTAAATGTTTAACTCATGTTGTGTGGAATTTCTTAACTGAAATCATGTATACATAAAATGCACCTAATATTTTCAAACAATTACAAGAAAGCTTGAAAGCGCAAGGACATGATACCAGGCAAAACTACTTTCTTTATTTGACTAATCACAATTCTTGTGTTCACATGCAAAAAACATGCTATTATAAAGAGTCAAGAATCCGAGATTTGAAACACTCACGTAATGAGAGTTCAAAATCAAGCACACCATGATGCAGACATGATAATGATGATGATGGTGATATGATAATGATTTTAATGATGATGAAATGATGATGATAATAATGCAATTTTTAATCAAACTTAAGTGGAGTTTCCCTTCTTTTCCTTTGCGATATTTTCGTGCAGAGTTGAAAAAAACCTTGCTCGACCCATGCAACGTCATGCAAACTGCCAATAGGTGTGGCCACGACAAAATCATTTAATTTAAAATATAGTAGGAAAATAGGTATTTACCCTGCCACTGCGGCGTAGGAAGCGACGGGTTGAGCTGCGGCGGCAACCGCAGCATAGCTTCGTGCTGCGGCTGCTGTGTAAGCTGCACTTGCTGCGTACGATGCCTGCAATGGTATAAGAGAAAACACCTAAGAAATGAGTAGTCTAAACAATTGGCTGAATCAAGAACAAATTAGCCGCCATTTGGCGCAATTTACTTGTGCTAAATATAATTATATTTATATAAACTAAATTGAATTACATGACCAAATATCTGATGATAATAATATGGCCTACAGTTTGACCAGCACGTTAACGTAATTAAAATTTGAAATGTACGGATAGAACATGGAACTAGCAAAAATGATTTATACATAACTGATGAATATATAAATTAAAGACATTAATAACAGCGTAAATAAGAAACGAGGAAGACTTCGGATGCCTAATACCATGTTTTTAGCCATCTTCAACGACAAAGCAGCAGAGTTTTAAGGGCCTTTACAATAGAACTTTCTGAAGTCAGAACCAAAGCTAAAAAACTTTATTATGATTATTAATGATTAATCGTTTATTATTTAACTTCATTGTTCTGTTAAATGTACCTTGACTATAAAACACAGCCAACTTCGACTATCATATTGATAATTTAACGTTTTTAATGACTTAGTTAATGACATATTGAATATTACATTAAACACATCTTAATTTTATTTCAACATAAAGTTGGATATAAAATTATGGTAAATATATCTGTGCAACTAAATAGTTCTTATTTAAAATCGCAATAATATTAAAATAACGTCTTTTTGTACAGAAAACAGGTTGGACAGGAAGAAGGAGAAACTTAAGTTGAAGTTGAAAACTAAATGACATAAAAAGCAAACTAGTACGTTTTAATTTATAGTGAAAATAAGTACATCTTTTATAAGAATGCCTAAAAATATTTCGTTCTCTAAAGTGAATGAAAATGTTAACTCATTCTCGTAAATGAATGGTCATTCATTTTGTCATTCACGTTCCGATTCAATGAACGATTTGATTATTTAAAGTGATCATATCCTTGTAAGGAGAAATACGCGGATACTCCACGTTCAACGCTATTTTATAGATTAATTTAGTACGTGACAGTATAGGAGATAGTATACGTTAGGCCCCAAAAAAGAAATTTTACAACTTTGAAATAAAACACTACTAAATCTCAAATTAAAACAGAATTATGCAGTTATTTATTAAAACAAACATATATTATACAGCAATAGTATAATTTCAACTCGTATTTTATAACAGGCAAGATCGAATCTCTTTTAAGGGATAAAACCTAAATAATGTAGCGTCTTTAAGGAATGAATCCAAAAGAACAAATCGCTTTTTGATTTCAAGAAATAAATTTTCCTCAAATAATGGAGCTTAAGGAAAGCATGTCTAATAGTCCAGAAAGATTATTTGCCCATTTTCAATTTATATGGTACAGTAGCTTAAGCGGAATTTAGAAACCGACAATCTTTACGAAAGCAGAAATACCAAAACAATTTATGCCTAAATACGGGCCAAAATTGTTTAGTGATCCAGAAATGCACGGCCCGAATAGCTTTTCCTATGTTCCTTAATTGATAGCTGAGGTCCTCTCTCTGGTTTAAAAACTTATTTTGTTCTCCCTTCATATATACACACACACACATATATATATATATATATATACTCTGGCGGAAAATAAAATCATAACACCAAAAAGAAATGAGTTTAGAGGAATGAAATTTAGGCAAAGCAGTTGTCTAGGTAACATATTTATTTGATTAAAGTTTCAAGGTTACCGGTAAAAGTATGCGCAAGAAGATCCATTTCAAATGCGAAATGGTGGTACATTAATAACCGCTGTAGTCGCCACGATTTTGAATGCAAGTATGCGAACGTGCATGCATTGTGTCGTATAGGTGTCGTATGTCATTTTTTGGTATGGAATTCCATGCCTGTTGCAGTTGGTCAGTCAAGTCATCAACGCTTAATGCTGGTTGCGGATGACGCTGGATTTGTCTTCCAATAATGTCCCATATGTGCTTGATGGGAGAAAGATCTGGTGATCTGGTAAGCCAAGGTGATATGTCGACACTCCGTAGAGCACGTTGGGCGACAGCAGCGGTATGAGGACGAGCGTTATCCTGTTGGAAAACACTCCCTTGAATATTGCTAATGAATGTCAGCGCAACCGGTTCAATCACCAGTCTAACGTACAAATTTGCTGTCAAGGTGCTTGGGATAACGATGAGAGTGATCCTGCTGTCATAGGAAATCGCTCCCTAGACCGTAACTCCTGGTGTAGGTCCAGTGTGTCTACGCCGCAGACAGCTTGGTTCCAAACGCTCACCTGGCCTCCTTTTTACCAATATACGACCATCAATGACACCAAGACAGAAACGGCTCTCATCTGAAAACACAACAGATCTCCACTCCGCCCTCCAATGAGCTCTAGCTTGACACCACTGACGTCACATATGGCAGTGATTCGGAGTTAGTGACATGAATGCTATAGGCCGTCTGGCTCAGAGCTGTCCGTTAAGTAATCGATTTGTTACAGTTCGCTGTGTGTCACTCTGGAGCCAACAGAAGCTCTAATTTCTGCCGCAGATGTAGTACGATGCGCCACAGCCATGCGGCGAATACGGCGGTCTTCTCTCTCAGTAGTGTCCCGTGTGCGGCCAGACCCTGGTCTTCTTGAGACAGTGCCTTCCCGTGACCACTGCTGCCAACACTCATACACAGTGGATACATCATTGCCAAGTCTTTCTGCAATATCGTGGGAAGAAAACTCACCTTCTCATATCTATATGACATGGCCTCGTTTAAATTCAGCAAGCTGCTGATACTGCCTTCTTCGTCTCCTTAAAGGCAATCTTGGCTCAAACTTAGCTCACAATGTCTAGTCCGTACGATAAATAACACGTGATTGCGTGATCATAGTGGGCTACTAACGCCAATCTTATTCTTCTAGCGCGAAATATGATAGGCGTCATCTTTCATATGTGAAAACCATATATACTTTCATACACATATATACTTTCATATGTGTGTACACGGCCTCCAAATTTAGTTTATCTAGCACAATTCCTTCTTGGTGTTGGTATTTTATTTCCACCAGTGTATATTATATATATATACAGAGAGAGAGAGAGAGCTTATATATTTAGATAATTTTAAATTTACGAAACATATAATTAATATAATGGAAATATAGAAGAAATATATGTAAATGTAAAATTATCTAAGTATCGCTAGCTTTGAGCTGCTGCTATATAATAGATAGATATAGCCTCAAAAGTAGCGCAAAGCTATTTTTTGCACTATATATATATATATATACAGAGTGTCCCAGGAGGTCGTTTCCAAACTTCTAGGGGTTGTAGAGGACAAATGAAACGTATCGGCCAATGGAACGCATGTCCGAAACGGAACCGGTTTCTCAATAGAGTGAATTTAGTGTAT
Organism: Dysdera silvatica; assembly: GCA_006491805.2. Taxonomy (NCBI): domain Eukaryota; kingdom Metazoa; phylum Arthropoda; class Arachnida; order Araneae; family Dysderidae; genus Dysdera; species Dysdera silvatica. Next base: position 125,797,669 of record QLNU02015003.1, on the reverse strand, counting down.
ACGTCCACCTCGCGGCTGCGTAACCAATTACATCAATTAAAATATTTTTTCAATATAGAATTTAAGTGATTCACCTAATAATACAGCCAGATCTGCGTACACATAGTGAAAATAAGCCTAAAACTGCCTTTTTTAACACACTGGAAAAGAATTGGGAACTGCCAAGTATATGCAGCAGGTAGAGGACATGAAAATAAACAATTTTTGTTCAGTCACTTTTTCCTAAAATTAGTCGTTTGGCTGCTACAGTGAATTTAGTGTTCGCATCCAGCGCATTCAAGGTTACCACATATGGCAAAATGCGCCATTTAATTTTTCAGCGCAGATTTTCGAGCCTCTACGTGCTACTTCCCTTTATACAATATGAATGTAGGACAGGTATCGTCCAGGGGCGAAACTTCTCCTGCGTGCATATGTGTGTGTGCAGGGGAAGTAGCATCGGGGCATACCTAGTCGCCAGCAGAGAAAGCCGCGTCCATTAAATAATTTGGAATTCTTTAAATGGGCATTTTGCCATATGTGGCAACTCGAATGAGCTGGATGCGAACACTATACTATATTCACTGTAGCGGCCAAACGACCATTTTAGAAAAGTGACTAAACAAAAATTGTTTATTTTCATGTCCTCTACTGCTGCATACACTTAGCAGTTCACAATTCATTTCCAGTGTGCTAAAAAAGGCACTTTTATGCTTATTGCTGACTATGTGGTACACAGATCTGCTGTATTATTAGGTGAATCACTTAAATTCTGTGTGGAAAAAATATTTTAATTGATGTAATGGTTACGCAGCCCGGAGGTAGACGTATCACTAATTCACTCTATTGCGAAACCGGTTCGTTTCGCATGGGTTCCATTGGCGATATGTTTCTTTTGGTGTCTTCTACAACACCTAGAAGTTTGGAAACGACTTCTGGGACACCCTGTATTATAGTATATATTATATGTGTGTGTGTGTGTGTGTGTGTGTGTGTGTGTATACTAAAGTAGCTGAAACTATTTACTGAAATCGAGACTGTTTTTTATTTATTCAATTAAAAAGTGTCATTTAAGAGCCTGCAATGCCAGTAATAATTCAAAAGTTTAAATTATATTCCTTTTATTTAAACATACCAAAGTTTCTCTTAATAAAGTTATTTTATATATATATATGAACAGCACACACACACACATATATATTAGATTACCATAAAGTAATTGAATACACAAAATTTGTACATATATATATATACAAGCTAAAATATATACAAAATATTTACACAATGCTATGCCCCAGTCCACACAAAAATCTCACATCCTGAGTACAGACGGGATACTGGGTTTAACTATTTTTACGTTACCTACTGGCACCACAGTGACGTCAATATGTGAACCAGATCACAGCCCCGGGTATTATAACCAATAACCAAAACTATAAATCAAATCTTCTATGAGAAAACCATATCTCACAAATGACACAATCCATGTGCTTTATATATGACACTCAATCACCACCACAACATCGCCATTTTTGAATAACTAACCTTGTTAACTTCAATTACTTTGATGATTTGGTTCATTCAATTTATATGTTCAAAATACTTTGTGCTTTTGGATATTTTCTGTATAATCTTCTGAAAACTTGTATTAAAACTATATATATATATATATATTCTGGAATAAGTTATCACTCTGTTGTTATTAGTATTATTATTTCGGAATACTTACCGGTAGCTGATACCTTTCGGCTCCTGCGTACGCTAGGAATGGGTCCTGATAAACTCCTCTGTGAAGCATAAGACTGCAAGCAAAATAAAATTTATACAAAAAATAATTATTTTACTCTGATACGAAAATATAATGCAGTTTTTCTCACCATAAATAATTTTATTTATTTGGCATCCTATGGCACATGTAATTAAGAAATATGCCGTGAGGAACGTTCTAACATGAGATGTGAACGCATTTCTTAGCAGAGAGATTATCGTGTTTCAGAACTTTTCCACTCTTAGTGCCAAAAGATATTCTACTTCTGCTATTTGCAGGTTTCCTTGTAATACAAAATAGTCCCGATATTATTCCCTTTATTAAATCAATCGAAATGGGACGTTTTTTATAAAAACTTTCAGAATTTTAGCAAAACTCTAAGATCCACTTAATTTGCTTCCATGGGTTTAAAATTTAGAAAAAAAAGGAAACTTGTTTATTGCAATCATTTCCACCGTCACCGATCTTATTTCATTGGCAACAAATGCACAGCACTTTTCGGCATGGAAGCAGCATATTTAAAAGAGTGTGCTTTTAGAAACAAAAGCTTTTAAAATTTACTGTTTTTAAACGCAAACCTCGATTGCCACGGAAACTGATGTCATCAGTCATCAAATAACAAAGCTTAAAGGACCTTGTATCCTTGCATTTTCAGACGGCTTTACCGGTTTAACATTGCGTGTGTAAAAATGAGACTCAATGGATTAAAACTGGACTCGGAGGAATGTACGATGCCTTGCATTTCGTGAAAACGGACAACGGGTACTTCTAAATGCGGTTTAATCCTGAATACCTGCATTTTTAAACAAACATACATTAAAAATTAAAAAAGAAGGATAGGATTAACTGTCAAAATAACGTAGTTGCTTACCACGAGAGATTACCGATTAGTGCTGGCTTTAATTCTGAAGTTAGAAATAGCGTATATAAATTTTTAATTCTGTTTGAATCCTCGGCGTCATTTTAACCAATATTTTATTGATTGAGTTTGAAAATAGTTGTGGAGCTTAAAAATGCGACGAATAGTATTTAACATTAATGATTAATTATTTATTATTTATTTTAATATTTCAGTAATTAAAAACTAGTACATGAAATGCGATATTTAAAAGCGTAGTTCTGACAATTTGAGAAACAATTCTTTAAAACATTGATATAATCATTATAAAGAAAACATTGAGTGAGAAAAGAGTGTGGGAGAGAGAGAGAGAGAGAGAGATAATTGAAACACATTATGATATTAATTTACATAATAAAAACGCTAAAAAGAGCTGTTATAATGAAATGTTAAGAAGCACATAGCGATGATTAATTATATTACATATTTAACTTCAATAATAATTGTAAAATTTAAAAAGCATCTTACGGTGTGTAGCCGTGTAAGGCTGTAGCAGCCGCTGCGGCAGTGAGGGGGGAGGGATGCCGAGCAAAAGCAGTAGCAAAGGCTCCCCTAGCCCTCCCCCTTTGGATCGCCACACCCCTTAAGGCAGCCACTATAACGAAAAAAAAGGTAATTCTTAAAGTAAAAATTGAGTTTTTACTTAATATATCGTTAATAATTAATTACGCATCAATTATTATCAATTAATTATATAGTGAAATCTGTCTGTAACGATATTCAAAGATCTGAGAAAAGATTGAACATGATATCTCTCAGAACCAAAGGAAAATAATTTTACAGACAGATATCATTTTAAACAAATTTTACTACCTATCAATTTATTACATACAGCTAGACCACATATAAAGAGTCCGCATACAACCGATGTTTCCGAGTATAGCGAGGGAAATAGGGATTTTATTTTGTGTAATGATTTTGTGTAATGATAATACAATTTAATCGCTTTGAGCCAAGCATGAATTTTACACTCCCCGGATTGAATAATAATTAAATAAAATAAAAATTAAATAAAATGGTCAATCAGTTTGATGAGTATAAGAACACATTGGTCTTCTTAAACTGTGCGCTCTCCGATAGGAACACTATATGTTCGCTTTGCAGGTTTCCTTGGTTGTTGCCATTAAGGATTCCAAGAAATGCAACTAAACAATTTCAGTTCCTAAAATTGGCACCATGCCAAATTGTTTCTTTTTATTTCATGTTTCCATATTTTTTATAATTATAATTTCACTTTTTGTATTTGGCAACGGTATGCAAGTTCGTTTAGAATTCTGAAATAAGAACCAGTTTTCAATTTCAGCTCCATGACGAGTCTCCTCCAAAATGGGGCAATAAATTTCTGCAATGAAGTATTTTAATTAATTAATTAATTTTCTGGCTTTTATTAATGAATTTACCTAAACATTTAAAGCCCTAATTATTATTATTTTATCTGGATGGAATTACTGCATTTCTTCAATATTTTATATTTGCAACCGCTCAAAATGTTTCTTTTTCGGTATTATGAACATATAGAAAATAACATATTGAAAATAACATAATGAACATAAGAAAATTCTCTTCGTTAAATTGTAAACGAATTTATATCCGAATATTATTGTGTGCATATTGCATGCCCATACGTCACCTATTCTTATTTCATTTCCAAAGTTTGATATTTTAAATTCTAAAACGGATTTAGAGTGTATTGGATAAAACGAGCATTTTCGTTGGTCGCAAATTTCTCGTTATATACGAATACTACTACACAATATGTCACCAGTTTTCTATATACCGGTTATTATAAATTTATTATATATCAGTTGTTATCGAAAGGTGACAATTTATCAATTAACAAAACAAAATTGTGTGTCATTTGCATGTCTAATTAAATTGTCTGTATTATGCAACTGACACATAATTTTGTTTGGTTAATCGTATTGCTAATTTATATCCTCATTTCAGCCGTTGTCAATCCGCTGCAGGATAAAGGCCTCCTCTGCATCTTTCCAACGAAGTCGATCTTGTGCATTTTGCTGCCACTTGTGCCCAATATATTTAATTATTTCATCCACCCATCTCGTCTTTGGCCTTTTCCTTGGGCGTCTAGTGTCCAGTGTGATAAATTCTAGGATGTTTTTGGTCCATCTGTTGTCAGTTCTTCTAGCAATATGGGCTGCCCACTTCCATTTCAAACTTTTTACCTTCGCAATGATATCACAAACTTTTGTTTGATCTCTTATCCAACTGAAGGTCTTTCGATCTCGTCGCGTGATACCAAGCATCTGCCGTTCCATGTTCCTTTGTACCACTCGTAACTTTTGGATACCTTTGGCAGTCAATGTCCATGTCTCACAACCATAAGTCAGAACAGGTAGGATGCATTGATCGAAAACTTTCCTCTGTAAAGAAATGGGGAGTTTGTTTTTAAACACAAAAACTACAAATAATTCAAAACTTATTTGAATGCCGGTAGAATACTTGCCAGCTAAGCTTGATACGACGTTCGATCTCTTGATTTATGTCGCCTTTCATCGTAATTCGTTGACCTAGGTACATATAATTTTCAGCTTGCTGTATTTCTTCTCTCGAAATAAAGATTTTCTTAGTTTGTATAAACTTATTAAACATGATCATGCTTTTCTTCAAGTTGATTTTTAAGCCAGATGTTTCTCCTTTCGTTCTTAGATCTTCAATGAGTCTTTGGAGCTCTTCTGGATCTTTTACGAAAAATACGATGTCGTCGGAGAATCTTAGATGGTTGCAAATAAGCTCCGTTGATTTTTAAGCCTTTTTGATCTCAGTCTAATTTACGAAAAACTTCCTCAAGGCAAGCTGAAAATAGTATGAGCGAGGTTGTATCTCCCTGCCATACACCTTTCCCTGGGTTAATTTCAATTTTGTGTCTGTTTATAGATATGGTCGCTTTTGCATTATCCTATATGGACTGGAGTAAGCTAACATAAGCTGGGTTCACACCTTGGTTACCTAGTGCATTTAAAATATATGGTTTGAAAATTGAGTCAAAAGTTTTTCGTAGTGGATGAAGGCAATGCATAATGGTAAAGTGTATTCATTGTGTCTTTCTATTATTCTCTGAAGAACCTGAATGTGGTCAATCGTACTAAAGACAATTTTAAACCCTGCTTGTTCTACAGGTTTGGCATCGTTTAATGTTCTATAAATTCTTTTTGTAACAGTTTTGCTAAAAATTTTGTACATAACAGGGAGAAGGCTAATTGGTCGATAGTTTTTAAGATCATCTTGAACTCTTTTCGTAGGCAAAAGAATAACATCGCCGTTTTGCCATGCATTAGGAATTTTTTGTTCCTTAAGACATTTTGAGAAGAGATTTGCCAATATTTTGTGAAGCGTTTTACACCCAGCTTTTAACATTTCAGCAGAAATGCCATCTTTTCCTGTGGATTTCCCATTTTTCATTGATCGTATGGCATCTGTTACCTCTGATACTAAAACATCCGGCATTTCTTCTGTAACTACAATTGTTGGCAGATTTTGCTGATCGTTACTTTTATAGAGGTCTGTGTAGAATTCTTTTACCCTCTTAAGCATTTCCTGGCGTGTTCTGCATACTGAGCCGTCATTACATTTTAAGGCAAGTATTTGTTTTTTTCCATTTATTAGCTTGCATTTTGCATTTTTGATGCCTTTATTTTCTTCAATTGTTTTTTGTACCAATTTTGTATTGAATTTACGAGTTTCTCCACTGATACGTTTCCTTGTCGTCTTGTAAATTTCTACATACTCCACTTTGATAGCAATTATTTCTGTGTTCTTCCAAGACCTTCATTTTTCCATTAGATTTAAAGGTTTTTAGAGATTTTGATTTCTTTAGGATTCATTGTTGGTGGTACTAGAGACGCTGCTGTTATAATTAAATTTCTGATGACCTTTCCATTTTGTTTTGCTATATCGGTGTTTTCCAAATTTTGCAATAACGTAAAGCGATTTGACAGAGGGAGTTCAAATTCTTTACTTTTTTCAAGCAATTCCTCATTTTTGACTTTCACTTTTTTTGGAGAGATTTATCCTTTTACTGCATTCTTTACGGTAATCCAGCTTAACTTTAACTCTCACCATTCTATGGTCACTTCCCACGTCAAAGCGATTAAGGACCGTACAGTCACTGAATATATTCTTGTTGTTGGATAAGACATGATCTCGCGTTTGTTTCCAGATGGACTTTCCCATGTCTATTTCCTATTGGCTTTCTTTTTGTAAAACGAATTCAAAATATAGAGGCCTTGTCTCTCTGCAAAATTAACTAGCGAGTCTCCTCTTGCATCTCTATGATCGCTGACATATGGGCTTGTTGCACATTCACCAAAGTGGGTTTTTCCAATTCTGGCATTAAAATCACCCACTAAAATTTTGTAGTGGCAATTTTCTTTATTATGCAGGTCTGATATATCCTCGTACAATTTTTCGATTTCATCATCAGTGTGGCTACTGGTTGGTGCATAAACCTGGATAACTTTAAGCTTATATCGTTTGTTCAGTTGTATAGCGCACTGTGCGATTCTACCTGAAGTACCCTCAAGTTTTATGATGGAACCTTTTAATCTCTGATTAATGAGGAAATCTACAAAACTACATTTCCCGTTTGCAGTTCCTTTTGTATATAGAAGATGGCCGGTATCGAGTTTTACAAGATTTTCACCTTTACGTCTCGTTTTACACAGCACGATGATGTCCCACTTAATATGCTTGAGTTCTAATATTAGTTCTTGTAGGCGAGCATCCGTTTTCATTGTTGGGACGTTGAAAGTTCCGATTTCCAAAGTGTTTTGGCAGCGTGTTCGAACCCGATGATTCTTAGCATCCTCTGCCGTCGAGCTAGTCTTCCTGCTGCCTAAGGTAGTTGCTCCAAGGCCTCCGAGGAATGAGGGCCGTGAATTAATTTGTGCAAACATGTTGGAGGGTTAGACCGTAATCTGACACACTGGTCAATTGCTGGTTGGAAGATTTGGTTTGTTTTATATATATAACCAACTAAAAACATTGACTTATCGGAAGTTCAACTTAACATTTGTCGTTGATTGGACTTGTATAAAACGTAAATTACTTATCGTTTTATACAGTAAGTTCGTTTCCAAAACGCAGAGTATTACATTAATAATTAGAAGTTATTCATTTTATGTACTGTATTATTTATTGCTCAATGCAACTTTTGCATTACCTAGCCATATTTTGAACACAGGAAACGGTACTTACATTAATTATATTTTCTCAAAAAATCGGATTGTTTTTGAAGAAATTCTAATTTTATGAAATTATTTACCTTTTGTAAAAACACGAACAAAATTTCGTATACGTTATTTCTATTTCAAGCTACCGCATCGCGAAATTTTACCTTTTCACTCTTCACAGTCTTCATTAGACACATCGTTTCCTTCACGGGTGTAAAGTCCAAAACGCAATTGCACGTCTTGTCTTGAATTTCTCAAGCCATCCTGCACTTGCGTTGAAGCCATCCACTTTCAACAGACTTTCAAAGTCCATAACTCTTACATGTAGCATCGTACCACTAAGAGGAATCTTACCATTCTGGCTCCTGTACGATTTAAAACACTTCAAAAAGTGGATTCAACATCAGGAAAAGCATGGGCGTTTAGTCTCTTATATTTCGGATCAACATTGCACTAGCGTCTTTTCATTATTTCCTCTTTACTCATCAAAATGATCAATAGCATGTTGGGTGGAATGCCATATTTCTCTGCTGGATCCTTTTCCCTTAAGTTTGGATTATGCTCAGTATTATTTGTTAAATCCACTTTTTGTTTCAAATTAAGGATATTTTCGTTTACATATCTTAAAACACTCTGCTTAAACACTTCGTAGTATCCACTAACGCTCTAATATACGACCACAGACACTTCATCATCTGAAAAGTGGAGTTTGGAAATGCAAGCAAAAAGCTGGAATGTTTCTGATACTTTAAAAACTCTTACTGTGGGTGACGCCTTGCCTGAAAAGCACTTTGACTTAAAGGATGTCCACTTCGACTAAAGGAAAAAATTTACGTTGAATTTTAATAGACGGGACCGGGACTGCGTAAAAACTTCGACATACATTATGTGTTCGACACACGAATATTCGACTCATCGGACTCCTCGATATCGTGAATTTACTGTATATATATATATATATATTAATTGATAAGTTTTATTCCTTAAAGCGTAGTACTGCCCATTAATAGACAAAATACCCATGATAAAGGAAAATGGGGGAGAGAATGCAAACTTTTTATGTTGTCAATTCCACATTATAGAGAAGAAATGCTCCTTTACAAAAAAAAATTGTAATTTGTTCACCGAAATCTTGTAGCATTATTTAATTGGTTGATTGTTTGGCTTTTTTATGGCGCAAGAGCATCTGGGCTATACTGCGCCAAACACGGTTGTAGCATTATTTAAGGAATAAACATAAGGAACACATGTCACAAGACATAAAATTAAGTCACAACGATCACTTCACAAAAAATAAAGTTCGTCATTATTTAAAGTACTCAACTAAGGTTTGATGCGCTCAATCCATCCTCTAGCCCTAAAAAATAAAGCTACTTAAAATAACTTCAGAATCTCTTTCAGAATAATAATTTTTTTTTAAAATAATGGATGAAGAAGATCTGATGTTTTTGTTTAATTTAATTTTAAAAGCTATTTCAATAAAAGATCGCTTTAACCCTCTCTATATAACTTTTATTTTTTGAAGGTAAGATTTATGCTTCGAAGCCTAAATGATAAGGTAAATTTAAAAGTCTTTCCAACTTTTAACTTAAATTAAAAATTCCGTTAATGTGATCGGAAGTAATTATTTTAATAGCTTAACTAGTAAAAAGTTAATTTTTTATAACTGGAAGCAGCCTATCGGCAGTAGAAGAAAAAACATTTAAACATTTGAAGCTCATTGACTTAGAAAAATTGTTGGATAGTTTTATGTATAATGGGCCATATTGGTGGGATCTCATTAACGCGAACTGCTTCTTTGAATGTCCGTCCAATTCCATGACGATCCTGTGCTTTTAGTGTTCTAACGTGAAAACGGTTTATATGAACTAATAATTATAAGCCTTTGGAAAATTTCCTTCTTTTAAAACAATAAAACGCTCTTTTCCAAGTTTTTCTATGAATTTTTTAATTTCACTATTCCTTTGAAATAAGAAATTTCAAAGTGCAAAATAATGTTAAATTTTAAGAAGATGTATTTTTTGTCGTGATAGTATATAGATATTGGAGTAACCAGGCCACTCTGGTCCGAGGAGGATGGTTTTACTACTTCATTTCCATAATTTCTAGATCACGCAAAAATAGGTTCATTTTTGCGTGTATTTTAAACTGAAGAGCCAAAATATTATGACTACTCCACCGTGAGCGAATGAGCTCACCCCCTATGAATGGGAGGGCATGTGATCCTGTGGGAAGTGTATTTAACTGCCTGCAGTGATTCTGAGGCATAGTTCCGTCTATTACATTTATGTATATATATATATATATATATATGGTGAGGAAGACTGCTAATATAAGAGCAGATATAAGGGTAGATTGTAATTGCAAGATGGCTTGGAACGATTATCTTCGAAACTGCACGGCTCATTGGCTGTTCCTAAGCTGCCGTTGTTAGGACCCATGGAAAGTGTATGAATGACGGCGTAACTAGTAGTAGACGTCAAGGCGTTGGACATCTGCGCGTCATTAATGAAAGTGGATATTGGAAACTACCCCGCTTTGGCGAAGCAAAATAGGCAGCAGTCAGTGACTCAACGGACATGGCAGCCAATTATAATTCACGTCCAAGTAAAAGTGTTTTGGAGGGAGCACACAGTTCAGCGGACTCTGTTTCGTATGGGATTCCGCAGTAGACAGCCCTCTCATATGCCTCTGTTAACCAATCGTCATCGCCATTTACGCCTGCAGTGGGCCTGGAAACATCGTGACTGGATCATAAGACGATGAAACAAAGTTGTCTGGTCGGATGAATTACGTTTTCTGCGTCATCATGTCCATGGTCGCGTCAGAGTACGCTATATTCCAGACGAAAAGTTTCTCGACACATGTACCGTGGGTCATAAACAGGACGGTGGTTGTGTCGGTATTATGGTTTAGGGGAAGAGCTCATGGGCGTCTCTGAGAATGTTTACCCTGGTAGAGTATACTATGAAAACCATTGATTATCTCAATATCATTGTGGACCTTACCCGTCTGTCTTCCACCATCTTACTCCGGGATTGAGTCGTCCTGCAGGAAAATGCACCCTGTCACAATGCCCGAATTGTACTATGACAGATCGAGGAGCATGTAAATGAATTTCAGTTGAAATCTTGGTATCCTAACCCGCCGGATATTAATCCCATACAGCACATCTGAGATGTCATGCAACGGTTGCTCGAAGTTCACAATCCACCGCCCCATAATATCTGGAAATTGCGTGACCGCCACTTTCATATCTGTCTCTGACCACTTACTAAACACGTGTGGCACCTATGTTAAGGCAGGTAGCATATATTCTGCCTTATATGGAATAGTACGCTATTAATTAGGTGGTCATGATGTTTTGGCCCCTCAGTGTATATAGATATGATTTTGTAAAAGGTTCCTTAAACGTTTATGCATATGTTTGAATAAAAACTAGAAAGTCTCAATAGTATGGATTGTACGAAGTTGAATAAATTCGATATAGTTGTAAAATAAAAGATTGCAAAAGAAACTTTATGGAGGATTTTAAACAACTGAGACAAAAGTCGAAGTACCTTGAGGTGTTAATCAGTTTTACTTAATATATACCTATATTAAAAAAGGAATTTTTCCGTAGTATCTGCTGTGCATAATATGGATTTAAAGGAAGGTATACACTTATTTTATTTATGTGTTGTGGCACCATATATTGAATAAATAATTCAGCAATACTATTTCGTCATTCTCGGATAGGGCGAACAGACTAATTTTCCCCTCTTGTTGTTCGCGTATATAAAAGGGGTTCGACTGCATATATATCAACAAAAATCGGCATGATCTGAAATAGTCATACCATTCGAGGGAAACCGACCTGGCGTTTTCGAAATCTCGTGTTTGGTCATAAAGTACGTAATAAAAAAATCTTGGCAATTAACACATTCATTTTTTAAAAATATCGATATTTAATATAGTCTTTTTTCGTTATCTGTATGCTGGCATATATAGAAACCTTGAAACTGCATATTCCGTGCAGTGTATGATCGATGTCGTGCGTGATGGAGGATAACGTCATCATTCTGAAGACCAGGATGTTTTCTCCTAACGGTCTTTTGTAATTGCTTTAAAGTGCTGAATAGTAAATAACGCCGTTTACTGTTCCTCAGATCAGTTATCTAAGAGAATAGCTATTACTATCAGACAGAGAGCATCTCCAAGGACGATACTGAACAATATACCCATCTATCGAATACTTCTGCATGATCAGAGCTTATACCAACCTCATAAATTTCATATCTTATGTAAGACGTTTCAAATCACCTCTCGTATATTTGCAGATGCAGGAACTGCAGCAGTCATATAAAAGTTAATGCTTCCTTCTGTAGAAAATTTTATGCCCCGCAGTACATAGTTCTGTTTGCGTAGTTATATATAATTATAGAGCAAGAATACATTTTTCTAATAGGACAGGATTATAAATAATAGATTAATAGGAAAAATGTTTTTTTTTAATGTGAACAACGATAAACTTTGATTTGCGTCAGTTGTAAATTTAGAACAGACAATGATCTAATAGAGCAATACTTGCTCACCGACAAAGCCCATGGTCGAGTGAATGCACAACTCATTGATCTTTGTGATTGAATATATGCTTGTCGTGCTTTTATTGTAGAGACACCCAAACGGAGACAGGCAAAACAACTCACTGGAAGTAATATATCCTTTCAATCGCATTCTCATCCTTTTGAAAGACTATATTCTTTGATTTAATCAAATTCTTTTGAGGGACTCATTAACTCACGGAAGGGGAATGGAAATTAAAATTATTACGTATATGTTCTCATTCACTAATTCATTAATTAGAAATGCTAATGAGCATTCTTTCAAGTAAATAAGTCATAATTCACTTTCTCCCATCCCACACTCTTAAAAATGTAGAATGTTTGCAGTGTAGGTCTGTTTTAATTATTTGCATTATAATTTTACATACAGGGAAAGTTAAGCTAGGGTTGCAAATTGTATTTATTGGCGACATCTTAAAAGTTGCGCCAATGTTTACGTTCGTCGGATAATCGCGGATTTTTGATTATTTTTATGCCAAAATAGCGATCATTGCGCCAATGCGTAAAACCTTTATCGCCAAGGTAAATGAAACACGAGTGTACAGAAAAATGGCGGCTGACACGCCGGCTTATTATTCTAGTGGCTTAAGTTTTTACAAGACTATTATGAGCGGAAGTTGTTTTCGTCTCTTCTCATGTTTTGTTTCTTCGTTTTACAGAGCAAGAACAACAAAAGTATTGCGACGTCGGGACCTGTGGCGTTCTAAGGAATCCGTCTCCTTCATTGTTAAAACTCCATCGTAGTTTGATGAAGATTAATTAGTTTTGATCGAAACTGTACACAAAGAAGAGATTTTGCGTGCTAAATCCCCCATTTCAACAACATCATTAGCTGAAGAATAAAATTTTTTATGACAAAATTTTTTGCTCTGCTTTAACCTTTTTTTAATAAAAATACCCATTTTATGGAACCCTCTGCACTGGCCTAATTTTGTCACATGACGGAATATTGTCTCTAGTTTAAATAAATTTTTTCAACTAGCACATGCACATAACCACACAAGGTAAGTGCTCCAACTCTTTATTAATAAAATCTTACCGCTTGGAATTGCAGGTATTTTCTTTGTTTGGACCCGTGCTGTGGCATTATTGACCTGAAACATAATTAGTGAAAGAATTATGCAAATTAACATTCGACGGAAAAGACATTAGGATAGTTCAACACATAAATCTAGTAATTTAAAAAATAAATTTTATTTGGGAAAAAAGAGCTATTTACTAACTCTAGCAAATTTTGAAAATAATTTTTACGCAAAAAACATATTTTAATTTGTAAGAAATATTCGTCATTCCGTTTAGGGTAATAAAAATCAAATCTTAAAATTACATTTTTTAATTTTAATATGCCCGAAACATAAATATTGTAAAAAGATGTTATCATCTCATTACCGTTAATTCGCTGAAAGAATCTAAAACAACAAAAATTAATAACAGGGGACTTTCGTAATAATTACGACTTTGCTATTTAATTTTCTTATTTTAGGATGTTGAAAAAAAGAGACGAGATATTAAGCAGACAATTTATCTTGTCCTTAATTGGTGCTTCAGTAAAAAAAAACGAATATAAAAGCAAAATATATACCCATACATTTTCTTTTTTTTTCCTCAAAGTACTGTTATTATTTAATTCTTACATATTCATCTTTCATTCTGTAATCTAGTCTTGAAAAACATATTAAAATAACCTAAATAAAAAGAAGAATTTTGGTCCGATGAGCCAAATGGTAAGATCTTGGTACCAAATTAAATATTCGAAAATCTTTTGTTTTCGTCTGAAAACTAAATGCATTCCCTAATTTCGTCATTTGTACTTTATTCGTTCGTACCTGATGCATAGTTACGATATAAGTATGAAGTTTGTTTTAGGATTATTCCATTTATTCTTCTTTCCATGCATGCTTGTCTGCCTTCTATGAACAAATTTTTAAATATTGACCAAAAACATTTAAATTTTCTTGTGTTTTTTAGAGTTTCAGGCAGTTTAATTGTCTATAATTTCTGCAACTTTAGAATTTTATAGCTGACAATTTTTCCCTTTGATCCCTTTTAATGCCTTTCATTCCTTGATATGTCCTGAATATTTTCCCTTTTGCTTATCGTTTCATGTAAAACATTTCCTGGTCCATCTCGTCTAACACCTGTACAAGGGAATTTTTTTCTAGCTGTGAAATTGATTAGGGAAATTATGCTCAGACATCGATAGTTTGCTGACTCAAACTATTATTTGACTCACAAAGGACAAAAAGACAACGAAAGCTTCTAGGTGGGAAACATATGAAGAAATGAGCCTGAGGGTCACAAGATGGAGACCAACCTAAAACATGTTTTATGTCTTCCTTGTTAACTCCTATGGATTTAAAAGCTCTTCTTTGAGCCGAAAACCTTGGCTGTTAGAGTTTAATTTTCCAAATTTTCTGTCCTTTTCCTGAGAAAATTATTTACTATTAACACCATTATAGAAAGATGCCAGGAAAATTATCTCAATCATTCAATTTAGTAATTCTAATTCTTCTTGTGGTCTTTTGTCCAATCAGTGATAGCGACAGCGTAGAGAGAAATAGCGTGTGAGAAGAAAGAAGAAAAAATTAAAAATCTTTTACATAAATCGTAGGGTGTACTTAGTTTATAATTAATACATTTTCTACCATTCCCTAACTGCTAATCTTCTCTAAACGAAAATAGGTACGAATATTAAGCTTAGTAATTTAGCATAATAATTATAAGCATTCAGCAAATGAACGTAACCTTTACCTAACAACAAATGGACATAATAAACCACTTTTGTGGATTTAAATGTGTTTTCCTTCAGAAACAAAAACTACTAATTTTCATCACGCATACCACAACATTTCTATCTCAATTTTAACGACATTGTTTACCTCTAATTGGGACGCATTAACATACAATTTATATAAAAAATTATATACATACAAATATGATATACATGTATCGGTTAAGGTATTATTTTTACCCTCTCACACAATCATACTTGCATTCAATATTGCTTAGACGCACACATATAAGCTTACCTTGAGGTGGTCCGTGGAATGGCAGTTCTCAAGTAGAAAGCGTATAACATCATATATCTATATTATCAATGCCACTAAAAGAAACGTCAATCCTCAATAAACAAAACGACGTGCCATAATTTCAAAGCCACAATTAAAACCTTTCAGGCAGCGAGTAACAGAGTGGCGCGCGATGGCTCTGTCCATGTGCTTCGCCATCGAGAGATTTAGATAGTCCGCATTCGTGTTAGACAAGCCAAATTGATGTCGGCATGGTCGGAAGGACGCTTTCAAAAATGCAGAATGATTTTCAACATACAGCCGTAATTGAAACTCAAACCAATGCAAACAACACTAGGAGAAATCTATTGTGATGAAGCAATCAATGAAAGGTATTTTCTGAGAATTAATAGTATATTAATTAATTTCTTGAGTAAAGGATTTTAGAAATAATAAATCATGCCAATTGCGGAATGTGTTATATGGGGCTCCACATTTAAGACCAAGCATTAAAGATTTAAATCAGAATTAAATAATGATTTATATGAGTGTACGGTTTTAAGTCTATTGTCATATCAAACGAACGTCTCAATAAAATTCTAAGAAATAATACGGGAATTCAGTCAATAAATTTTGAATATTTTTAATCCTCCTTCGAGAGAATCCTTGAAATTTAGGCCGCTAAAGATTGCATTAGATAGCATCTAGTGCAATCGTTTAAATAAAATGTTATCGTTTCATTTAAATAACTTTAATAACACTATTAAACATATTAGGATTTGAATTCACTTCCGTGCATACATAAATCTTTCTTACTGTTGAACTACTGCTTGCAATTGTATGGGCATTTTAAAATAAAATGTATCATATGCAATAGTGAAAAAAAATCACTGTCATTTGAGGCTTTGTTTTTCGACGATTGTACACAAAAAATGATTAAATTTTCCTTTTTTTAAATCTTGTCAATTACTTATGTCTGCATATATTGACTTGCAGATGCAGGTGCATATACCTTGAATCAGTTGTGGTGTAGTGCCTTATCGTCTCAAAAATAACAGCATCGGGATTTCATGAAGGAAATTTTCGACGTACATGGCAGAAAGATTTCCATGAAATATGGACAATACATATTTAAGTACTATATATTATGTAAAATATATGTCTATATAACCACAAATGATTAATATAGTCAAAGCTTGCTTGATGATTATTATGCTTTGCCAGATGACTGAGAGAATAGAGTTTTGTATACTAGAGAAAACCAATGTTATCAAACATGAAATAATGTTTCCCCTACAATTTACTAATGATTTTGATTTATCTTTGTTTGACTTTTCTAACATGTTTTTCAGCCCAATTTGCATAATTTTTTTATTGTATAATTCAAAAAATCACTCGGTATGAAAAATCATTCATAAAAATGATCAAAATAATTAAATATTTAATACCGTTATTTTGAACAAGTTACTTATTTTTGACGGTGTCAAAAAATATTAAGACAATATTGATAAGATTATTTGGTTAATAGAAGTAAATATATAATTTCATTCTTAGTTGTTTTCATGTTAGGAATAGAAACACAATACGTTATAATATTGCATTACAACTTTTTATATTATGTATATATATTTTAGTAGCTTATTATATCACAGTCAGTATTTTATTTGTTTATTCACAAACTCACACACTCACATATATATATATACCATAGATACATTACTCTTGGTGAAAGACTTCTGTTGTGGCACCCGAAAACTTGGATAATTAATTTGCTGTTTTACCAGTGTTTAATATTTGCACGTAAATTTCTTCCCTGGTATTCTGTACTCTCTTTCAATTTATCGCTGAAAATGATACTTAAAGATTGTAACGTAATATTTATAGTAATCCAAGAACGTAAGCAATGATGTATTTGAGTATATTTTTTTTTATTTTATTCCGAAAACAGTTGCAAATCTAATAGCTTTCATTGACAAAAAGCTGAAAATTAAAACATCAGAAACCTCAAATACTATTCAAAAGACTTGATAAGTTTACATTCATTGAAGTGTTGAGACTTAAGGAGGTAGTTTTAATCAAAAAAGACGCAGAGCCTCAAAAAGATTGAATGTTTCCATTTCCAGTCCATTCATTTCGTTTATTTGCTGTGTGGTAAACCTTAACGTTCCTTAAAGCCAGAGTAATGTTTCTTAAAGCCCAATAAAAGTAATTATGTATTTTATTTATAGGCTTAAGGGACAGACTTTTTATACTATATTCATACCTTTTTCTGAGTTTTTTTATTTACTTGCATTAATGGTAATTAGGTGGTTTATGTGATTGCTTTGAGAGTTTGCATGTGTAATTACCGGAACTAACTAGGGAAAAAAATGAGAAAACTATTTATTTGTTACTTCCATTGATTGCTTTCACAACTAATTAACTCAGTAGGTGTATGTGAGCGTTAAAATTTTTTGTATCTAAATACGAATTATTTGCATTTCGCAGCATTAAAGCGCATTTTTTTAAATAGAAGAAGCAGATATTTATTGGTAAATTGATCAGAAAAATTATGGTTTCAGGAAAAGTTTAAAGAATTTAATTTATCTTACATGTGAATGAGTGTAAAAAGTTACTATTCTTATTTCACGAAATTATAATCACGTACTATAAAGTCATTGCATTACTTTTCTTAATAATAATATTTTTAATTATTTGAAGATATTATAATGAGATGAATAATTTAAGAAAAGAAGCAGCCTTATACAATGTTGGGTGTGAATTTACATAATAATTTAATTTTTATAATTGGATAACCTAAGAAACCACAAAAGCTTATCTAACTATGTATTATTTAATACATATATATTAAAGAAGAAAAGCAAATGATAATATTTAGGCTATCCATTGGGACCGAGAATAGCAATATCAAATAAGGTTGAAGATCCCTATTAAGTAATAATAATAATAATAATGTTTATTTTACAGGCAACCAAGAAAAAGAAAAATCTTTAATGAAAATACAAAAAATATGAGTCAGGGAGGTGCCTGACGGATGACCGGAAAAGAGCAGACTAAAAGTATGCTTGACGAGTTCCGTCTACCCCTCAGATAATAAATTATTTAAATACTTAAACACATTAGAAAAAAAACCATAAATAAGGGAAAACAACGACATATTATACAAAATAAATTGTATCCTGACAAACAGAAAAAGTAAACAAATTAAACTTTGACATTTAAAGTGCGATACAATAAATATTGAACTGTAAAAAAATAAAATACAATAGAAGATATAAAGCATTGACGTGTAGGACACAGAAAGTGGAATTGAATATTAGCATGCGGATAGTAAGTATTTTTTTAAAGAAGACTTAAACATATACTCGCTGTTAATGCTAGTAAGACTTGTCTGGAGAAGATTCCAAACCACAGGACCTTGAGAATCGATATGATCGTATAAGTAATGAGAGATGGATTGCAATGGGATAAGGCTTCTGCCAGATCGGGAGGGATAGCGATCATTACGTGGACGAATCTGAATAATATTAGAGTGAAAGCCTTTGTAAATACGTTTGAACATGAGAAGGGCCATTCGGGACTGAGAAATTAGGGAAAAGAGTAATATGGCAAAAGAAGCCCACAGGTTGGTTCTGTTATTGATAATCTTTGAATTCATAATTTTTGATAAATGTAATTGAATTTATTCAATTTTACGAATATTTGATTGTGTTGTTTTTGACCAAACGTTACAGCAATAGGTGAGGTGGTATTGTACTAGGGAAAAATAAACGGAACGGATAGCTCTGATAGGAAGGCATTCGTGAATTCTTCGAAGAAGCCAAAGAACCCTCGCTGCCTTAAATATAACATTTTCACAGTGAGGGGTCCAGGAGAGTTTATGATATAATAATATGCCCAAGAATTTGTGAGTGGATGCGAAAGGAATATTGTGATTATTTAATGTAATAGAAGAAGAAAAATTACGTGAATACTTATTATGGAATAAAACACAGTAAGTTTTCGAGTCACTGATGTGAAATTTGTTAAATAGAAACCAATCAAGACGTTTAGCTGTCTGTAATTGAACGATTGATATTAGTTGATCCAATTCATAGTGATAGGCAGAGAAGTAAGTATCATCAGCATAGATTGTAGGACTACCATGGGTGAAGACCTAGAAAATATCATTAATGTAAACAAGGAACAAGAGTGGACCAGGTATGGAACCCTGAGGAACCCCTAAATAATTAACCATAATGTCAGACCTAATTCCATTCAGAAAAACATATTGTTTACGATTAGTCAAGAGATGTGCGAGAAGATCAAGGCATGGGCCCCTAATACCAATATCATGAAGTTTAAGAAAAAGAATGTCATGTGGAATTGAATCGAATGCCTTAGAGACATCAAAAGAGACGCCAATCGAAAAACGGCGAGAACTAAATGCTTGCCTCATTGGGTTTAGAAAATTTATAAGGGAAAATTCCGTGGATTTGTTGGCAAGAAATCCGAACTGTGATTGGTGAATGAAAGAAAAATTAGAAATGAAATCAATCAA
The DNA here is from genome assembly GCA_006491805.2 of Dysdera silvatica. Taxonomy (NCBI): domain Eukaryota; kingdom Metazoa; phylum Arthropoda; class Arachnida; order Araneae; family Dysderidae; genus Dysdera; species Dysdera silvatica. Next base: position 125,777,680 of record QLNU02015003.1, on the reverse strand, counting down.
CTTTCTAAAGAGAAGATGTGCAAATATTTTGGGAAAATTGAAATTATAGAGATTGGGCGATAATTTGAAGGATCAGTAGTACGATCACCTTTTTTAAAAATGGAGATAATCTTGGTGACTTTAAATTATTCAGGAACTTGTGATTTATTTCAAATAAATGAAATAGGTGCGATAATGGCGCAAAGAGTAAGCTGGCAACGAATACCATGGAGCATCTAGGATGCAAATCAGCACTATCTGGCGAACCGTGAACCTCAATGCGTTTGAATGAGGACAGTACGTCCACCTCAGAAAATGGGGTTAAAGAAATGAAGAATTAAAATTTGATAAATATCTTTAACAGTCAAAGGGAATATGAGTGAAAGAAGAATAAATATCACTGGGAGTTTGTATAAAGGAGCGATTTTACAAGTTGCAGATGTCCAGTGGAACATTAACCAAAGTAGTATTGAGCTTGAATTCGATGACATTTAATTGCTGCCTGGATTTTTAACCAGCAAGAGATCTGAGGTAATACCACATTTTCTTAAAATCTTTGGAAGAGAAGATGTCCAAATAGAAGGATCGCTTGGCCCTCAGAATTTCTCTGTTAAGTTTGTTTCTGAATCTACGAAAGATATGTAAGTCAATTAAATTTCTTGAAGAAATGAATTTTGCGTACCGTCGACTTTTGGTCTTTATTTTTCTGCGAATAGCAATTGTCATCAAACAGTTTTTATTTTTGTTTATGTTGAGGGCGGACTCGCTTGGGAAAAATTTTGTAATAAAGAGAGAATACTGAAGAATAGAAATTATTGTAGGATGATTCAAGATCATTATGAACAAAGAGGCTAGGGAAGTTGATTAATTGAAGCTCGAAGAAAAATTTCTCAAGTGAAGACTTAGAAAATGTCCGATATAATAAATAAGTAGGAGATCCAGAAGACACGTGTTCAATGAAGGAAGAAGAGTGAGCTATATGGGATGATGATCACTAATAGCATTCGATAGTTGTGTAAGCTGATGAGAGGAATCCAGAGAAAATTATAACAAACAAAGGTCGATCATAATTTGAGAGTGTGCAGTGGTACGGGTAGGGCATTCAATGATATTGTAAAACATGGAGGATTCAATTAAGGTTTTAAGTTGAAAGAGATTTGAGGAGGGAGATAACCAGTCAATGTTAAAATCACCAATACATATGAGGTTTGTATGCTTTGTTGCAAAAAATTGAAAGGGTAATTCGAGAACATCGAAGAATTTCTTGACATCTCCTGCGGGAGGACGATATATTAGTGCTAGTATGTAAGTACCAAGGTCAAGATATATTAATTCGCAAAAATCCTAAATATGACAAAAATTCAAATAAGGGCAAAATGATTGGTAAGAGGGACAATATATGCCAACGCCCCCACCCCTTCTTCCAAGAGACCGACCCACTACCAAAGCCTGATAAGAGTGTCCAAGATCAACATAATCATTATTCGGCAAGCAAGTCTCAACAAGGCAAATAATTTGCAGTTTAAAAACACAAGAATCGAAAAGAAGTAGAAGTTCGTCCTTCTTATTTGATATACTTCGAATGTTAAGAAATAAAATAGCTAACTGACTAAACAGAACTATAATATGGACAGAAAAATAAAAGTAAAATTAAAATAAAAAATAATAAACAAGAAAGAAGCCAAATACCATGGGGGGGAAATGTGAATACAGTGGAGAAAAAAATAAGAGAGTTGATATATTAACGTCAGACGATATAAAAATCGATAAAAAGAACGTTGGGAAGCACCACGGATGACCAGAATGAACATGATGGTAGTAAATAGTAATTCTAGATAAAGAATAATTATACAAGAATAAAATTACCAACCAGGTATGTGGACAAGTACCTATAGAGATAAGGTAAATTATTAAAAAAGTGGAATGCTGTCCCGAAACGCAACCTTCCCGAAATCAAAAAATAACATCAAAAAAAGTGACACAAATTGTGCAGAATAAGAAAAACAAATTTTAACATTTGGATCAAATATTAGCATAATTAAGTCAATTATTAACCACTCGCAAAGTAAGTATAATAAACTGTATAGTTTTAAACTGATTCCAAAAGAACTGTTAACAAAATTAAGTCCAACAGCCATTAGATTAGGTTAAATTCAAAGTATCAAAATATCACCAATTTGTAGTACGACAACTGAGTTTGTGCAAATTAAAATAGTTTTAACGGTATAAAATAAGAAGAATATATATAAAAAAAAAAGAAATAAAATAATATAAAGAATAACACAATATCCAATACTCCTAAACTTCTTGCTATTCCCTGATAAATGGTAGGACGAAAAGCATTTCTGGCTCAAGGATAATACATGTTCATGGAAAAGAAATAAGGTTTTGAGAGAATTGGAATAGAATTGGAAAGTCAAGATGTGTATAGTGAAATGTCAATGTATATTTTTATCAGAGCATTGGAAGAGATGTGTTAGTAGATCACAGACAACAAAAGACAATATCACGACAACACGCTTTCTTGTAATCGCGTCTAACTAAATTCTTAGTGCCCGAAAATTCAGATTAGTTAAACGAATAATTGTATCTATGGAGAATGTAGAAAGAAAATTTCATTATCATCCCAGGTGTTTTTTCCAGATGATTGGTTGGAAGCAGTGCATTTATGGCACAAGGACAATAATTTATTATAAAGAATAAATTAAAATTTTGTTGAGTTGCATAATTGCACAGTAATTGAATAGTATATATATAAATAGTGATATAGAAATATATAATCATATCAGTTTCCTCTAAGAGGTAGGTTAGCAACTTCAGAACAAAACGACACTATATAAAGACAATATTATATCATGAGTTTAAAAAATTGGATTAAATTCCAAGCACCCAAATATCTGAAATTAATGATATGACAGCGACATCTATACGAAGTATAGTGCGAAAATTAATGTTGTTTTAAGTTTTAAGGTATTCCTGGAAAGATTGGTTAGATGAAGTGTATTTATGGTGCAAGGACAATAAATTTTTAAGAAGAAATTTAGAATTTAGTGACATTGCAGAACCCAAGTTTCATTATTTATTAAAGATAATCTAGATGCATACAGTGAAATGTAGATGTGTACTTTTAATAGTGTATTCAAAGAAGTGAAGTCCACAGATAAAAAAAAACACTATATCATATGGATACTAAACATATAATAATTCTGAATGAGCGGACGAGACAAAGCCCGTAATAGGGATCAATCTCCGATAATTCCACAATGTTTAAACAAGAATACACAATCAAAATGGAAATTCTACAATTACCAAACAAGAACTCGTAATGTTAATAAAAAATTCAAAATTAAACAATTAGACCAAGTTATAAAATTATCGATATAGAACAGATACAGGTCCGGGAAGAAAAATAATGGAATTGTAGATTAAAAAATACAGACATAGGAAAGAAAAGAGAATTCGAATAACAATAAAATGTTTTCATAGAAGACACTAGCATAGTTGACGTTGGTAGTTATTAGTAGATGTTAGTAGTTGAAAAATTATACTAAACTTTATTACAGGTGACGATAATTTAATCTTGACTAAATATAATATGGATATTTGAATATATATTAAGTCTCGCGCTTCTCCTGGATGATCCATCGAAGGCAGTGCACTTATGACGCAAGGACAAAAAATTAATATAAAAATGAAATTTAAATATGGTTGTAAATTTTAATAGAACAGTTATTAGGATAGTGCATTTATGGCGTAAGGATAAAAAATTAAGATCAAGAAATTCAAGATTTAGTGTTAATTTTTAATTGAACAGTATAGATTGGATAGTATAGATGTAAATAGTGAGATATAAATAGATTATTCATAATAGATAATTTATATAGATATAAATTAAAAATTTTCAATCTATGTAAATATGGTTTATAAGGAAAATTCTTCTTGTAACGCATGAATAAGTAATTATTCTTTACGAAAAAAATTCAGCTTAAAAATATTTTTACGGTAATGCATTCCAACTTTAACGAATAAAATGATGGAATGCCTGTAAAATAATGTTCAATCCCCGAAAATAACATTTTTGTTGAAATTTCTTTCAAAATCGAAATTTTCAGATTTTCTTGGATTAATCTGTTCTCAAACGTGATGAGATATATCGCAGAATTTCAAACTCAATTTAACAGACCAAAGGAAACTGATGTGTAAGGAAACATCAACGTTACTGCCAAGATTTCGGTGAGTTCAAAATTGAAAACGTACCTTAAATGTTTCAGAGAATAATGTGTTTATTTAACATCATGATTAATAGAATAAATTTAGTATAAACGCCTTGTGAAAAATAAATTTTCAAGCAAATCTAGTTTTCTTCAGGCAGAGTCCATACTAGGGGTTAACGTGGCTTCGATATGTTTGCAATTGTCGTTATACCTTTTCAAGACAAAATGCGTTTCTATAAATGTACGAAATTAGATTGTAATGCTAAATTGAAAATCATATGTTCTTATTGTTAGGGCTTGACATCTGGCCCCCAATGGTGGCTACAATTTTGCAGATCGTGAGTAGGAAATTTCATTTTCCTGTTAAATTCCATGGTTTTCTAATTGAGGTGGGCGAATTGTTTCGCCGCGATTTGTGGGGTTACTGATCATAGTTATTATACACTATTCATGTCACTATTCATGGCATTACACTCAGTGCCATATTTCCCAACAGGTTACACTATGCCATAGACTAGTGCAGAAAAATTTTGTGTATTAAGTTTGATATAAAAAATTTAATACCATATGATATAATCAGACGTTTTGCCGAGAAGAAAGCTAGACGTCATGCTTTCCATTTAAATACCAGCATTCAATATATTTTTTTTTTTTGCTAAAATTAAAATTTATTTCAATAAAATTGAATTTTATTTATTATGTTTTCAACGTATTTGTTGTCAATACAAAAGGTTTTGATGTATATTGAATGTAGAAAATTTTGTGTTCCTACCACTGGTTTGGGGGCGGCGGGGTAAGAAGGGACGGCAAAAAGTAGCCTAGGGGCGGCAAAATGGTAAATCCGCCCATGATTACACTGCCAAGACACCATTCATGGCTTTGGTCCACTACACTGTATTCGATGGTATATACATGCTGGTATATATTGATATACATGATGGTATATTATACAATAATTTCTGCCACCCACGTATTAATTATAGCTCAAACTAGAGCTTTATTTTTGGAGAAAAAGAGACGCTTTCCCCATCCTGGATTCGAACCAGGTGGGAAAGATATATGATGGTATATATTGTGAATCTGGGCGAAATAGATATTGACTGACTGATTGATTCGTGGTACGTTTTCTGGTATACTTGTGCTACATAGACAGCTAAGTATATAAGGCGAAACCTCTTAATTATGTACCCCTTGGTATTAAAAATTTTGGAGAATATATAATATGAGCAACAAGGGAGCGGAAGAAATTTAACACATCAAGATTCTCAAAAAATTCAGTAGAATCTTGATAGCTTTAAACCAACTTTGCAGAAATATAAAAAAAAATTACTTTTGTTTTTGTTTTACGTTTTATTTGTGTGGTTTCTAATCAATTTCCAGAAGCCGTAAAATATTATTATTATGAGTTCTACAAAGAGATGCAAATGATTAAATTTGTTTTGTGTTCGTGTGCCTGCTTGCATATTTGCATTACAGAATTCGCTTAAAATTTCTGTTATTCGTAAAAATTTCACACGCTCACATAAACCTACACTATGCAGTAGCAAGTCGGTAGCATTTGTGTGCATTTCATTAAATGATCACTATTACTATTGATAGATAAATGTGCCCATTCAACTGATGCAATTTCAACTGACAAATGTATTCTATCCCGTTATGCTAATTACATTTAGAGAGTGCAAACTTGCATGCAGTCTAGAACAATCTTGTTTACATGCCTTATTGTGATCTACAAGAGACATCCATGAATTGATTCTGCAATCTTAAAGCTGTATACAGTTACCGATTAAAGAAAACAAATTAGATCAAATATCAATTCAGTAAACGAACAAAAATCCAGATTGACCAAATATCAATTCAGTAAACGAACAAAAATCCAGATTGACCAAATATCCAAGAAGTTCATAGACTTATACTGTTTATATAGACGCATTCACAGCTCTTATTTATAAAATAAAAAACACTATCATCTTATAGTATTCCTCTCCATAATTAAGAATTGGGGATGACTATTTTGTTATAACACATGTTGTTTACCCGTTCAATTTCGCTTAGGGTATCTCATTAAGAATAACGTTTGAATGTTCGTGGACTGCGATGATACCTTTTATGTTTGGTTGCTGGATATACAACGCTGACGCCAGCAGCCACTTTTCCAATCCTTTGTTTTGCCCAAATTCTGTCTCTTTCCCAGTTGCTTGCGCTGGGTTGAGAATATTCTCAAAAATCATAATGAGCTTCCTATTTTTAATCATAAAACAATTCCTGAAACCATTCTCACTCTAACTCGAAGAAACTGGCAACGGTGTTGCGAAAATTACGAGGGTCCACAAGGAATAATACCATCGAATAGGAAAAGCAAACTATAAAACGAGGTGGTTGGATCATTCGATATTACACTTTACCTGGGAAATAACAATTCAATTTCGTAAAAGATTTAGTCCAGGTTGTTTCAATTTCTTTAAGAAATTTGTAAACTGAAATTAAAAGAGTCGCAGAATCAATTTCACCGCCTCCAAAATGCATTCCGTAATTACATGTCGAAACCACGTCCAAACAAGAAAGTTCCAACAAACTCTAAGTGCAACATGGTCTAGCGATTTAATAGCGATTAAATAGCGATTTATATATATATATATATATATATAATACGAACGTGCTGTAGTTGCATTAAAGTATGACTTTCAAGCACGTGAAAATCAAGCGACTATTCAAAAATTCATCTTTGGTATTTTAGTAAGATTTTTGGAACATATTTTCAAAATAAGCAAAATTACCACATTAAAGTTTTCACTGAAGATGGTTGTTCGGTAACAAATGTGGCATAGTTTCTCATGGACGTCATTTAAATTTAATATCCTGGACCATTTCTCATTATTAAGGATATTGGAAATCCATTTGCTGAGGTTTTGAAAATATACATCTCAACGTTCCCAGCCGAGATATGATGGAGACGCAAGACATGATATCGGTCATCGACTCCAATATTTTCATGTCATATTCAAACGAAGGAAATAGAGTAATGTCTAACGGGTTCCCGTAGTCATCTTTGAGGACATTAAAACGTTGAAAATTAGTGAGACGTTGTGACTTCATATTCCAGTTTGACGTTGGTAGTTGGTTGTAATGTAACTCGCTATTATATAATAGTTAAAATGTTACCCGTTATTATATAATAGTTAAATTGTAACTCATTGTTTTATAATCTATATAAGTTATAGATACTCTAGTTAAGATTTCAATTACGGGGAAATAAACCAATAACTCGAATACCTTTCAGAAGCCGAGCGATCATTTCAAGTTAAACAATTTCTCTCTCTCTCTCTTCTTATTTAACTTTAGTATATCTTAAATAGTCTGTTGTTAAGCGGAAAAAGCAAGCCCATTTGAGAGAAACTTTATAATAACATTTATATATGCCTAACTTATTATACGCCTCTTATGCAGCACCATCTTTGTTCATAATAATTTATTGAAAGACAAAGAAAAGCAAATAAAAAATATGCTCGTTTAATTCAATGTAGCCTGTTTTACCCCTTGCGTATTACTGGGAGCTTGAGTTGTTAAGCTAACTGTTAAGCTGACTTTTCTCCTGTTGAAGTTTCAACTATTTGTAAAATATGCACTGTATGTTCTATTTATTTCTTGCTTACTTTAAAATCGTTTTATAAACACAAGTAGCGGCATTTATAAATGAACCATTCCGGAGGGCAGAGCTATTGTTTCTTTAATTTTTTTCAGTGTGAGAATAATTTTGGAATTAATTATTATATTCAAGAATAAAAAAATAAATTTGTGGGCTGAAAAAAAAATGCTCAAAGAATTTTAGATTTCATAAATGGAATTTTTTTAAATACGACTCTATGCTCATTGCAAAAGGTATTCAAAACTGGGCCAATCTTAGTGAAAACGTTTTTAATAGCTTTTCCCAACATTTTTTAGAAAAAAAATTGAAAAAGAATGGAAGATTATAATCTTAAAAACGAACAAACGGGTTCACACTTAATTAGTACCCCATTTTTGTTGATCTGTTAATTTACGGTTCGAAAATGACCAGACCCTGTCTGAATACATACAAACCCAGAATAGGTTTAAGAATTGTCACTACGGCAAAAGAAAAATCTAACTGAACATATGCTACCTTTTAGCAATAAATTGTTATTACTACCACATGGTATTTTTACTTATTCTTAAAAATAATTTTTTGTGTTTTCAAGTAAAAATAAAATACAAATTTTCACAGCTGTTCTTCTCCAATACATTGCTTTTAAACGTTTTAGCGTCATTAACAATGCATTTTCATCAATAGTCATAAATCAGTAAATTTCACCGATGTTTTTCATCTTAAAAATATATCGTTTCTTATTTTATCTTTTAATTTGATAATTTATAATATTTTATAAAATGTTCGAATCAAGTTTTCAAAGAAACTTACACGACGCCAAAGTAAAAAAAATATTAAACAAAGTTAGGCTTCCTTTGTACGAAAAAACGAAATAGAAATTAAAAACAATTTAATATTCATATTCATCTTTCAAATAATAATGAATTTTTGTAAGTTCTGAATAAATTTTTCGGAAAAATAGTTTGAACTTTTTTTTAAGAGTGCAGTATTTCTGTAGTTTGAATAAAAAAAATAACACATTGTGTTTTATGGTGTCACACATGGAAAATATAGGTACTGTCTTATAAACCAAATTGTTGAATTTCCTGATTGAAGTCAATTTTAAACGATTAATAAAAAAAATTCGGCCTTTCGTTTCAAGGCTTGAACACCTCTTTTTTCATTAGGCAACGTATTATCCGAAATATATTATACATTGATGTCCGACTATATTAACCGTTGATATATTTGCTCGGTATTGCGCAAGGGTTACAAATATATATGGCTAGTACGGACACACTTGAACACCCTGTATATATTGTCAAAAGTTGGCGGACACCCAACGATGCTGCTTTCATGTAAAGTTGTTACTTTATTGGCTCGGGCTATATCGGTTGAAAGTGGTTAATATTATTAATAAAGTGTATATTTGGATATTTCTGCGCTTCCAATATTTTAGCAATAAGATAAAGGCAGTGCATGTATTCAAAGGACATACATATATTTCATTCAACAAATCCACTCATACAGAAAGTGCTGCTTCTGAATGGATTCAGACAAATCAAATGCTTGTTTTCAGCTGTCTTTTATGAAGCCCGGATTTGATCATATTA
>QLNU02015003.1:125757189-125768170 GCA_006491805.2 Dysdera silvatica | reverse complement strand
AATAGACAAATATAAATAGACAAAATATAAATATAAATAGACAAAATATAAATATAAATAGACAAAATATAAATATCAAATAGACAAATATGAATAGGCAAATAACTATAGAGAGATTTAATAGATTATTAGTATTATAAAATATAAGAGAACTATAAAAAGAGTTGCATTTAAACATGATAATAGAGTTATATCCAGTCATATAACTAATTTAACAATAGCGAATTAGTTCGATCCTTTAACATTTTAATTTTACAATTTATGTTACATTAAATACCTTTAAAAATATTTTAAATTTATGTAATAAATATACGCTGAATATATATAAACCGTATTTTGTAAATTCAAGTTAAATACATATAAATTTTATATGCATATATAGATAGAAACCAAACTTTTTTCTTTAAATAGAAAAATTAATGCCATGTTTCTCTGAAATAATTGGAAATATTTAAATTAATAAATATAAATTATATTTAATAAATATAAATTATATTTAATAAATATATAAATTAACGGAAAAAAATTTATTTATTATAATTACTATTAGTAAACTCAAATAACAATTAGTGGGTTCAAATAACTTATGAGACTAATTTTTTTATAAGATATAAAATAAATGTGTGTTTGTAATAAAGAGACTCCGAAAGCAAACTTAAATTCAACTTGAAAAAGATTAGGTAATTAACAAGCCATTTACTGGAAACAAACTTGCGTATTTTCAAATTAACTGACTCGGTGATAATTGATTAACCCCTAAAATCAATTGATTAATTTGGAGAGGATTGTTGAATATCTAGTAAGTGCAAAATCAATTGCCCAAATCAAAGTAATGCTGGTTAAGTAGAATGTCTAGTCGATTTCAAGCGCAATGAATCGAACAGCAGAACATAGTAAAATTTCTTAACTATAGTCGTCCAAATTAATGACTATTTTGGTTTATTGATCATATTCTGAGATTCTGAAAAATGTCTTAATGGCTTACACGCATTCCGAATAAGGTATTTTCTGTTTTATGACGTTCTAATCCGTCCCTTGAAAATCATTAATGCGATACATTATTCTATTTAATCGTTTCATTTCTTACTTATTCATTATTTACTTCTTCACGAATATTATATACACAGTGGAAATAAATAGGTAAATTGAGCCACCTCGATAAATTGACTAGCCGAATAACGTGGTCACTTTTTATAAGAGAGAGCTGGTAGAGACTTAGCCATGCCTATACCAATGTTTGTCGTGTAAAGCGACCACTTGTCTATGATAACCATTGAGGACAGAAGCGGACGCAGACTTATTTTGGGGGCTCAGGGACAAAATTTACCATTATCTTGGAATATCCCCCTTCATTTGCCATGAAAGTTGCGATTTTTTACGGTGAAAAAATATATTTTTGTGGGCTCATTATCCCTGTGATATTCCTAAGTCCATGCTTGATTGCAGATCAGTCCCAGAGGTGGTCATTTTAGATGGGTTCTACTTTATACATACGAATAATAATAATAATACTTCGACTGTGAACTTAATTAAAGAAAACTCGCCATATAAATATTAAAGCACTGTATTATACGGCTTTATATCCCACTTTTCGTGGTCTTAATAAGCAGAGTCATCAGCGCTACAAAGGGAATTAACACTGCATTTGGGGAAATATAATACTCTCTTCCAAGAATGTACCGAAAAGTCTATTAAACGTTCGGAATACAGCTAAGTATAAAACGGTTGAGAAATAGGAATGCTGTATTCGCTAAGTCGTTGAAAAAGATAATGCCTGTAGAGCTTAAAAGAATTTAAAAATTACATGAAGCTGAATTGAAGGACTTTTTAGTTACTGAAGAAAACGCTAATCTAATTTAAAAAATGATCGTATTTAACGGGAGGGTTAAAAAATAGACAGATTGTGAAAGTTTCCTACGAAAGGTATAGGTAACTTTCACCAGAGGTAAAGGTGACTTTCATCAGAGGTAAAGGTGACTTTCACCAGAGGTAAAGGTGACTTTCACCAGAGGTAAAGTGACATAGGTGGCGCTGATTTTGCACTTAAAATATCCCACTGATAAAAGTAGAGAGATCTCTATCAAATATGGCTAGGTTTTGTATATTTGAAATATGAATATATTGAATGTCGAAATATTATAAATAGACATATGTATATCATAAATGCTATATATTCAGAAAACTTCTACAACTTAACAAATTTATTAGAAGCTCTTCACACGAAAATCATTTCTGAAGTTGTTAATTAAGAATAATAATTAGGTAATATGAAAGCTTACCTTTGAGCCACGTTCGTTAAATATTATCTCCACATCGAGAATGGGCCCATATTGCTGAGAACAATTAAAATAATTAGGAAAATTAATACATTTATTTCATATAATGCATATACAGTTAGGAGGAGTCAAATCTCGTACTACGCTGACGAATTCTAAATGATTATCTTTTATCTTCAGCTAATTAAATTTTACAAAATTAGAGATTAACTGCTTTCTCCCCGTATTCAACTCATGCCCAAAAGAAAAGAATTTGCATATTTTGTAATTTATTTTCTCCAAAATTTGCACCTGCTGAGTAGGATTAAGAAGCTAATTTCATAAAATGAAAAAAAAGGAATATCAAATGTGCAATTCGCATTTAATTCTCAATGCAATATTCGCATTTACAAAATGTAAATATTCGCATTTAATTCTCAATGGACTGGTGTAGGATTTCAGTTTATTGTTTTGAATATTTAAACATAATTTTCGGGTTTAACTCATTAGGAATAATTCTTGTCGCGTTTGCAATTTATTGATTAATTAAAATAAATAGCGTTCTTTCCATTGATATAGTGATTAAAACCGGGTCCTTTATTTTAAAACAGCGTGCTTGCACAGAACTTCCACTATTCGTCAATCATTTTCCTCTGCGATAGTCCGTTCCCACACCCGTCGACATAACTTTGTGTTCCCGCCAAATCTGTTGCCAAACGTTTTCTCAGGAAGGTCATCCCAACGTGCCTTAAATTCCCAGGAAACTACAGCTGCAAAAACTGCTCCGGGTGAAAGTGCATCCGCAAAGAAATCGCTACAATGCATGCAACTTTTATTACGCAAAAATTCATGATAGCGAACATCGTTTACGACCCAGAGTGACAATTTAATGTACACCATTAATCAAGCCTGGGAAAAACTGCACCTTATGTCTTTGACCAACCAACTAGCGACTTCTATGACTAAATCAACTGACTAGCCAATAACAATGTTCCACAAGTTTGCCTTCCAACGTCGAGCTTTGATTCGACAGGCTCATCACCAAATTCCTGATCTTAAGCCAAACAGCGCACACTGCTCTATCTTAATCTCCGTATCTTTGTATTAATATACCCGTTTCCATTAAATTTTGTGTCATGATTTCACGTATTTTGTTTGCTTCCATATATTTTGTTAGCTTTCGTGTATGGAGTCAATTTAATTTAACACGGCACGCCCAACCATGTATGTAACCCTATAGGTGTAGCATTTTTGTCATGAACAGATCACTCCTTTCTCCGTTGCAAGATTCATTTTTGCCACTAGCGTACGAAGGGCTTGATGGCGGTGATATCCCACATTGAGATGGAATTTTGTGTACCTACATAAGAATATATAGAGTTATGTCTCTGTAACGTCCCCATTATGAACTTGTAACGTCCCCATTATGAACTTGTAACCTTCCTTATGAACTTTTTGCGTACGTTAGTGTTGGTTCTAATATATAGGAGTGATTTTTATTCTGATGTGCTGTAATTCATAATTGCATCATGTATGTCTTTAACCCAATTTATTCAGTTCGTAATTTCATATCTGCACTTAAAATTATGCATCTGGTTGAGTATCTTGGCAAATCAAGGTGATGATGGTGTGAGCAATGAAGTTGAGGGGTTGATCCCAAAATCTAGAATATCAACGTAACATCAAAAATGTCACATGGCAGAATGTATCACTATAATTATAATTAGGTTTAATACAATTTTACTTATTATTATTGTTTATTATCGTTATATAAGCGAAAGTCGCTTAGCATACACAGGGCGTTAATGTACTACTAATAATAATGTTTGAAATTGAAAGTAAATGATTTTTATGACTTAATAGTAGTGATAAAAGTGTTGATGACGAGCAGCAGCAAGGTAATTTATGATGATCAGATGGAAAAATGAGGAGTATTTAAAGTTAGCGAGAAGGGACATTTGAAGCTAGAAAGTAGTTGTCAACCCTGACGATAAAAAATAGTTTAAGCTAATAATAAGCAGCAGTGGAAATAATAAAGCAATTACTGTCGATTAGTCAAGGAACATAAATATGAAAACTTTACCCCGAAAAGCTGTCGAAGGTCTGGATCCCTGAAGCGGAAAGGAATATTGCTAACGTGTAGCCTCTTTGGTTGGTTGAGAATTTTGTTGCAGTCCGTTACTGAAGATGCACAATTTCCAGACACAACATTGTTCATGGTCTGGGTAGCTGCTTGGCCTTGTCCCTGCGAGAAACCACTTGTTGTGTGTATTGTGATGTCTGAAGGTTCCAAATCTGTTTGCTACATAGGGTAAGAAGAATACTTCACAATTCAGCATATCACTATATTTGTAAATTGTTATTTATGTATTTGACAATGATAATCTTGATTATAGTAATTATAATTATATATAGATAATTATATACAGATAACGTGCAAATAGTATATTAGTTATATATGAATTCATTCAATAGCTTTCTTGAAAAGGCACGCATTTTTTTTTCGCTCCAGCTTTTTTGTGCTTTTGCTCTGCACTAGCTTTTCGATCATCCCATTTTATGAACAATTAAATGTCATTTTCCAAACTGATTCTTCTAACCCCAAATATGAAATACTCCAATGGTTACAAGCTTAAGAATGGTGATTTTCCTTGCCTTTCGAAAAATTTTAGTACACTAACATTGCGATAGCCGAAAAAATTCTGGGTAATAGACATTTTCTAAATCTTTTTCCTCCTTTATCTCTCTGTAGTCTCATGCCTGCGTCGAAGATCACATCGGCTGAATTTTAATTGTTCAAAAACCCCCTTTGTAGTTAGCAGCTCCTGGCTACGTACCCCCCTTTAAACTACAATTCTTCAAATTTGAATATAGTTGTCGTTAACCTCGGCTCGTCAAATAGTACGAGGGCAGTTCAACAAAAGCGAAAAAAGTCACTTATATCGCAAGCTTTGGAGTTTTTAGCGTCTTTACAACAGCCAATAATTCTTGGATCTGGACTCAACAAATCGAGGCTAACTGTATTTGCTCATCTCAAAAAGAACCTGGGAATTTAGGATGAATTACGAAAAGAATATGGAAATTTGGGGTGACTGGATCTTGTCAAATTGGCGTTCACCAGCTTTTTTTCCGGTCATTCTTCTGGTATATTCTACGAGTTTATTCTAATTTGTAATTTTGATATACGTTAATAATAAATCATATTATGTACTGATTCCACAACATAACCATATCTGATAATCCACAGGAAAAAATAAGCGAAGATAAGGAAATAAGTTTCAAAGAGTAGTGTAACCTGTGCCAAGTATACATAAAACATCATCATATTTAAGTATTGTACACCTACAATTGGATGGAGTTCATTAAGTGTTCCCTCACCACAGGTCTAACCTAAGTGTTTCGTCTCCATATTAATCTAAACTAGTTTCTTTATTTATCGAATCATCTGATTTCAGGAAGCTTTCTAGATATTTGACGGTCTTTTGAAATATAGTTAAGGATTCCATAATATTATTTATCAACGCAAACGAAACGAGAACTCTTTGTGATACTTGTATATGAATGTTTCTATTTGTGTGTGTTTATATACATATGAATTTTAATGAGAGAGAAGACTAGAGTGGATCGTAACTCAATCGATAAAGAATTCCATATCCAATGCAGAGGTTGCGAGTTTGGTTTTATTTTCTCTCATGTTTGTATGTGATTTATAATTATTCGCATTTGTGAATAACAACCGTAATGTGCGAAGATTTTATGATGTAATAAAATATATATATTTTTTGTTGTTTTCTTTTTCCTCGGCAAATGGATTACTTTGTATATCTGTGTTTAATAAAAAAAATTAACTTATGTGACTCCATTACACTGTCCTTTTCTTTTATTTTTGTCAGTGGATTCTCAAAAACGGAGAACTAAAAATAAAAAAAAAAAAAAAGATGTGTATAAAATTTAAAAAAATAAATTCTTAAATCAGATCGATACTTCTGAGAGTCGAAATACCACAGTTGTCGCCTTCAAGTTTCTGAATCATCGAAAATATAAATTTATTGCTGCTTCTATGGTACTCAATCTCCAAATAATTGTGAGTGTGCTTAATGTATGTGTTTGCATATGGTATTGCCCAGTAATTTTTAATAGGGGCTAGAAGTTAAATTTCATATAAAGAATAATAATAACTTTTTCAGTTAACATTTTGGTGTTATTTTTTAGAATATTTATTAAGATTGTGAAATAGAATTAGCTACTTTACATAACCTCTGAAAAACTATGCATGTTTAAGTTTGACCGCAAAACTTAATGTCCATGTGTTCTTTATTAAACCTATAACCTCCAAAATCAAGACCATTTAAGTGGACGGAATCCCACTTAATGTACGAAATATATTTCTTTTTCGAGAATTTAAATTGGAATAAAAAATTAATTTAGTTTAAAATAATGAAATAATAATAAAGAATGTAAATCCCAACACATATTTTAAATAAAAGGTTTGCATTGATATAAAAATTAAGGAAAACTATTTGAGCAACAACGTTTTTTTTAAAAATGTAGTTAATATTTAACTACATTTTTAGAAAACGTTGTCGCTCAAATTGTTTTACTTATATTTTGTGCAGTGTTTTCACGAATTATTCTTCTACGAAAATTAAGGAATTTAAATTAAACAGCGAATTTAATATTTCAGCGAAATAAAGAATTGAGAGATTTAATTAATTTTAAAACGGTAAAATGCGTTCTCTGTTTGCTACAACAAACTAAATAGGTGCCACTGTATAGTCCTTACAATTATTTAATCCTTAATTTACGTATGTAGGATAGGAGCATGGATTATCATCCATGCTCCTATCCTACATACGTAAATTAATTTAAGTTTGAACGATGGTTTTCGAGAAATTTCAGTTGCTGCCTAATGGAACATTCATTATTCCTTAATTTTTAAAATGAAATTTGAATACTTAATATTTGAAGTAAATAAAATTCAAATTATTATTCAAAGCCATGACGGATCGAGTCATTAGCCCTTCTTGCGGTAATTACTTTAATGGATGATAAGCTTAAACAGCTGGGGGTGAGATTTTCTTCAAGCGCATAAGAGATAATGGTGCGGTTGTTCATTAGCGTGTGCTTATTTTATCGGATGATGTGTTTAAATGGTGCTAGTGTTTTTGACAAATTAAATTTCATTGAGCCAGAATAAACTGCCTCTATTTAAGCAGTTACTAGGACGTGTGTGTAAACAAGGGTGAGTCAAAATGACTTATAAAGTGCTTCCAGAAATTAAGTTATCTGCCAGCAAATTTCTAAAATTAGAAATTTGTGCTCATGAACAATTAAGAACAGAATTGTGCAGTGCGAAAGTGTATTCACCCGATGAGAATTTGGTGTAAACATTGAAAGCTTTTGTAAGAATAAAAAAAAATTAAAATAAATAAATTAAACAATTTAGTCGTTTAGTTGAACAGTTTACTTTTGGAGATTTCTTCAGATATTTCTGATCGTAAGTCCAACTCTAAAAATTTTCATGATTTGGTTAAATTACAGTAAACCTTCATATTCTTCTGTACCATCGATACTAATTTATATATCCAGATTCGTGGGTATTTCTGATATCAACGTAAAGTACGGTGAAACCCCTCTTAACGGAAACCCCTCAAGTACGATCAGATAAAAATTCTCGGTAGAAACTGATTTATAATAACGTATTTCAAACTCCTGAGACGGTCAACCGCAGATACGGACCCGGACACCGTTTTCATGAATTATTATAATTAGACCAGGATCCCTGTATGGACAAAATTCGTACGGACAACAAATGAACTTCGACCTTCACGGCGTTTTTTACAACAGAAAACTAAGGATAAAGAGGATAAAATCCAAGAAGTATTTTCCTTCCCGTTAACGAAAAATGACAATTGACTCTGATTGGCCCATTCAAATGACTAATGCTTGAAAAAGACTGGAAATAAATCAAATAGTCATACACTTCGCCAAACTAATAAACAATTATCAACACAAAATTATCGCAGTTCAAATTTATTATCGTTTACTCGACTAACGCAACGGTTTTGTAAGCATAACAATGGAAAAAAGTGGAATTCAATTTCGCAATTTAAAGTACATTTCAAAGGAGAAAGATTGGCGAGTAAAAATCACCAAACTGCTATTGATCAATTTTTTTTTCCTAGGCAAACAATTTTAATGTTTATCGTTTAGTTGCAAATTTACTTGTTATATTCAACAAGCGCTTACGTTTGCTATCTTAAACGTGCCTTATGTGTTTAAATATATATATATAAGTTTCAAAATGAAGTATTTAAATGTAATACTGCACCTACTTCAAAATACCTTCCCTCCTTTGCGGTCCCCTCTCTTTTAAGGGCCATATTTTTATGTGGCGATTTGTGGAAACGACCGGATCATTAAACTAGGGTCCTACCTCGCCTTCAAGTGGTGCAAGCCACTGTTTCTATGTTTGAAGCAAATTAACGTTTGCTTTGAAAGGCGGAGGAGGAAGGCTAATTCGCCAACCCGTCTGGTCAGCGTGGTGAACTGATGGCTAATTCCTCTAATATGTTGAAACACCAAATACTATGGCCCCCTGTTCTCCGGCTTCTGGAGTACTCCTGATCAAGGCAGAGGTCAGTGTGGTATGAACGCAGGCATACTAAGAATCAGCAGAATGGCCCAGGCTGCCATTTGTTACCGACCTGGCTACGTGTAGTGGACTATCTCTTGCTTCTGAACAAAGGCTTTCAAGAGTTGGAAGAAGAATTTGAGAAAATGAAATAGGACTTTATAACGTTCAGTAAAGTCAAACAAAAGGTGAAGAGCTGATAGAGCGTAAAAGTCGACATTCGTTTTATTATAGAGGAACGAAAAGAGGAAGAACAAGTGGTGTCGGCTTCCTAATCAACAAAATAATTAAACGACTACCTTCTAGAAGTTGACAATATATCAGATAGAGAAACAAGGCATGTTATCAACTAACTCAGCGATACCAACTTCAGATAGCACTGGCATATGCACCAACATCAAGCCATACCGACGAAAAGGTTGAAGAATTTTATGAAAACATCAAACAATTACATACCAAGGGGAAGCAACATATCTAGCTTATCATGGGAGATTTTAATGCAAGAATCGGACAACAAGGACAAGGAGAGACATCTGTTTCTACATATGGTTAAGGATAAAGGAATGAACGTGGTGATCAAGTCATCGAATTTGCAGAAGCTGAAAATTCATTTTTTAAGAAAAAATCGTACAGAAAATAGATATGGCAACACCCTCAATGCAGAAACCAGCGAAACTGACTACGTTCTATCAAACAAAAACTTGATTATTGAATATTACAGTGCACTGAAAATACTGAACGGTCTTTTTCAATTTTCTCCATAAATTTCTGGAATTTCTATAAATTTGCATTGGATACTCCTATAAACGTTCTTTTAGGACTTTGGTTGATGCATTTGGACAGTACTCTTTGTTGATCTTATATTGTTGTCTGCTTGTGCCTGACTATAAGTCCTCGACCAACCATAATCCTTGTTAAGTGAAGTCCGTAATCATTATTAATACCATGCAATAATTTCGACAACCAAGTATAATTAGTTCAATCTAGAGCTTTTCCTTTTGTTCAGGAGAAAAGGAGACGCCGTCCTCATCCTGGATTCGAACCAAGGTCCCTCCGTTGATCTCGGAGTGCCTTAACCGCTAGACGAAAGAGGACATGGAATAACACCTTCTTTCTCCCTATATAAGAATGCAAGATATTATTATACCCTTCTCAAGGGTAACACAATTGCCAAATAATGGTCAACACACAAAGCCACCGGGACGAGTTTTTTGTGAGTTTTCCATAATAAAATTTATTAGGCAATAATTTAGACACCGACGTATAATTAGCTCTATCTAGAGTTTTTTTGTTTAGGAGAAAAAGAGAGGCGCCGTCCCCATTCTGGATTCGAACCAGGGTACATATTTTTAGCCCAGAGTGTCTTGACCACTAGACGAACGAGGATATGGAAAAACACTCTCTTTCTCCTTAGGTAACAATGTTACATATTATTACCCTTCTCAGGGATTACGCAATTTCCAAATAATTGTCAACACACAAAGCCTCCGGGGAGAAATTTTGGTGAGTTTATTATACCTTTTGACTACTTTTCGAGACGCTTTCTTCGATAGAATTTTGCTTCGAGTGGGAAAGAAAACAAGATGATGAAAAAGATCTGATCAATCATAGTCCTTGTTCCTGAAAATCCTGAGGCAAAATAGCTTTGTGCATACGTGCAACTGGGGGCAAATATATTGTCTTGGATTCTTATGAAAAACTCCAAGCGGAGGGAAACACGTTCGGCAAAGAATAGAATATACAAGAAATGAGACTGTTTTTGCATATTGTAAATTTACATTTCGCTCAGAAATGGATTTTGAATAAGAAGACTAAGATTTTCTTGCTATTATTTTCTTCAACTTCCAATAGTACGTTATTGTTAAATTATGGTTTTCACGCAGCATACTTGCATTATCCTGGATGGATATGGAGGAATATATGTACTCAGAAATCGTTAATAACTTCTACACCCAAGTTTAAGCTCAAATGTGGGTATCTAAATTATTAACTACAATAAATTCCCCATGAAAACTCGCCCCGGTGGCTTTGTGTGTTGACCATTATTTGGCAATTGTGTTATCCCTGTGAAGGGTAATAATATCTTACATTA
>QLNU02015003.1:125738658-125757089 GCA_006491805.2 Dysdera silvatica | reverse complement strand
GATCACCCTACGATGATGCTTCACAGAAAAGCTCCATCTTATGATAGGTGTTGGCTACATAGAGTGGCAAATGAACTGAAAGGGTTTTACTGGAAGCTTTCATTTGTCCGCGGGTGGGACACCGGCTAGACGCTTGGATGGGATGAATGGCGTTCCGTGCGCTCTGGTTGCTGGGCCGGCTCGTTCCCCCTCCTGGCCGCTGCGCTCTGCACCCGTTCAGTGGTGTCCGGCGGGATCCCGTAGAAGCATCGACCGGCCCGGGGTGTTCTTCCGTGCCATCCATCTATTTCATCTGCTCTCCGGGGTGGATTGATAATGGATTGGTTTTCGGTTGACGTTACATGACGACACCAGTGCGAGCAGTGCGTCCGTGTACGCCAGCACGGATCGACAATCTCCCCTTCGCCCATTGGCAGTCAAGATCTCTTGACTTTAAAACCTGTCTGGGATTACAGTGCTGTTTTTCGGCGGCCACCCTTCCCATTAAAATCATGCATAATCTAAAGCGTTTTACTGTGAGTCAGAAGTTTAGCTTTCTGCGTCCTGCAGATGTGAGGCCTTGCCTCAGCGGTAAAGCTGAAGTTCCTTTGCAAAAAATTTTGGAGGCCCTTTCCAAAGTCAATGTAAAGTTATTTACCACTGCAATACTTCATACGAAAACGATTTGAATTATGAATATGGAGTATTTACATATGAAACTGATTTGAATTATGAATATGGAGTATTGATTGAAAATGAATCAAACAACAATGTCAATCAATCAACGTTTATTGGCGTAGTGATACCAGCGCAGATGTTATGGCGTGATTAGATGGTGAAACGTTCGAAAGAAAATAAATATTTCTGCCTTCGGTGGGACCTGAACCCACGACCTTCCACTTGCCGGGCGGAGGCTCTACCCACTGAGCTACGAAGGACAATATATAATCTCTTTACGAACGTATATATATTGTTGCCAGTTATTTCGCAGAATGGTGTAGTACATGGACTACTATTTAAACCAAATTGCAAAGAGACTGGTATTAAATTGATCGAAATGCACGTTGCAGCATACATGTATGTATTTATGTATATAAATCGAACACTACGCAGATTAAATCAAACAGCGATGTCGATCAATCAACGTAGTAATATTAACGCCGATGTTATGGCGTGGTTAGATGGTGAAACGTTCGAAAGAAAATAAATATTTCTGCCATCGGTGGGACCTGAACCCACGACCATACCATCGGTGTTGGTATCACTACGCCAATAAACGTTGATGGATTGACATTGTTGTTTGATTTAATCTGCGTAGTGTTCGATTTATATAAAATAAATACATATGCTGCAACGGGCATTTCGATCAATTTAATACCAGTCTCTTTGCAATTTGGTTTAAATAGTAGTCTATGTACTACACCATTCTGCGAAATAACTGGCAACAATATATATACGTTCGTAAAGAGATTATATATTGTCCTTCGTAGCTCAGTGGGTAGAGCCTCCGCCCGGCAAGTGGAAGGTCGTGGGTTCAGGTCCCACCGAAGGCAGAAATATTTATTTTCTTTCGAACGTTTCACCATCTAATCACGCCATACCATCGGCGTTGGTATCACTACGCCAATAAACGTTGATTGATTGACATTGTTGTTTGATTTAATCTGCGTAGTGTTCGATTTATATAAAATAAATATAAAGGATACTTGCACTTTATGGTTTCTTCACTGAATAAAGAGAACAATAGTTATCTAAATGTTGCTAATCTTTATATACAGTTGGTAAGTTTTAAGTTTTAGCTGCTTCCTTCTTGCTTTCTCTTTAATTTTTCTACTTTCAATTTTACACACAATTTTTGTTTATTTTTCCTTTACTCCCTACTTCGACTTTCCGTTTTATTGTCCTGTTTTTCAAACTTAATCTGTCTTATCTCCTTTTCTTGTCTTTCATACCATTTTTTTTGTCATCAGAGACAAATTACTTTTTTTAGTTACCGTAAGGCTCGGTCAATCATCATAAGTTACGGTTTGTTTGTTATTTTATGACGCAAGGGCAGTAAAGGTCATATTTCTCCGGGACCAATATATTTTTTGGATAATATTAAGCTCTGTTGCCGAGGAACCAAACCCCGGACTGCAATGAAACGACATTTATCTACGATACCGCTGGGAGACAAATCCGTGTTAATGGTCCGATATGCGAATCCCGTAAAAGTACGTCTTCATAGAAAAGTGGATCTACGTTTCTTCTTGTGCTTTGAATTTCCATTTTTTAATGTATTTTTTGAATATGAAACCTTAAATATATCTCGAAAAAAGAAGATCGGATTAAAGTTTAGTTTATTCCTAGATAAACAATTTTTCGGACTACTTGTAGCATAAATTACAATAATTTCATTTGAAGAAATAATTAAAAAATATTATTTTAATACAATAATCGTTTATTACATATATTTTGATTAAAACAGCATGTCCATATGTATTTATAAAGATTAGAAAACCATTAAACAATAATATGAAAATTTTGAACATGTTATATAGTTATAAAATTTATATTAAAAATACTTTTCCTTGTGCTATTTGAAGAAAAAACTATCAATTACTTCCTCATATTTAAAAAATTAATATTGTTTACAGTGTATTTTTCAATGCCCAATATAGCTAAATATTTTAATTTTGACTGACGTAAATAATGTTTTTCTCGTCATAACACTGAAAATGATCCTTTTCCAATTATATATACAATGGCTATCCGCTTTCTTATAGCACCTTGTCTTCCCGGAAAAAAAATGAAAAGCGGACTTTACACATTTCTATTTTTTTACTTACGCTATAGACAGAACTTGCCGAGCGACATCTTTAAAATAACTATGAATAACCATCACGGAGAAATAAATTTAACAATAATTAAGAACAGCTGAATTAAACAGAAATAGTTTTAACAATTATAATATTTTGGAATATTTTATTTGAATGAAACCTACTTTAATCAAAGCAAAAGACAGTAATTCTAATAGTTTGAAAAAAATCAGGAAACCGTCTCAACTAATTTAGAAAAGTTTGAAATGAATTGCTTATTGATGATACTACAACTGTGGTCTTACAAAAATCATACCTGCTTCAAATACATAACTTGTTGAAGCTATATTTATGCAGTTATGACAGAAAATCGGACCCAACATCAGGAGATATATGAAGATATAATAGTTATTATTTCTAGCCATATCTGTTCTGTGGATTGTATCAATATGCATAATAAAACCCAAAAACCTTAAGTTGGGAAAATCAATATTAAAATAAAGAATAGAATGTTTCTTTCACTATTTCTTTTAACCGAAAAAAATATTTAATAGGCAAAAACTGCCGTTTTGTAATTGCACTATCACAAAAAGTATGCCACTTAGAAATATTCTGCAGAAAATTTAACAGTGCGAAAAATGCACTTAAATTCTGCAGTAGAGAAATAAAATACTAAAATCGAAAATACGTTTAACCAAAAATATTCTTAAGGTGAAATAATGTTTGAACGAATGCAAACATGGCCAGCGGGCATGTGCCATTACTTTGGAAATTATCCCTACAGCATAATGTTAAGTAATAATTTTTAAAGAGATTATTTAAATTCTTTTAATTAAAAATACAACCCTAAGAATTCAAATTTTAATTAATTAGGAAACATTCTTTCTGAAATCCTACAACGTTTTGGAAAATTTTTGATAAAAAATAAATCTTTATTAATTTTTTTTATAACAGGA
The DNA here is from genome assembly GCA_006491805.2 of Dysdera silvatica. Taxonomy (NCBI): domain Eukaryota; kingdom Metazoa; phylum Arthropoda; class Arachnida; order Araneae; family Dysderidae; genus Dysdera; species Dysdera silvatica. The sequence goes on along the minus strand of QLNU02015003.1, from coordinate 125,753,356 downwards.
ACTTGGATGTAGTTGGATTATTTTCCTGCATTTTAGTTAATAGCGCTTAGAGATGGTTTCACATTAACAAAGGAAATTTAATTTTGAATAAACCGGATCGAGTTTTATAAATCAGTTATGAATTGCGGAGAAATTAAAAATAATTAATTAAAGCAATGGCGAATGACTTTTTTCTTGCTTGAGTGAATTAAATAATGAAAAGGTTAGGAAATTTATGACTTCAGTTAAAATTAATGAAGTCGAGCTTTTGAATAGCAATAAGAAATCCATTAATTATACAGTCGGATAAATTTTCTATTAATACAAATTATTTGAAAATAAAACTTACATTTTCCATTATTATTTAATTTATTTGCACTAAAAGGCACAAAATAAACTCGTATTTTTAATTCATTAGGAGAATATCTAAAACAATGAGCATTCATTTGAGTAGGACACTTTTACTGTGTTGCTGATATCAGTACCATAGCGTCAAATATTTTAAATATTGATCAGTAATTAACCGTCTCCTTGTAGGACGTTATACTTCAGACAGTAATTGAATATGGAGCCAAGTGAATAGAAACATATAAGCTGACACTTACATATGAATATTTGTAAAATATATATAACAAATATATTTTGAAGGTTTGTAAAATATAAAGAAGTGTATTATAAAGATGTGTCTTTCTATCCAAGAGGCAAATTAATATTTGCTGCACGGATGGAAAGGCGGAAGGGGAGGGCTAATTCACCAACCCGTCTAGCCAGCGTGGTGAAATGATGGCTAATTCCTCCAATATGCTAATACACCAAAAACCATGGCCCCTAGTCTCCAGGTGCTGGAGTGCTCCTGATCAAGGCAGCGGTCAGCGTGGCATGAAAGCAGGGGGTGCTAAGAATCACTGGAATGGCCCAGGCTGCCGTTTGTTATTGACCTTGGCAACGTATAATGGACGATCCCTTGCTTCTGAAGCAAAACTTCAAGAATTGGAAGAAGAACTTGACAAGATCAAATGGGACATTGTAGGACTCAGTGAAGTTAGAAGAAAAGGTGAAGAGTTGGTGGAACTTAAAAGTGGACATTTGTTTTATTATAGAGGAACGGAAACTGGAAGAACAAGTGGTGTTGGCTTCTTAATCAACAAAAGAATTAAAGACTACCTTCTTGAAGTCGAAAGCACGTCAGATCGAGCAGCGAGGCTCGTTGTTCAACTAACCCAGCGATACCAACTTCAGATAGTACAGGCATATGCACCAACATCAAGCCATACCGACGAGGAGGTTGAGGAATTCTATGAAGAAATCAAACAGCTACATACCAAGGGGAAACAACACATCAAGCTCATCATGGGAGATTTTAATGCAAGAATTGGACAACAGGAACAAGGAGAGACATCGGTTGGTAAATACGGATACGGGGAAAGGAATGAACGTGGCGATCAACTCATAGAATTTGCCGAAGCTGAAAATCTTAGCATCATGAATTCATTTTTTAAGAAGAAACTACAAAGAAAATGGACATGGAAACACCCCAATGGAGGAACCAGCGAAATTGACTATATACTGGCAAACAAGAAATCAATTATTGAAGATTGCAGCGTACTGAACAGATTTAATACTGGAAGTGATCATCGAATGGTGAGATGTAAAATGCACTTAAATACTAAACTAGAAAGGCAGAAGCTCATTAGGAAACAAGTATGTAAGAGGGTGGATTTAAAGAAATTAAAAGAAAATACCGAGGCATTCAAGTTGGAATTAAAAAATCGCTTTTCTGCACTGGAAGGACTTATTGAAGAAGTTGACATCTCAGAAGCAAATGAAAACATTGTTAAGACAATAATTGAAACTGCTGGGGAAATTGGTGGTGTAATATGTAAAAAGCAGAATAGCAAATTATCTGAGAAGACGAAACAACTCATGAAAAGGCGAAGACTTATGAAGGTGGACAATCAAAATACCAGTTCCAGGATTGAGTACATAGAACTTTGTAAAACTTTGCGCAAAAACATGAAAGAAGACATAAGAAAATTCAATTGTGAGTTAGTAAGGAAGGCCATTGAAAATAACAAGAGCCTTAGGGTTGTTAAAGGAAGTTTATCTGTTGGGAAGAAACACATCATTGCATTAAAAGGAGAGGATGGCACCGTAACAAGAAATAGGGAAGAAATACTTAGAAGAGTTGAAGAATTCTACAAAAAACTATATGAAAGTAACAGTGGATTAAACGAAGACTCTGAAATAGTCGAAGGAACAGCTCCTAAAATCTTAAAAGAAGAAGTTTCATTTGCAATAAAAAGTATGAAGAAAGGAAGAGCCCCTGGCGATGATGGTATTACATTAGATATCCTAAAAGAAGCTGGAGAATATGTAGAAGACATACTTGCAAAATTCTTTACCAAATGTCTTAACAGCGGTAACATACCAAACCAATGGGATTCTGCAACAGTAATTCTTTTGCATAAAAAAGGTGATAAAGAGGATTTGAAAAATTACCGACCAATTAGCTTGTTACCTGCTATTTATAAAATCTTCACAAAAGTGCTAACACATCGCCTGCAGAAAAAATTAGATGCAGCTCAACCAAGAGAACAAGCTGGATTTCGAAGTGGATTCAGTACAGTGGACCATATTCAAGTATTAAGAGAATTAATTGAAAGAACACATGAATATGAACTTCCATTGTGTGTTGCATTTATTGACTATGAGAAGGCCTTTGACTCTATTAAAACATCAGCAGTCATCAACTCTTTAAGATCAACAGACATTGAGGATGTGTACATTGACATGGTGAAACGTGTGTATAAAAATGCAAGTGCAAAATTTCGGTTACATAAAGATACCAAAACTATCAAAATTGGTAAAGGTGTGAGGCAGGGAGATACCATTTCTCCAAAACTTTTTACTTCAGCTTTACAGATGATTTTTCAGCTGATAAATTGGAATAACAAGGGAATAAAAATAAATGGTGAATATTTAAATCATTTGCGGTTTGCTGATGACATTGTTATTTTTTCAACGAACCCATCAGAACTCCAAGACATGGTACAGGAGCTCTCAACTAGAAGTAAAGAAGTTGGACTCAAGATGAACCTACAAAAAACTAAGATCATGTTCAATAATTTCGTAGAGGAAACAAAAATACAAGTTGACAACATTGAGCTAGAAATTGCTGATTCATATATTTACCTTGGCCAGCTGATTTCAATGGATGGCAACATTATGAAAGAACTCAACAGACGTATTAAACTTGGCTGGAGTGCATTTGGAAGAAACAGTTTTATCCTGAAGGGGAAATTGCCTTTGTGTCTAAAAAGAAAGGTCTTCAACCAGTGTGTATTGCCAGTCCTCTCTTATGGATCAGAGACATGGAGTCTAACAGTTGGAGCAATACGAAAGTTACAGACAACGCAAAGGAGCATGGAGAGGTGCATGCTTGGAATAACTAGGAGAGATCGAAAAAGGAACACTTGGGTGAGAGAGCAAACTAGAGTAGAGGACATCATTGTTAAAGTAAAAGGGCTGAAATGGCGATGGGCTGGGCATATTGCAAGAAGAACTGATCAACGATGGACAACAGAAATTCTGAACTGGATTCCAAGAGACCACCGAAGACCTAGAAAACGTCCTCAAACTAGATGGGTGGATGAAATAAGAAAAGAGGTTGGGGTGACGTGGAAACGAATTGCTCAGGATAGACTTGTGTGGAAAGCATTTGGAGAGACCTTCATCCAGCAGTGGATAGATAATGGTTGAATATGATGATGATGATTATAAAGATACAGGGTCTAAAATGATTCTATATGAAGTATACCTTATTTTAAGTTACCACTTATAATATTTTCCCTATTGCTGTTCAGGTAAATTGTAAATATTTAAGTTATAATTTAAAATAGATTCAACCAATATATATTTTACCTGAAACAAAATTTTATTTATTTATTTGTCAGGTATTTTTAAACATGTATATCATGGTCTTTTTATTACAGGGTATTTGTACGGCGGCAAGGCTCAGTAGGCTTGCTTGGCTGTTATATTAGGCAGTTCAAGACTTCGAATAGCGGCTTGCCAGTATGTCGTCAATGGAAATTATTCGTATAGAAATAATTACTTCTCATTTTATTTAATATATTTATTTAAAGCACTTTGCTTCAATATTAGCGTACTGCTAACTTGATACGAATCTTGGTTACAATGGTAACGTAATAATAAGAGGAATATTAATTTAGAGGTTGGCCATTTTGACGTCTGGCCTCCCTGAAAGCTCCGACGCTTCTTTACGCTTTTCCCCGCTAGAACCCTCGTTACACATCCAACGGCTACATACAGATTTGGCGCGAACTGTCGGCCAATTAGAGATTTTCGTGATTAATGTATTTTTTTTTTCGGCGCGTGTATGTCCTTGACTTGAGAAAGAAGGGCAATCCCTAATGGCGATATTTGGAATGCTAAAAAATGATAGACGCGGCCGGACGCGTTTTTCATTTTTCAAATAATTCAGATAATTCAGAAATCAAATTTTTTTTTTAAATAATTCAGAGTTTACGCCATTTGTTACATTTAATCCATGGGTTTCTTTTAAACACTTAGCCCTCGGCACTCTTATTTAAGATAAAATCCTTTTAATTTCAGATTTATGTGCCAGGCATCCAATATATATAACATAATATAAACTATGTTTGCATGTGGAAAGCAGTTCGGCAAAATTTCATTTAAAAGTAGCATATGAATTCGAATATTAAAATATTATGTATTTAGCAAATGTAGTCAGCGGGGTATGTTTAAAGCTTGGCATTTGAAAATATTAAGAAACTCATGATCTGTTTCAGGCCGAAGAGTTAACTATAATAATCTTAAGCATGCATGTCTATGTTTATTTAGTAATATATATGTGCATAAGAGAATTTTTGCATGATATTTTTTTCTTTTACACAATTTTATTTTACATATTACGCATTCACCTTGTAAATAGAGACTCAGATATACTTCGTTCTGCTGATTAATATTAAGACTTAAGGAATTTTAAACAGTTGCCGTAATAAATTTTAGACTACAGTAAGTTATACCAGAGTTTATGCGTCATTTTATGTGGAATTCATGTTCTTAATGGAGGTGGGGGAAAACATGAACATCCGCACATTTAATCCTGATTAATTCAATTTTGCGCCTTCTCATTTAAACACCACCAGCTTTAGCAAAACACTTGAATCCTAATGAAATATGATGGTACATACTTATACGGTTAAGATACTTGTTTAACTCCTGATGTCTCATTGAGTTGCGTTTATGTACCATTCTGAAACCGCCAGGCAAAAGACTTCAGATTCAAATCATTCCATGTATAACATCGCCATTATATTTCAAAGATTTATGAGAGGTAATCTGCAGAAATGAATCATGGTAGCTCATACAAATAATTTGTATTTGATTTTGTAAATGTGCTTGTTTTAAGATATTATTACCATATTCAGTGTTAACATAATTGCCACATTGTATGAATCCGGGCCAGCAGAGTGCCTCTTTCTCTTCTTTGTGGCACAAAAAGCTCCAATGTGAGTTTAAATGTGGTTGAAAAAATTGAACTTTTTGAAAATTGATTTGTTAAAATTGAATTGTTGAGTGAAAAATATGTGGCTGCAGTAATATGGAGAGAGATATTTGTTTGTTTGGATTTTTATGGCGCAAGAGCATCTGGGCTATACTGCGCCAAAGGGATGAACATAAGACAAAAATTAAAATAGGTTGGATATGCAAAATTTTTAATATCTTCGGATACGGAATTAAGTTTGGTGATCTTAAAAATATAATGAGTATTGCAGTTTATGGAGATCTGATGATCGAAGTTCTGGAATGTTCAAAATCATGAAACTTAATGATCCCAAGTCATCGAATATCAGCCGTCATCTTGCTGTAGGAAGGTGGGTTTTTCTCTTAGGAAACTGCTCTTTAATTTCTTTTCCAAATCCTGTTTGTTCTTAAACGTTTTCCATTTATTTTATAATTTATGTTAGTCACTTTCATTAAATGCTTAGGCTTTTAGGCAATGCTAACTAACTAGATTAGGTATTCTTTTACATCCAACTGTAGAATGTAGTGACGGAACATTGTAAACACATATACGCATATCAAGAACATACAATGACATCAGAGTTCACTATTTTAGTAGTAATTTAGTATGATGCTTTAGTATTATTTTAATATGTAATAGTATTTAAGATGTAATAGATTTAAAGTATGTAATGGGATTTAAGTATGTAATGGTTTAAGTATGTAAAGTTTAAGTATGTAATGCATTATTTTAATATGTAGTAGTATTTAGTATTGCAGTATTATTTAACATGGGGTATTTTAATATGCAGTGGTATTTTAATATGTAGTTGTATTTTAATATGTAATAATATTTTAATATGAGCAGTATTTTACTATGATTACAGGTAAATTAGACATAAAAACGAAGAATACTTTAATAGAAAAATATTCTATGCTTCTATGCACACATCAATTTCATTGGTTTTAATGAAAGGACTGTTACAAACAATTTCTTTGAGACAATTAACACTAATACACATAAGAGCTTTTTAGTAATAAAACGACTTGTATGCTTTAAATAAATAGGTAAAAGCATAAAAACATCATGAGGATTTAGGTTACACCTTGCGCATAAATACTAAGACTTGCATTAGAAGTATTCTTACCGTTTGTTGTTCCACCCCATTTGTGGTAACAAGCGGAACGCTGAAGGACGAACAGTCCTTGTGATTGGTTCTTAGTTGCTGTTGCTGCTGCTGCTGATGGCCCTGCTCCCCATTTTGGCTGTATTGGGGATAGGGAAGTGACATTTGTGTTTGGACCATATGCTGAAATTAAGGAGAAAAATTATTGAAATTTATTACTTTAGTGTATGTTATCACAATATAATAATCATAATATCAAATTATCACTTTTAGCTCTTAGGTAAATAGAGTGAAATCTGTTTATAACAATTTTCTAGGGTCCGAAAGAATATAGACGTGATTGAATATGAATTAATTTAATATGAAATAAAACGGAATTGAACTTCATGACAATTTCCATATCGGTCGGGACATTTGAAAATACGGTTATAGACAGATTATCGTCACAGGTAGGTTTCACTGTATGTGTTTTAATAACACACTATCTTACAATGAAATTGCACCTATGTAAGTGCCGTCAACGTTAATGATGTACTCATTGAACTCGAGTCCACAAATATCATCAAGTTTTCTCGTTACTTTTTTCTGCTGTGCTTTTTGCGTTAAAATCCTTCCCAAATTTCGCCGATCAAATTAATGATCGATCAAATTAAACATCGATTAAAAAAACATCGATCAAATTAAACATGATTTATCGATCAAATTAAACATCGAACTTCTTCATTTAGAGAAGACAAATTTCAATGGGCTTGGTATATTTAGGCGTTTTCTGTCGTTTATATCTAATAATTATAAATGTAATTGGAAGCATTTAAATTTTGAAATTAATGGTTTTGCAGAGAATTTTCATGGAGAACTCCAGGATTGGGGCGCAAATTTAAATCATTTTTTATCCATAATGTATAAAAAATTGAAATTCGTATATGACCCATCCTCATCGCAAGATTAGGTGTGTCTAAAGAAAAACGAAAGATAAAGAGGATTCATCTGGAACTGAGGTCAAATCAGCGACTATTTGGTAATTCTGTTATCCGTTTGAAGGTAATAACATCCTGAATAACAACTTGATTACCTAATCCATTTGGCCCAGCCCGAATTCGTGATCAATTTATTTTTTTCCAGTTTGTACCCAAAGCATGGAATCTTATTATAAGATTTTCCTGATTAGTAATTCTTTCGTGACCTTCTTAATTTGCTTAACAATTCTTTCATACGATGAAGAGAGCATTGAAAATAGCACTGATGCTCTTGTCATTCCCAACGTTTCAACTGTAATTTAATGATCATTTGTTCCCATGAAGACTGAGAATTACGTCCATTTCATACCTTCAGCATTTACCGTGAAGCAAAACATATGTTCTGGCTTGAATTCCAATCGATGTGTGCTATTCCTCCAAATAATTAATTTCTCCACAACCTCCGCAATAAAAATAAGAAGATCCCATTAAGAAAAGGACATTTTAACAAAATTAATGAATGAAATGGTAGATACCAGTGATCATTCCTCCGACGTTATTTACATGTCCTGTTAAAATTTTCAAATTTTATGTTTTGTAATAATATGGAAATGTTTCTTATAAATTTGGACTATTGGTTTTCCCGCACGCATGCGATAAAATTTAAATTCACGTTGGCAGATAGTGTATTTGTAACTTCACAGTTGGAAATAAATAAAAGCACATATGTTATCTGTGTGTTCCAGGTACACAACATTAAATGTAAATTTTAGTATCAAGTATCGGATATATATCATGGTCTTTGCGTTTTTACATTGTTTCCTGAATATAGTCCTTGATACAGTTCTTAATATATTCCCTAACACAGTTCTGAATATAGTCAATTAATATAGTTGAACCAGCTCGCAACGACATTAATAAGAGCTGAGAAAATATTTGATATGCGTGAACTTTGATATATCAACAACGGCTTAAAAAATGCTGACTTCAGCCGAGGGTAAACATAATATATATATATATATATAATATATGTGGGATAAATCATTCACTCAACGAACCAGTGAACGATTTAGGCTATCTATGATGAATGAGTCGCCTTGTTCATCTTGGCTAGCGGATTTCGATCGCTCAAGTTTTCGGCTATTAAATAACAGCGCACCGCTAACGTGCATGAAACATAATTTTAGTTCAAATGTGCATTTTCAGAAGGAATACTTCTTAAAATTATTGAGAAAATACCACAATCGTAAAATAACACAATGGGCACAGTTTTTGAACTATATGCTTTAATATAGCTTTAAACTAGCTTTTTAATTTCCCCTACTGAGAAAATGTTTAGTAATATGAGGAAAAGCGTAACAATTTTCGATTAGCCCCATCTATTGGTTTAAAAAGGAAAATGCAATTCACATTGAAACGCGATCTATTATTTCCTTTCTGTCTCCTAAAACGGTATCCTTGTGTGGAAGAGGTTACTTTCTAACGTATAGCATAATCAGTATAAATTTAGCATATATTTAGTATAAATTTATCATATATTTGTATAAATTTATCATATATTTAGTATAAATTTATCCATATATTTAGTATAAATTTATCATATATTTAGTATAAATTTATCATATATTTAGTATAAATTTATCATATATTTAGTATAAATTTATCATATATTTAGTATAAATTTATCATATATTTAGTATATTTAGCATATTTGGTATAAATTGCATATATTTAGTATAAATTTAGCATATATTTAATTACAAATTTAGCATATATTTAGTATAAACTGGGATATGTTTAATACTGAAAGTATGAATTGCAATCCTGAAATGTATTTTAAATTATCACATGATAAATTGATCTGTTTTTGAAAATATAAACTTTTAAACTGAATAAAGTGATAGATTTTAAGATGATTTTAGTCGGATAAGCTGTACAATTGTCTATAAGAAAAATGTTTTGGTTTTTCCACATTTTCCGTCTTCCAATTCCATTACCATTTCCAAAACTAAATCCCAATTGGATGATATGTTTCATTATATTCAAGAAAAAAGTTTGGTATATGTAATTTTACAAAAAATGTTATTCTTTGTAAGTAGAGATAGGAAGTTTAGACACTAAAACTGGCAGAAGAGGCAAGCAAGAAGGCATGTAAATCAATAAAAAGTATGGAAAAAGACATTTAAGTCAATAAAAATATATGATATGTGGAAAAAGACATTTAGATAATAAAAAATTATAGAAAGACTTTAAATCATAGTAAAAGGTATGGAAAAAAGACATTTAAATCAATAAAAAATATGGAAAAAGACATTTAAATCAATAAAAAATTATGCAAAAAAATTAAATCAATGAAAAAGTGTAGCTAAATAAATTTGTTCTAAAGACTATCTATTGAAATCTAGTGCACATATTCCATCTACTGCCTTAAAAATAAAATAAAAGAAGTAGGCGTTGTCGAAAAAATTAATGAGGCATATTTTTTTTAATATTTGAAAAGGAAAATTTTTACATACAAGATAATTTTAGATGGGTTTATTTTAACAACTTACCCCCCTCTTATTCCACATTATAATGATTCCTTTTTAAATTTTCAAATGTGAAATTTTGATATCTATCAGTCAGTAGGATTTTATATTGTGAAGAAGATAGCTTCATTTCAACGGAAGTTATGGGAGTATATCTAAAGCAGCATACCATTGAAGGAGACACTGACCGTTCTAGTGTAACATCACATCTTCGAAATTTTTCTATAATTATATTGGATTCAAATTCTTGATTCGCATGCCTGGGAGGTATCTCACCGTACAAATAGAGTACCCGTATCTGAAGGTGTCCGTTAAGAAGGATTTTACTATATATATATATATACAGGGTGTTTCACGAAGAGTATCCGATGGAATATAAAATCAACGGTTGGTTTTAAAAATAAAATGAAATATGAGAAATAATCAGCAAATAGAGGAGAATTGTGTAATAATAGTTTCACCCCCCGGAATAATAATTTCATAAAAAAAATATTAATATTAACTTTACATATGTCCCCCAAATCCAAAAAATGTCAATGAGTAAAGTTTGCGCCTCACTGAATTAAGGTGCAAGAGTAGATAAATAAAACACAATACTGTTGCAGTTAGAAAGCGTTTCTAACTGAAACAGTATTATGTTTTATTTATCTACTATTTTTGTGCAGTATATCACATCAATGGCAATTTAGGGTGAAAGAATTTTTCTCCGTAGCTTTTCATAAAAAATTCGCTGAGATATTGATAATTGAAAGTTTGAGGGGTTGCCACTTTTTCTGAGAAAATAAATTAAAGTTGCCCCTACGAGCTACTTGTCCTGTACACTGCTGTGTGCACAGGAGAAGTATACAATTTAGGGGGAATTTTTCTCCTATATGCATAGACGTATGCAGAAGAAGTATCCTGTAGGGGCTGATTTCGTTTCCTCTATGTGTGCACAGATGTATACAGAAAAAGTAGGGTGTCAGGGCGCCCCAAATTCTATCCCTAACTTCCCCGGTCAACTCGACATTGATTGTAGGATTTCGATTTGATTCCTACATCGACAATGTACATTTTATATATGAGAGGCATGGCAAAATTTATTTTACTAAAACATATTTCAATTTGTACATCGAAATCTAATAAGTTTAAGTACCAGTATTACTTAATGACGTATTACAAATTTGCATAAAACGTTAAAAATGTCCAACCTTCATTTCCATGAAGGGATTTGATTTTTTTTATTTCGAATTTGCTGCCAACTTATTTTTCAGTATTACAGCGTCGTTGCCAGGTCCGGTTTCTGGGAATTTTGTCACGTGGTTGCTATAACTGTATACAAAAATCATAGGATAGACAGCAATAACTCCTACGTATAATTGCCTACTATGTAGGTAATAAAATCAATAATTTTGTAATGTATACACTGAAATACGTATTAGTACAATAAATTTTGCCATGACTTTCATATATAAAATGTACAGTGCCTGTATAAAAATTAATTCTAACTCCTATAATCAGTGTCAAATTGGCCGGGGAAGTTAGGGATAAAATTTTGGGAGTCCTGACACCTTACTTTTTCTGTATACATCTGTGCACACACAGAGGAAAAAAAATCGGCTCCTACACGATACTTCTCCTGTGTACAGCTATGCATATAGGAAAAGATTCACCCCTATATGATATACTTCTGTGTGCATAGCTGTATACAGGACAAGTAGATCGTAGGGGCAACTCTAATTTTTTTTTCTCAGAAAGAGTGGCAATACCCAAATTGTCAATTATCAATATCTCAGCGAACAGCTTCATGAAAAGCTATGGGGTAAAATCCTTTCACCCTAATTCAGTGAGGCGTAAATTTTACTAATTTATATTTTTTGGATTTACCAGGCGTATAAAATGTTAGTATTATTATTTTTATGAAATTATTATTTCCTGGGATGAAACTATTATAGCTAAATTCTCCTCTATTTGCTGATTATTTCACACGTTTCATTTTATTTTTACGACCAACCGTTGATTTTATATTTCTTTCGGACCCTCTTCGGTAAACACGATATATATATATATATAGGAATTCCAAAACTTTATAAAAATATAAAGCAAATGAAATCAAAACGCAAATACAACCGAAAGAGGAATCTATGGCATAAAAGTTTTAAAAAAAGCCATTTTACTAAAAACAAAATTGAAAATAGGCAAAATAAGGCATTTATACTATTTTGCCTGGACTTCCGGGCTCCAGTTATAAGAAAATTCAAATTAACACATGTAAATATTACCAAGTTCAGAGGACATGGAAAAACTTCAGTGTATGTGAAAATTCCATATTTCCGCGTTCGTTATAAAAAGATTCGATTTTATGGTTGGAACACAGTTCAGTGAGAGCCGCTGCAGTCCAGTTTTAGGGGCTAATATTATAAGGTATTAGTTTCATTACTAATACCTTATAATTATAACTAATGGGGATGTGTTGAGTTCTTGGGAATGTGCTAATTTCTCCGCATAGAGGATGCTTGCAGAAGTTTATCAAGCGACAAATTCTTTTCATACGGCTTGCAAAATAATTTCTTTTAATATGTTTGTAATTTTTTAATATTCACGTGACGATTAAAAATATTTTCATTATTTCGTCTTTTACGTTATTACCAGTTCTAAAGAAGTTTTACGTATAAGGATTTTGCTTTTATCTGATTTCATTTTGAGAAGAAGCGAAACTTATACGAGACATTTAAACAACTTAAAACCAAATTTTTTTTTAAAAGAGAAGAGTCAAAAGTCAGAAAATTTGGCGTTTAATTAAGTGCGCAATAAATTTAGTTTGGGTAAAACAGCTTTTATGTTTTGGAGACGTGTAATTAGAACATATTTTTAAAACATTTCATTCGCCTTATATTAGGCTTAAAATTATATTTAACGACTTCCGCTACGCAGTATAAATTGCTTTCGAGATTTAAAAGGACCATTTCAAGCTGCAGGAAAATTAAAAGTTCTGGAGGAATGAGCGGCGGAGATAGAAATTCAGAGGACATTAATTACATCTTTTAATTACGCCAAGCATGCAGTTCCCAGAGTGCCAGTGGGGTTGGGAAGATGGCAGAGAGAGATAGTGAAAATTCTAAGTAATACGCATATCGGGATTTAGGCAGGCAACTCCATGTAAGGCATGCCTAATTTTATTTAGTATGCCTGTTGAAAGGTAAATACCGTAAACATTCATACATTGGAATGACTTTAGACGCGAATGGAAAACGAATAGTCAACCGTGTCATCTGGCAGAATCTATTACAACATGTTGAACTTTTAAAGCATACATTATGAGATTTTTAATTAGGATAAAATAAAGGTTATATAATCTTGCTTAACTATGCTTCTCTCGCAAATACAGGAATGGCAAAACTAGTGAAAGTCTAAGCGTCTGAGGTTAAAAGATTAATAGTAAAACAGGGATTATAGAACTAATTAATAATTTTAATCAGTGTTTTAGAAAGCTAAATTACTAATTAGCTTTAAAAGCGAATGCAAATTTCCAATGCTTGAAATGTTTACTGTAAATTAACAAGGAACTTGGTTGAACGCATGAGTCAAACAATATGGATGGAGGAAGGTGTGACGTTCCACAAAAAGATGGCAGAGTGAAATTTGAAAAAGAGTAATGCAATGACGGGGGGAAAACTTTAGAAAGAGAAGAGTTGGCGACTATTTTTAAAGTAGCACAGCTGAAGAAAATAGTGTTAGAAGCAGAAATTAAAGGTGAGCGTCATATGGAGCTTACATATAATTTTAGATATATATATTTTATAAAAGCATCACCCCTTTGATGCTGATGATTTAGTTTACATTCCAATTCTTCAACAGAGGGGTCTTCGTTCGTGTTTTTAGTTAGCAGAGATATTGAGCATATATTTTTGTTTAGCAAGGATATTTAACAGATGCTTTTAAGTAACGCAGTATTTTCTACAGCTTGTTCCTTTTCTACTTAAGAAAACATTTAATGTTAACTCACAAAGTACTTTAAATGAGATTTCCGTTAACATTACGGGTTGAAACAACATTCGTATGTTAACGGTTTTGCATGATCACATTGTCCTCATAGATCATTTTGATGGTGCCTCGTTTTTGAAGTAAACTTGGTATACAAATGGTTTTAAAACTATGCGCCGTAGGAGCTTAACGCGTCATGATATTCGGTCAAGGTTGTGATGGAAGTTTGGCAAGGATTTTTGCATTAAAAATATAATGCTTTGAATACCGTCGCTCACAATTTCCGACCATTTTTCTACAACATTTCTTTTCTGCACAAGTACGTGGGAAGCTAATCATTTTCTTAACACTTTGGTGAGAAAAGACTTTATCATAAAAAATTTTCTAGTAAAGTGAAACAGCAGAAATTTATTCAGAAATCAAGAGAGTCTGAGGAGTGAAAATTTTGAAAAATGAATATTTCTCGAAAAAAATGTTCACCAATGTTAACAATAATCAAAATATTAAGTTAGAAATTTTAACTCCATTGAAAACAATGATTTATATAGTTTATAACATTAACTGAATGTCAGCAGAGAAAAATGTTAAAAATGAG
>QLNU02015003.1:125728503-125738558 GCA_006491805.2 Dysdera silvatica | reverse complement strand
TACGTTATTGTATACTTTAACGTATACGTTATTGTATACCTTATCATATACGTTATTGTATACTTTATCATATACATTATTGTGTACTTTTTCATATACGTTATCGTATACGTTATTGTATACATAATGTAAAATTTCATTGTTTACACTATTAGGAGCTCGGGCTCCAAGGACTCATATAAATAATCTCTTATGGAGGCGCTGAAAATACTCCTTATCTCGGCAGTAAGATTCGTTTCAAATGCCAGGCGAGACGTTCTATAATTTCTAACTAACGACCTTCTTGCATATTCACTGTTTTTGCATGTCCTCTTGAATCACGTTTACACCTGCATTCTTTATTATTTTAACGATATCATCTGTAATCGATTCGGTTATGCTTAGTTTTACTTCAAAGCCATATGCTGAACCATTACTGACAGAATCAGATTAAAGTTTTGTGGGTCCACAGACAAATTTTTTCTAAGCCCCTGTTGCATAAATTAAGCCTATGTACTTATTTTGGAAAAATAAGGGGAAAACAAAAACTTCTATTATATCAATCCTTTATCGAATTATAATATATTTGAAACGAAATACGCATACATCAAAAATTTAGAAATAAAATTAAACTATAACAAAGAACTTTAATTATATAAGGGTACAGATTATAAAAGTTATATTAAAAGCCCCTATTTGCCTTGCTTTATTTGCAGCACAATTATCAACTGTTTCACCATAATTCACATCGGCTAGAGCACGTTTTCTACGAACAATGTAGTTAGTCCATTTATTTTTAACTAATTTAAGTAATTTTTTAAATATTTTTTCACTAGACGTAGAACTAAAAATGACCTTTCTCCAGACACATTTAAAGTGGTGTTCGGTCTTCACGCCGCAAGGCCCCTCAAAAAAGCGAACCCTAACTATTTACCATATTTTGCTCATATTATAATAAACTTCTGAGTAGTGATGTGGCATCCAACGACGGTCCCACTTGGAACATTCGGAAAATTACTTCCACAGGATACATTACAACATAAAAAATGCAGTACAGCTCATAAAGATCCGGGCTTTATACCCTAATCTCCCCAAGGTGAGAGACGTGAAGTTCACAGGCCGAGAATTGCATTCATGTGAACAGGGGTGGCTCGAGGTATATTTGCACCCGGGCGGCTTGGCACGGATTGCTTTTTGGCGCCCCCCTTTGGCGCAAACAGGATGTTTTCACAGATACACAGTGAGCCATATGCCCTATGGAAGTGGCCAAAAGTCTCTGAAAGAATTTCTCTAAAAATGACTCAAAAAAACTCTCTAAAGATGTCCCTAAAACCTTTCTGTTTTAGAGAGATTTTCTACTGTTGGGAGTCAATTAAAAAACATTAAACTGAAGTTTAGCACTCTCACCAAAGCGAAACCCAAGGCGGCCGTCCAGCCCTTAAGCCACTGCTGCATGTGAATTTTGTGCAGTGTTCGAATATTTTTGATGGCGCATTGTATACACGTGTGGTGTTAGTGATAGAGTTTGGCGAAATTAAGGAACCCATCGAGAGATAATCTAACTTATTTAAATAATCGTTTGAAAACTGACGAAAATTGAAAGTAAAACGTCTTTTTATAAATAATGAAAGATGATTGTTGTTGTTGTTATTTTAAATAGTAATCGAAGTTTCTCCGTTAAGCATCCTCGAGTCCCTCCTATCGCAAAATTGATTAACACGCAAGGAACTCCGCATTCTAAATCTGTAAGTAAATCACTGGAATGAACCTAGCGAAGAGCCTCAGAAAATCAAGGATTTGCATCACTTCCTACGAGTTTAACCATAAATATTTCGTGATGGTCGAGTTTTCCGAATTGTTAAAATAAATCACTTCCTGGGATACCTTCCGACACCATCAGGGTAATGAATAAATATGCTTAAACGATTTTCTTGTTTAAAATTTAAACATGAATATTTTTTCCCCGGAGGTTATTTTGAATACATAGCCCTTCATTATCAACGTTCTCGTATCTCGCATAGTTTATAAATTATTGGTGCTGTAATTGACATTCAGTTCCTCATTTAAATAACCCTCATTTCTCCAAGTTACGTTGACTTAGGCGTTGTTTTGTAGGTTTGGCTATTTAAGCGTAAATAATGTTGAACGTATGGTTCACCCTATTGAATATATTGTACATGACATTTACGGCGATACGCTGTCTACATGTTTGTTCGAAGTATCGTACAATAATTAAATTTGGATTGCATGCCAAGCATTAAAATTACTCATCTTTAATTATTACGTACCTCAGTTGTTTGGTTGCCGAATATATAAGTACACATGAAGAACGGCAGTAGGATTTGTGTGTCTTTGAATAGCGAATTATATGCCTATTTGCGTGTTTAAGTTAGAGAAGGAAGCATTTTTATAAATGATTATGAATCTTTATTACACAAATGGAGATTTTTGTGTGTATATCCCAAGATTCTGTATGTGATAGATAGCAGGCGTAGCATATATCTCAACATATCCCAACATATTTGTTGCTACTGGTTGGTGTAAGCTTCTTGATGCCATTAGTAATTCAATCATTTGACTCCATCAAAGTAAATATTAACTATTTATTAACGAAACATAAATTATAAAGCAAACTAAACGTAGAACATAACTTAAGATAAAATAATAAACATGCGTATCACAGCTGCTATAGCCCTTGCTCTTGCGCCACACACAAGATACGATCACAGGCTTCATACTATTGCATTGCCGTTTTGCGCTTGTTCTCTGATGCAGTGCGTTGTCTATTCGTTACCAGTTCATTTGTAAATATGCTATTTATGTCCAACCGCGACAGTTCTAATCTTAAATTGTGATTAATATTCAAGTGTGTTGTGTTGAAGTATGGGTTAGAATTTAGCGACGGAGGAAAGAGTACAAAGCCAGATTATAGAAACAAAATTGCAAAATTTTCTCCACTCGTTTATAATAAACTTTCCATTGTTCAGAACATTTAAAATAAAGCTTAAGCAGAAACAAATGACGCCTGTAAAATCTGAAAGTACCAAGATAAAAGTGCTTCTGAAAATGATGGCTACTCAAAACAATTGTCACTTGGACACTTCCTCGAAACCTTGGAATAACAAAAATTGTAGCCTGTTTCCGAATTTAAAATACAATGTTTTGTTTCTTAAGAGACAAGATTGTAAAAAACGCCTTCTCACACAAGCATGCATCCATGCACGCATAGATGCGATAATGGACTGTAATGAAATTAAATTGTTGTTATTACAATGTGGCTCATATTTTGTAGGATTATTTTATTCGTCACGATATTTTGTTTAAAATAAAACTCCAACTTTTCAGTTCGTACTTTAACATAAAACTATGTTTAATTTTTTTTACAGTACGTCCTGTTTCTATCAATGGTTAAACTTCTTGTTGTACTTATACAGTGTTCGAACTTACAAGGGAACAGATTTAAGTACATCTCGCATCTTGAATAGAAACCTGTATCAGTAGAAATATTTTTACGAGTAGTAAGGAGAATCGAAAGAATTTTTGTGAGAAAACAAATTTCTGAATTTTTATGAATTTTTAAAATTAATACCGAAATGCATCTCTCCACTTACACATGCTAGTCATACAATGAAACTTTTGACGAGACAAAATTCATTTTCCCCATTTGGCGCCTATGTGTAAAATTTTGGCCTTTCTTTGGCATTCAGGAAAGAAAACGGACGAATGATAGTTTCTTATATAAAAGCAAGATGGTGATTTATCCAGTTTTAAGTATCTTCTTAATTGAATGTGTAATTTTATGCACTTTTTATTCATAAAATGATTTAAAGCATAAAATTTTGCAATCAGTTTTAATTTTAGCTGTCGAAAAATACAGCGTACTTCCTAATGCAATATCAAATAGACAATTAGGCGAAGATAAAAAACTATTATCGAAAGTTGTGGAACTAAGTTTAAATAATACTATATAATTTACATAATTTTAAATAATACTATATAATTTACATAATTTTAAATAATACTATATAATTTACATGATTTTAAATAATACTATATAATTTACATAATTTTAAATAATACTATATAATTTACATAATTTTAAATAATACCATATAACTGACATAACACCTTAAATAATACTATATAATTGACATAATAATTTTAAATAATACTATATAATTGACATAATAATTTTAAATAATACTATATAATTGGGACATAATACTTAAATAACACTACATAATTGAGTATAATAATTTTAAATAATACCATATAACTGACATAATAATTTTAACAATACTCATATAATTGACATGATAATTTAAATAATACCATATACTGACATGATAATTTTAAATAATACTATATAATTGGAAAGTATGATAATTTTAAATACTATATATAATTTACATAATAATTTTAAATAATACTATATAATTTACATAATAATTTTAAATAATACTATATAATTTACATAATAATTTTAAATAATACTATTTTATTAAAGAGGAAGAAACATTACATTTTTTAAAGGATTCAGAAATAACAGTTATTTAGACGGAGATTAAAATTCGTCTGATGAAAGTTCTAGGGACGTTTGCAATTTGCAAAAAATGAAAAGCATTGTCACAGTATTATTTTGAAAGAATTGTTGTAGTATTAAATAAATATGACAGTAGATTAAAAAAAACTGAAAATCTTTAAAAAAAGTTTGCTGATTCTAAAAATAGAGCATATATGTAGCTAGGTCAGGAACTGGTTTCATGAGTAGAACATATCTTCATATTTTTCTGTATTTGTACTTTTATAAGTAGGACACTCATTCACATTTTATTAAAATTTTATTTTCATGAGAAGGAAATATTAATTTGAATTTATTAATGACAATATGATTTACCCGTTTAGTTTTAACTAAGTTATTGGTTAATTTATTTTAGTTTACGTGCATTTCCAATATTTATTATTTTTAATTGTCTGTATTTCTTTATTTGAGGGTTAAAACGCCAAAGATGTTCATTAAACCTTATTATTGGATTCTTCATTACATTTGTATTTTTTTAAATGTTAAATAAAAATACAAGGCCAACATTGAACTCATATTTATTTGAATAAATTTTTCTTGTAAATTTTTAATTTACATAAAACGCGTCTACGTAAACCAGCTTTAGGAAATCTCGCTAAAATCAGCTGGATCTTTTTCCCTTATGCTTGACTTCACTGCATAACATGCACGTTCCTAGAAAAGCTGCATTTCAGTTCAAAATTTAAAAATTCATAATAACTCAGAAATTTATTTCCGCAAAAAAATTCTTTCGGATTCCATTACTAATCGTAATAATCTTTGTATTGATATATGTCTCGATTCAGGAAACGAGGAGCGCTTAAAATAGTTTCATTGTTAGTAAACAAGTATTTGAACATTTCTCATTTTCTTCAGAGGTTTTTCAAAAAGTTAGGAAACCATAAAAATACATTTAGCGTTGATGCAAGTGACTCCTAAAGCGAGGATGAATTGATTAATACTCTCTGAAAATAAAATGTCTATTATCTGACAATACCACATTTGCTACCCACAGTTAAACACTTCATGCCAACAGTACCGTACCTAGCCTCCACGGTAGACACCAAAACCTCGTAAATGTTATTTGGAACAATATAAGCCCTAGAAATAATAAATTTGGAAGTTCAACACCCTGCTTTTTAGCAGTATATTAAATTTGAAATAAAGCTCAGCTACATCGTCTGTACTTACATGCACAAATTGTAGAACTTCTTAGAAATATCTATGAGATTTAATAATAAGTAATGTAAATGGTTTAATTTATCACACATCTCATGATTTCATTCAACACTGGATGCTGTTGTTTCAGAGACATTGTTACTTGCAGCAAAGTAATTGCCATTGAATTATATCTCGTTTCAGTAAATTGTCAGCACAAGGTAATAACATTGGCGTCACTTTTAAGAGAACATATGGTTATCAGTCATTTTCTATTAGTCAGTTAAATTGGATTCGACTGCCTTCAGTTTAATTAGTTTAATTGAAATATAAGCTCTGTTTACTTGCAGAGTAGATCTCGATATTTGAATTGCCACGCACACAAAGGGGAATTAAATTTGGGACCCATTGTTTGAAAACTATCTATTGTTAGTTAAATTATAGCGCATTGGACGCGTCATCAAAGTAAATATTCGAGAGGAATGAAAGGAAGTTGGAAATACGACCATACAATTTGCATTCTTTCTTAATTTTCATGTACAAATTGCTACAAATTTAAAATTATATATCTCCATATATTTGAACAAAAATTAGCAAAGGGATTAATTAGAATACGAAACGTAGAAAAATTAAAAAATAGAATTCAAAAGCAAACTAAGGACGTGGAGATAAATTTCATTATAAATATTTTGAAATAGATATGAAAATCCTAAATATAAATTATTACATCCCACGTATACATGCGTGTTCTGCATAAAGAATATATTCGCTTAAATGATTTTCTAGTTTGGGATACAAATAATTGGGATATAATTTTAATACATTGTTTGATAGGTTTTACATATCCTTGAGACATCCAATACTCAAGGCAGAACGTAATTTATTAAGGGTCTAATTGATATTCAATCAATCTTTCAATTAATTTGCGTTCATTCAAAGTATGTTGACTTATGCATGGTTGTGGCAGCCCAGTCCTTGCTTAAGTAATTGCAAGTGTAATAATTTTACCTTCACGTAATAACAATATATTCGGAACACTGACATACAAATTAATTAAGCAGCAAATGAATATATATATATATATATGTATGTGTGTGTGTAATATAATATATATATATATATATCATCATCATCATCATCATCATATTCAACCATTATCTATCCACTGCTGGATGAAGGTCTCTCCAAATGCTTTCCACACAAGTCTATCCTGAGCAATTCGCTTCCACGTCACCCCAACCTGTTTTCTTATTTCATCCACCCATCTAGTTTGAGGACGTTTTCTAGGTCTTCGGTGGTCTCTTGGAATCCAGTTCAGAATTTCTGTTGTCCATCGTTGATCAGTTCTTCTTGCAATATGCCCAGCCCATCGCCATTTCAGCCCTTTTACTTTAACAATGATGTCCTCTACTCTAGTTTGCTCTCTCACCCAAGTGTTTCTTTTTCGATCTCTCCTAGTTATTCCAAGCATGCACCTCTCCATGCTCCTTTGCGTTGTCTGTAACTTTCGTATTGCTCCAACTGTTAGACTCCATGTCTCTGATCCATAAGAGAGGACTGGCAATACACACTGGTTGAAGACCTTTCTTTTTAGACACAAAGGCAATTTCCCCTTCAGGATAAAACTGTTTCTTCCAAATGCACTCCAGCCAAGTTTAATACGTCTGTTGAGTTCTTTCATAATGTTGCCATCCATTGAAATCAGCTGGCCAAGGTAAATATATGAATCAGCAATTTCTAGCTCAGTGTTGTCAACTTGTATTTTTGTTTCCTCTACAAAATTATTGAACATGATCTTAGTTTTTTGTAGGTTCATCTTGAGTCCAACTTCTTCACTTCTAGTTGAGAGCTCTTGTACCATGTCTTGGAGTTCCAACGGGTCCGTTGAAAAAATAACAATGTCATCAGCAAACCGCAAATGATTTAAATATTCACCATTTATTTTTATTCCCTTGTTATTCCAATTTATCTGCTGAAAAATCATCTGTAAAGCTGAAGTAAAAAGTTTTGGAGAAATGGTATCTCCCTGCCTCACACCTTTACCAATTTTGATAGTTTTGGTATCTTTATGTAACCGAAATTTTGCACTTGCATTTTTATACACACGTTTCACCATGTCAATGTACACATCCTCAATGTCTGTTGATCTTAAAGAGTTGATGACTGCTGATGTTTTAATAGAGTCAAAGGCCTTCTCATAGTCAATAAATGCAACACACAATGGAAGTTCATATTCATGTGTTCTTTCAATTAATTCTCTTAATACTTGAATATGGTCCACTGTACTGAATCCACTTCGAAATCCAGCTTGTTCTCTTGGTTGAGCTGCATCTAATTTTTTCTGCAGGCGATGTGTTAGCACTTTTGTGAAGATTTTATAAATAGCAGGTAACAAGCTAATTGGTCGGTAATTTTTTAAATCCTCTTTATCACCTTTTTTATGCAAAAGAATTACTGTTGCAGAATCCCATTGGTTTGGTATGTTACCACTGTTGAGGCATTTGGTAAAGAATTTTGCGAGTATGTCTTCTACATGTTCTCCAGCTTCTTTTAAGATATCTAATGTAATGCCATCATCGCCAGGGGATCTTCCTTTCTTCATACTTTTTATTGCAAATGCTACTTCTTCTTTTAAGATTTTAGGAGCTGTTCCTTCGACTATCTCAGAGTCTTCGTTTAATCCACTGTTTCCTTCATATAGTTTTCTGTAGAATTCTTCAACTCTTCTAAGTATTTCTTCCCTATTTCTTGTTACGGTGCCATCCTCTCCTTTTAATGCAATGATGTGTTTCTTCCCAACAGATAAACTTCCTTTAACAACCCTAAGGCTCTTGTTATTTTCAATGGCTTTCCTTACTAACTCACAGTTGAATTTTCTTATGTCTTCTTTCATGCTTTTGCGTAAAGTTTTACAAAGTTCTACAAACTCTATCCTGGAACTGGTATTTCGATTGTCCACCTTCATATCTCTTCGCCTTTTCATGAGCTGTTTCGTCTTCTCAGATAATTTGCTATTGTGCTTTTTACAGGTTACACCACCAATTTCCCCAGCAGTTTCAACTATTGTCTTAACAATGTTTTCATTTGCTTCTGAGATATCACTTTCATCAATAAGTCCTTCCAGTGCAGAAAAGCGATTTTTTAATTCCAACTTGAATGCCTCGGTATTTACTTTCAGTTTCATTAGATCCACCCTCTTACTTACTTGTTTCCTAATGAGCTTCTGTCGTTCTAATTTAGTATTTAAGTGCACTTTACATCTCACCATTCGATGATCACTTCCAGTATTAAATCTGTTCAGTACACTGCAATCTTCAATAATTGATTTCTTGTTTGCCAGGATATAGTCAATTTCACTAGTTCCCCCATTTGGGTGTTTCCATGTCCATTTTCTTTGCGGTTTCTTCTTAAAAAATGAATTCATGATGCTAAGGTTTTCAGCTTCTGCAAATTCGATGAGTTGATCGCCACGTTCATTCCTTTCCCCATATCCGTATTTACCAACCGATGTCTCTCCTTGTTCCTGTTGTCCAATTCTTGCATTGAAATCCCCCATGATGAGCTTGATATGTTGTTTCCCTTTGGTGTGTAACTCTTTGATTTCTTCATAAAATTCTTCAACCTCTTCGTCGGTATGGCTTGATGTTGGTGCATATACCTGTACTATTTGAAGTTGGTATCGCTGGGTTAGTTGAACAACGAGCCTCGCTGCTCGATCTGACGTGCTTTCGACTTCAAGAAGGTAGTCTTTAATTCTTTTGTTGATTAAGAAGCCAACACCACTTGTTCTTCCAGTTTCCGTTCCTCTATAATAAAACAAATGTCCGCTTTTCAGTTCCACCAACTCTTCACCTTTTCTTCTAACTTCACTGAGTCCTACAATGTCCCATTTGATCTTGTCTAGTTCCTCTTCCAATTCCTGAAGTTTTGCTTCAGAAGCAAGGGATCGTCCATTAAACGTAGCCAAGGTCAATAACAAACGGCAGCCTGGGCCATTCCAGTGATTCTTAGCACCCCCTGCTTTCATGCCACACTGACCGCTGCCTTGATCAGGAGCACTCCAGCACCTGGAGACTAGGGGCCATGGTTTCTGGTGTGTCAACATAATGGAGGAATTAGCCATAATTTCACCACGCTGGCTAGACGGGTTGGTGAATTAGCCCTCCCCTTCCGCCTTTCTATCCGTGTAGCAAATATTAATTTGCCACATAAATAGAAAGCTCAGCCTGCACCACTTGAAGGCGGGGTAGGACACTAGGTTACTGGCCTGGCCGGTTCCACACATCGTCACATACGTTCAGCGTGTGGGTCTCCTTCCAGTTAGATACCAGCAACCCTTTTGCAGGCCACATTCTAT
>QLNU02015003.1:125708460-125720666 GCA_006491805.2 Dysdera silvatica | reverse complement strand
ACTTAAGTAAAAATCATTTAAAATTGCTTAAGTAATAAACACTTAAAGATTACTTAAATTAAAAACACTTAAAGATTACTTTCTCAATAAATACTAAAACCTTACGTGTAATAAACACTTAAAATTTATTTGTAATAAACACTTAAAACTTATTTGTAATAAACACTTCAAACTTGCGGAATAAATACCTGAAACTCTGCTTTCAACTCAACAATTTGCAAAATTTTTTCATTCATTCATTGTCTCTCTTTCCTTGTTGTACTCATTGTAGACGTAATTTGAGTTCCATAACTTTTTTTTCGTTTCACAATAATTCGTGCCACAAAATTGAAGCTGCCAGAAGCATACTTGAATTTCCAACCGTGTAGTGCCACAATAGTATAATACAGCCATGGCTGCGGCACAAATAGCTCCACAGATTCCTGACAAATGTTTCTGTCATAAATATCCCTATAGTTGCATACAAATCGTCTACATGGTTTCATGGTGAACACTTCGTGACAAACAGTTACGTCACAAACGGCTAAGCGGTTAGATATTAAACAGCTACTTAACTATACATTACCTATTTAAGCAACTGAGCACTTAATTTTATAAGTGGAAAGAGAGTCAAGAATACGTGTGGTATATAATTATCTTTAATTATCTAGTTACAGCTTTAACGCATAAAAATAATTACTATTTATTATAAAGAATCGACGACGAAAAAAAAGAACAAATACCCGTATATTCTGGCCAATATAACAAAATGGCGTAAATATATAATATAATATAATGGCGTACATATATATATATATGTAATATATTAAATATATTCTGTGCAGAAAAAAAAGACGCAAATATACTACATACAGGTAAAAAAGACGCAAATATATTTTTTACAGAGAAAAGTAAGCATATTCGGTAAAGAAACGAAACAACGTTAAATATACTAAATACAGAAATATACTATACGTTAAATATACTAAATACAGAAAAAAAGATGCAAATATATTCTATGTAGAGACAAAACGATGTAAGTATATTCTGGGTAAAAACAGAACGATGCAAATATACTATAAACAGAAAAAGACACAAATATACACTTTTCAAAAGAAACGACACAAATATATACTGTTCAAAAAGAAACGACGTAAATATATACTGTTCAAAAAGAAACGACGTAAATATACGCTGTTCAAAAAGAAACGACGCAAATATACCCTATGCAGAAAAAGAAACTACGCAACTGTACTCTGTAGAGAAAAGAAACGACTCAAGTATTTATTCTCTGTAGAGAAAAAGAAACGGGGCAACTATTCTACGTATGGAAAAAACGATGCAAATATACTCTATATAGAAAAGAAAACGATGCAAATTTCTTTTGTTTAGGAAAAAAGCACGACGTGAAAGGATTTCTTGATTTCTTTCATATCGATTTCTTCGTAGTCCATCGGGTGTTTAACAGAGTGTAAGGCTCCTAAAGAAAAGGAGCTAGAGCATCCACCATTTTGATGTCATCTTTTCACGTGATCTCATTCGCTGCTGTCTTAATGTCGAGTGATTTATTGGTGAGTTACTTAAAATAAACTATGTTGAAATTGGTGAGTTGTCCGCTGTAAATTTTTCAAATTACTCGAAGAATAAGCATAAAATGTTTAGATTGCAACAGATCCTGTAAGAAGAAGCAGAAAATGGATTATATATTTTCAAATGGTAAACGTTGCGTTATGAAACCGGAAGTGTACAACAAAATGGCGTCTGAGGCGTCGGCCTAGAATTCTACTAGCTCTAACCGAGTGTATTATATTATTAAGATCGTGACAGATTTTTAATTAAATTTAAATTTATTTATTTATCATTAATTTATTATTTTATTATTTATTATTTATTATTATTAATTATTATTATATTATTATTTATTATTATTTATTTATTATTATTTATTTTTAATTAAAATTTAAGATCGTGCAATGAACTTCAACTGTCGTCTTTTATAATACAGAAATTTTATATTACATTTAAATCTAACGGTATAACGGTATAATTCACTGAATTATAAAACATATGAAACATCTTTTAACTAACAGTAAACAGAATTTATTTTCTAAGAGCTGGAAATAGCTTTTATTGTTAAAAATCTTACTTTAAACAAGGATAAATTTTCTAGTTATTTTAACATTAAAACATTTAATGCATTGTTTGAGTAAGAAATAAAGAAAAACAAAGAGAGCGCTATTTAATATTTAAGCCCTTTAAACCTATTATCACATTTACTACATTGCATAATAAAGAAAAATATTCAAAGAGAAACTTCTTGCAGGAAGAAGTATTTGTTTTAAAATTACTTCTCAAAATACTTATAGCATTTAAATTGTTTTCGAAAGGAAAGGAAAAGTTTTAAAGTTAGTTTGAAAGTACCATTCTATTTCGAACTTTTAAATTAAGATTCATCTCAAGAATAATTAGGTTGCTCTTCAGTCTTTTAAAGTAAACAGAGTTTCTTCTTATAACTGAATAATAGAAATCTAGTTACAAGACATGAAAGGATAAGGCTTCACGTTTAAAAAATTTTTAAATGCGTCAACAATTTGAAAAATATATAAATTATCAAGAAGTACATCTACTGTAGGAATATGGCATATTTGGGTCACGAAATATTAAAAAATTAATATTTTGGTTCGAAATCATTTCATTTCATCATATTATTATATAATTTAAAGGCATTATTTGAATACTAATCTTTAGTATTGATAATATTAAAGATTTTACAAATAATCTTGGGGTTTTAAGCAAGTAATTTTAATATGTATTTATTTTATATAAATCGAACACTACGCAGATTAAATCAAACAACAATGTCAATCAATCAACGTTTATTGGCGTAGTGATACCAACGCCGATGGTATGGCGTGATTAGATGGTGAAAGGTGCAACGTGCATTTCGATCAATTTAATACCAGTCTCTTTGCAATTTGGTTTAAATAGTAGTCTATGTACTACACCATTCTGCGAAATAACTGGCAACAATATATATACGTTCGTAAAGAGATTATATATTGTCCTTCGTAGCTCAGTGGGTAGAGCCTCCGCCCGGCAAGTGGAAGGTCGTGGGTTCAGGCCCCACCGAAGGCAGAAATATTTATTTTCTTTCGAACGTTTCACCATCTAATCACGCATTGGTACCATTACGCCAATAAACTTTGATTGACATTGTTATTTGAACTAATTTATCACTTACGTAAGTTGTTTCAACTATTTATTACTTATGTAAGTTCTAACTATTTATTATTAAGTAAGTTCTAACTATTTATTACTTACGTAAATTTGAAATATGTATTACTTACGTGAACTCTAAATATTTATTACTTGCATAAGTTTTGAATATTTATTATTTACACAAGTTTTAAATATTTATTACCCATAAGTTTTATGTAACATATTTATGTTGCTGGCTTTTTCGATTTTACTTGGGAAGGACAACAAAGGTCACGTGACAGAGGGACTAACTGTTTTCCGAAAGCTCTGAAGCCTTGCTTCTAAACGAACAAACAAAGTAACAAGGTGAAAATATTTAGAGGGTGTACAAGAGTATATTGATAGATATATCAGTGGGGAGTGATTTGGGATGGTATGATAGAGAAATAAATTTGTAAGGAATAAGTAAAAGTTCAGTAGGAGATTACTTTGTTAAAGTTGTTTTATAAAGTAAGCATGAGGAAGCGGCATTGGGATAAGAATGATGAAAGTAGTAGTGGTAGAGTGGGCAGGGAGCGGAAGTTAGTTCGGTGGCCGCCGAAGTCGGAGCCCAGGCAGGACGCTCAGACAGCGTAACCTACCTCAAAGCAGTTGGGGGGAAGGGAGTATTCGATTGTCGACCATACACAGCACACAAAGATACACGCTCGTATATGTGTCGTCATTTAACGTGAACCGGTACCAGCTGTCGGAAAAGCCGCCACGGAGAACAGTCTCAACTACTGGTCCGGAAACACACCCCAGTGGCAGCCGAGAACCCTACAGGAACCGGCCTACTCCCCCACCCCCCGGAAAAGAAGGTGGGGAGCACCACCAAGGGGGCGGCACATATTGATACGGGTGGACCCAGGAGAGAAAGATGCGAGGGAATTGACAACTTGTGTTGCACAGCCAATGGGAGTAAGGATGATGCGTGACAGATGATGTATGTTCAGAAGACAATGCAACAGGCATTGTCTTCCGAATTCCAAATACAATTTGCGTAAGTTTCTGTGAAGTTTAGAGAGCAAAACTGTATTACCTAATAGGCTGAAAAAAGTTTGAACACTGCTTGTTTTGAATTTATAAATCGCGTTGCAAGAGCTTTCCCATATCCTACATAAGGGATGCGTTTCAAAATATGGACCCAATGAAGTTTGAATTATGGTAGGCATACGTCACGATAATTTTAGACATTGTTTTGAATTTATGGTATTTCTTGGACCCCATTCGTGATGTTAGATCGCGATTTATAATATTTTTGCATATTTATAGAGGATGGAAATAAATCTACTTTTAAATGGGTTTACGCGTCGTTAAACATTCAGACCATATCTTTGAAATTCAGGATGATATAGAAATCTATTCTACTGCTCGGTTCGATATAGCTCAGGGCATTTTATATTCCCAAGTATATCATTTCATCATTTTCTTCTCAGTGAAATCGATCAATCTTCGATATTTGTGATAGTTTTCGCGCGAAATAACTCAACTATTTTTTTATGAGAAAGAGATTTATTTAGTTACCGACAGAAAATGGGTTATATTTAAGAGGTTTGGATTTTCTCCCAGCAGTTCTAAACATATTCAAAAATTTAAGTTGCAGTTCAGATAAATCTTAGGGAAAAATACTATAAAATTAAAAAAAGGGGAAGAAATTTTTCAGCAATTTTGTACTATGTGCAATTTTTTGTATAATTTATTTGAGGTTTAGATACACTTTAAAAAACAACAACAACTACCTATTTAAAAAATTATTGAATATGTCTGAATTAAAGGTAGTCTCCTTATACCACTGTTTCTTGAACTTCGATCTGTCGACCAATTTTTGGCCATGGCCAGCCCGCAGTCCTGATCTCAGCCCCATCGTATACCTTTGGAACGAAAAGGAACGAGCAGGCACGTAGCCAGGATTTCATTTTGGGGGGCTGAACGTCATGCTTGAAATCGTAATGGACCTTTACCTTTCTAGAGTTAACTTTTTAAAAAACCTCGGCACTAATTTTTTAGTGCCGAGGTGCAACCCCCCGCACCTTCCACTCCGACTACATGCCTACTTACAGTTGCTTTATTTTTCCGATTTCATTTTCCTTTCGATTTTTATATATTACAACTTAAACTTGTTACACCTCAATATTTAATCTAAAGAACTAAAATTAATTAGTACTGTATTTTTTAAATTAAAAATTTATTACTACTCTATTTTTAAAATTAAAAATTTATTATCACAGATATCTATAATTATAAAAACTATGAAGGTGGAAAGTTATAATTTACTTATTTTAGTTATATTTTACTTATTCAAATTCCAACAGCGAATTAACCGACATACAAGCTCAATTGCAGATAGACATCTTTTATTTGCTACAGAAACAATCTCCTTGGCTTTTTCCCTGCCGTAATATTTATGACCTTATCCGGTTCCATAGTAATGGTGGAGTGAATCGAAGTCAAGACAAGTGCACTCAGTGTGTCATCACTCATTATACTACGGGACAAAGTTTTTACTCTTTTCATTGTCGAAAAGGCTCTTTCTGCACTATCAGTTATTACTGGCAATGTAGCGAAGAAAGTAAGGAGGTACCTGATTGTACGATAATAGGTACCATTACAATGCTCTAACATTTTCAGGACCTCAATGTTTGTGTAAATAGTTAAAACTATTTCACACCACAGTTCACATTCAGTTTTCAAAGTGACATCTTATCGTCGAAATATGGAGATAGACTTTCCAACTTGCTTGTGTCATCAACGGAAGTAAAACCAGGAAGAAGTATCTGGAAACATGGTAGAGTATCCTCATTTGAAACGAATCTATCATGTAAATTTTGAATCAGACTATCAACACAAGGAATGAAGCTGGTCACCATCTAGTATTATTCTTCAACAGAAGTAGTTGGAGGATTTGCAGGTTTTATTAGCTTTTTTGTGAGTCTTGGAATCTTCAATTCAGTTTGGAACACTACCTCTGCAAGCTGTGAAGCAGAATTAAATATTTCTTGAAAAATCTTTTTTGCATGCTTTCGTTGTTTTTTAAGAGTGAATAAAATCTCTTTAGCATAATTCAGGGCTGATACCAAATCAAGAGACTTCTTTTGAAGAAACACAGACAATGATAGAGTAGGGCTGAAGATTTTGTTACAAGCAAGTAGGCTGACACGGAAATCACTCTTCTCCATGGCTGCCAATAAAGCTGAGGCTATTGAAGAAATCTTCTATGTCCTCTCTGAGATCTCCTGCAAACTGATACAAATGCATTTAAAGAGCTTAACAAAAGTTTGAACACTTTCATGCCTTTCAATGATTCGGATGTTACAGAGGCGAAGAAATCTTTTTTTCCTACTCTCTGAGGGATATACTGAAATAGCGAAGAGTTTTATTGGAATATGGATGGTTTCTAAAAAAGTTAGCTATTTCATTGACAGTTCCAAGACAATTTCTTATCATAGGGATTGACATGCTATTTGATAATGCAAGGTTTAAACAGTAGCTTGACAACGAACATATCTAATATTTGCATACTGTTGTCTGATCCTAGTTTGGACACCACAAATATGACCAGCCATACTGTCTGCTCCATCATATCTTTGCCCAACACATTTAGACATGTCCAGTCCTAGCTCATTACATCGTTGTAAAATGACTTTGGTCAAGCTTTCTGAAGACTGATCACGAATTGGGATAAATCCCAAAAAATCTTCTCCAATTACTGGGAATTGTGAATCCTTCAATAGGTCTACATACCTGACACAGATAAAAAGTTGTTCAGTGTTTGAAACATCCCTAGATTCATCGGCGAGTAGATTGAAACAACATGCATTGTTTACATTAGTAACGATTTCTTCTGTGACTACGTCAGAACATGTCTGTAAAATTTCATTTTGAATATCTGGACTCATATGTGTGGCGTTTCTACGACAGTTGAAAATATGCCTATTTAAACCTTCATCGCCAGATTTTGCACTAAATCGCAGAAGAGCTCGAAATTTTCCATCTTTTTTTCCGGTTTCTCTAAAGATAGAGGTCCATTATCATAATCACTTCTAAGAGGTAGTTCTTGTTCTGCACAAAATATAAATAGTTTCTATTACTGGTCTAATAGCGGCTCTATTTTCTTCTTTTTCTCTAGCTCGATGAGAATCCAATTGAGACATGGTCTGGACATTTTTCTGAAGGAACTTTGAGAAATTGGTCTTCTAACATTGCACAGTCTTTGTGATATTCTTTATTAGTGTGCTTTAAGAAAGCTTTTCTAGCCTTTTTCCAATTTCTGAAGCAACTAGTGACTAGTTTCCCTGGGTTTTCATGACTTCCTTTTCCTTTCTTCTTTCTATCTTTCTTTCTATTTCGTTTTAATTCGATTTAAGACTCGAGTCTTATCAAATTTCAAGTATACACCTCTCTTAGTGGCGATTTTAAACTAAGGCGTTACTATTACAATTAATGCGATTCCACTGCTGCTAAAATGAGAACGCAATAACTTTAAACTGCCTACACGGGTAAAAGGTTTAGAAGCAAGTAATGGAATTTTTAATTTTTGAAAGTAAAAAGATGCCTTGCATTGCTTTGATGAAAATTGGAAATTGACAAAGAATTGAACGTCAAGTTTCATTCATGATTAGAGATTTTTTTTTTTTTTTTAGATTTCGGGGGGCTTCATCCCCTTAAGCCCCTTCCTATGTGCCTGGGAACGACAGTTAAGGTTGAGACCAATAGGTCCAAATTCTGTTATTTAACTACACGCGGTTTTGGAAGAGAAACGAAGCCGAAATTTTATTGATGTCACTCGCAAATTGGCCGAAAGCCTTTCCCAACCAGTATTGGCAACAAGCAGCCCAGTACAAATACGGGCATACCAAACAATAGAATCAATACTTTGTATTCAAGTATTTATTTTATTTATACAGTAAAACCCCCTTAACGGACACCCACTTTTTACGGTCAGAAAAAAATTCACCTGCAGAAACTGATTTAAAACTGATTCAAACCCCTGCTTAGCGGTCATCCTCAGTTAAGGATAAGGATAACACTATATTCATGATTAATGCCATTAAATCCTCTGTACGGATAAAATATGCTTGAACTTCGTCATTCACAAGAAGCGTTTCTCATAACAGAAAACTAAGGATAAACTAGATAAATGCTTAGGAGAATTTCACCTCCTATTAACAAAGAGTGGCAATCAGTGGCGTAGACAAAGGGCAGCCCAGGGAGTTCAAGCTCCAACTGGATATCAAAACACATTATTTTCTCTAAGGCTGCATCACATAATCTTCTTTAAAGCCACGTGAGCTCTCCCATGAGTTTTAATACGCTATGCTGCTGATGGCAATTGACTTGGATTTACTGATTCAAATGCTATTGCTTAATAAAGGCTTCGATAATAAATTACATACACTACGCACGGGCGTATGCTGGGGGTGTTGATGAGAGTCGTAACCCCCATTGCAATGAAATTTTGTATATTTAACATAGGAATACGTGGAATTATAGCTATGTAACTTACCCATTGTACTTATAACTCTCACTTATGTCCCTTTTGCCCACGCTTATAACATTGCGCCACACCAATAAATAATCAACACAAAATTATCGCAATTAAAATTTATTGTCATCGTTTTCCCGATTATCGCATAGGTCATGGACATGTAAGTGTACTGACGGCAAAGTGGTGGATTTAATCTCATAATTAAAAGTACATTTTGAAGAAGAAAAAGTGGTGCGTAAGACCCACTAACAAGCTATTATCAACTTTTCTGCAAGGTAATTAAATTTTAAAATTTAATGTCTCGTTATAAATTTTTCTTTTTACGTTCAACAAATGCTTACTCTCCTTAATTTAAACTTCTCTTATGTGCTCAAAACACATGTTTCCAAACTAAGTATTTAAATGATTAATGTGTAATATTTAACTACTTCAGAATGACACATTCTTTTACGGACAATTTTTTTTATCTGGCGAGTGCCCGCTAATGAGGGGTTTTACTGCATTTTTAACATCCAAATAATTATTGGTAGATAACGCATATTCAGTTATTTGCTCTTTACTTTTTCGGCTTCGGCAAAATGAGAAATTCAACTTAGAAAATCTCCAAATCTTGCTTAATTTTATGTGCAAAAATCTTATATATATATATATATATCATATATATATATATATATCTTTGTTATTTTTTCAACGAACCCATTAGAACTCCAAGACATGGTACAGGAGCTCTCAACTAGAAGTAAAGAAGTTGGACTCAAGATGAACCTACAAAAAACTAAGATCATGTTCAATAATTACATAAAAAGGTTAAACACTGGTAAAATAGCAATGAAAAAGATCACTCAAGCTTTCGGACGCATCAGCAGCAGTCCTTCATCAGGAGTAATGACGATGTTATGTTTCTGTCTCTTTTTTATACTTGAAATTTCTGGAAAACCCTTCATCAGAGTAGTCCCGCAGAATGGGAAAACCCAATGAGAACCAATGGGAGGCCTCCAATAGAATCATGGAAGAACCCCAATAGGGACCAATGAGAAACCCACACTGCGGGTTACCTAATTTGGGGATGTCTCATACATTTCAGAGTAAGAGTTGTTTATAAGTTTCTGGAAGTGGTTGTGATGTATTAATGGCTTTCCCGTGTAGTTTGTAAGTTTCCCAAGATTCTAAGAAGAGTCTACTATTCTTGTTTGTGATGTGACGGTGTAGTATTTTTGTTGAGTCCCAGTCGGGTTCGTGTCCGTGTTGTAAAGCGTGTTCTGCCAGACGTGAGGCTATGTCTCCTTTCGCGAGTGCTTGTTTGTGTTCTTTTTTTCTTGTTTTGATCATTCTTTTTGTTTGTCCTATGTAATGTTTGTTGCAGTCTTTGCATGGTATTTGGTATATGGCGCCTGTGAGATCTTCTGGTGGAACTGGGTCTTTAACTTTTGTAAGTTGTTTGCGAAGTGTTGTGACAGGGGAATAGAATGTTTTGATATTTGCCTCTTTAAGGATGCGAGAGATTGTTTCGGAAATGCCGTGAATATATGGAATAGATATGCGGGTGTGAGATGTATTGTTTAAAGATGTACTATTGGGTCTACAGTTTCTGAGAATGAATCGTTTAGGGTATCCATTATTTTTAAGTGCCGTGTGTATGTGTTTTGTTTCTGTGTTTGAAAGTGTTTCATTACTGCAGTGAGAATTCGCTCTAAGACTTAATGTTTTAACAACGGAAGCTTTGTGGCATGTTGGATGATGCGATTTAAAATCGAGATATCTGTCTGTATGTGTGGGTTTACGGTAAACTGAGGTGAAGATTGAGTTATCGTGAGATCTGTGTACAAGAACGTCTAGGAAAGGGAGTTTATTGTTCTGTTCTGTTTCGTATGTGAATTTTATATGTGAGTTTAAGTTATTAAGGTAATGGAAGAAGCTTTGGAGTGTATTAGTTTTAAGTACAACAAACGTGTCGTCGACGTATCTTTTCCAGAATTTAATGTTAAAATTCAGTGAAGACAAAGCAGTTTCCTCAAATGACTCCATAACCAAGTTAGCTACAACACTTGAGACCGGAGATCCCATGGCAGTGCCAAAAACTTGTCTATAGATAGAACCATTTGAGGTGAACACAGCAGAGTCTAGACAAAATTTCAACAATGTGCATATGTCGTGAGGTGTTAGTGAAGTGCGTTCATGTAGTGTTGTGTCATTTTGGAGGCGCATCGCGCATAACACAAGTCTTAAATTTCTTTCCGCTAGAATTTCTCTCTGTCCCCGCGTACTCGCTCAGCTTCAAAATAAAATATCCTTTCTTACTTCCCTTCTAAATACTAAACTTGATTTTCTTACCATGCTCCTAGTTAAATCCGCTACTCGCTCACAAGAATCTAAAATCCAAGAACATATTCGTCTTACTCATTCACGTAAACTTAACAACCTTAGACCTTCTATTTCAAAACAGTCAAAACTCCTTACAAAAAACTGGATACTAAATCTTTCAAATAAAAATCTCACACCACAACAGCAATTCGTACTATCACTCGGCCTAAATTTCTCACCTGCTCCACTTAAAATTCCTACACCACAGATTCTCGCTTCCATAGAAAATGCTCTACAAAATACTCACACTGACGAACGTGTTGCAGCTGATATCCGCTGCAGAGTGGCAGGACTCCTTCGGCGTCCAAAACTTCCTGAGGACAACCTAACGCCTATGCAAAGGGTTGCCCTCCGGGAGCTACGGAACGATAAGGACCTTGTCATACTGCCAGCTGATAAAGGCCGTACTACAGTCGTCTTAAATCGTCCAGACTACTTACATAAAGTCTCTACACTCTTATCTGATACAAATACATACACCCACATCACAAAAGACCCTACACAAACAATTCAATCCAAAATGAACTCTCTCCTTCTAAAACTCTATAAATCTAAAAAACTTACATTTAATCTCTACGACTCTTTAAAATGCACTTCCGGCCGCTTACCATCCTTCTACGGATTACCTAAAATTCATAAACAAAATATTCCTCTTAAAACTATAGTTAGTTTTTGCAGCTCTCCTACATATAACCTATCAAAATATATTGCACGTCTACTCTCTCCTATAATCGGTAATAACGACTACACTGTTTCTACTAGCCAATCCTTCTGCACCTCTTTAAATAACCTACAACTTGACGACGACGACCTTATGGTCTCATTCGATGTAATTTCTCTCTTCACTTGCATTCCCACATCACTTGCAATCGACACCGCACTTACACGCCTCCAAAATGACACAACACTACATGAACGCACTTCACTAACACCTCACGACATCTGCACATTGTTGAAATTTTGTCTGGACTCGGCTGTATTCTCCTCAAATGGTTCTATCCATAGACAAGTTTTTGTCACTGCCATGGGATCCCCGGTCTCAAGTGTTGTAGCTAACTTGGTCTTGGAGTCATTTGAGGAAACTACTTTGTCCTCACCGAATTTTAACATTAAATTCTGGAAAAGGTACGTCGACGACACG
>QLNU02015003.1:125683300-125708360 GCA_006491805.2 Dysdera silvatica | reverse complement strand
TTTGAGAAGCAGCCATTAAAAATATTTAGAACAAGTTGAAGGCAGACGTTTCGAAGCTATCGCAGCTTCATCTTCAGTGCGAAAATTGTTGAAATGTTGGAATATTGTTTAAGTGTTACGTCTTCCGCGGGTAGTGTGTGGAATTCATTTAACGCGTTGTGATGTCTATTGTTTCTAGATTGCCAATTTTCAAGGAATATTCGGCTATTATAATTATGAGTGCTTTTGTACAAGATTTTCGCATTATGCCAGCATGGGACATGGCTCTGTTCGGCGCAGTGTTTGACAAGAAGTGAACTAAAATCTTGAGTCCTAAATTTGTTTTATGTCCGTGGAGTTTAGTTTTGAGGGTTATTTTAGTTTGGTCATAATATTTAAATTCTAAAAGAACCCTCAAAACTAGACTCTAAGAGTATGAAAACAAATTTAGAACTCAAGATTTTAGTTCATTTCTTGTCAGACACTGCGCTGAACAGAACCATATCCTATCCTGGCATAATGCGAAAATCTTGCACAAAAATATTCATAACTACAGTGGACTAATATTCCTTGAAAGTTGGCAATCTATCAACAATAGCCATCGTAACGCGTTAAATGAATTCCACAATCTACCCGCAGAATATGTAACGCTCAAATAATATTTCAACATTTCAACAATTTTCGCACTGAAGATGAAGCTGTGATTACTTCGAAACGTTTGCCTTCAACTTGTTCTATGTACTTTTAATGGCTGCTTCTCAAAATGTAATGTATTTGTTTCTAACACCAGTTGTAATTTATTTAATTTATTTCGCATTAAATAGATTAAAATATTATTTTATGACGGTTATTTAATAAAAACCAATTTTAAATTAATGTTAATAAATAATATAATAAACACCTTTTATTATTGTTGAAATTGCTACATATTATTAAATATTATTAGCATATTTTATGAAATTACAGTAAGAAACTAATTTAGCATGAAGTTAAATTAATTAGAGGAATTTTTTTATGTTTCATTTTATTTATTGTTCTCGTTCCTTATTAAGTGTTCCTTATTAAGTATACATTTAAAGTTGTAGGTAGGGGGTCCCTATTAATCAATTTGATTTCTTAATCACACACACACACACGCAAACACAATCAATCAATTCAGATTCTAAGCTAAGTGAAGTAACGAGAAATTTTTAGAACTTACGATAGAAAATTCGTCAAGAATTGCCTTGAGTGTACTCCAGTTAATTTCAAACGTAGGACAGAAATATCTTTCCTAAACGACCAATAGTACTCTCGCAAATCCAGCCATTAGTTTCATAAAGGAGCACTGGATTACTTAAAGTATTAAAGCTTTTAGTGTATTAAAGCTTTAGTTCTTTACAAAATCTCTTACTCGTGACGTCATATGGAATAATCTTGCCTCATGACGTCACTTGGAAGCGCAATGCCACTTTATGTATGCCAGAGTTTGAAGACGGATTATAAATGAGCGGATTAGTCAGAGTGTAGAATATTTAATGCATTTACGGATTATTTTTTCAAAATTTTGTCAGTGTTTGAATAAATATTACCAAATTTAATTATTTTATAAGTTTCTTAATGAATATGAATATTATGAATGTGTATGTGATGAATGTCAAGCAGAAGATGGATTTAATTAATATTCAATAATCCAAAAGCGAACTTTTATTAAAGAGAATTCACTTTATAAACACAATAGCCTGTTAGAGAATTGAATTTTACGTTTGAAGAAAAAAAGAAATAAAGAAGTTATTTTTTACATCCTTTTCTCTGGACGAACAGAAAACAAAAGCCTTCACCCCTTTATTCTGATGTCCTTTTTTTTACAAAATTAAAATCTCAATTTTTCTAGTTGAGCAATGGGTAATTAATTAATCAATCGATCAACCTGATCGTATGTTACATAATATTATGTGATAAATTTTTAAAAGTGATGACTCGTTTATGAATTTAACTATAGTTCTCTTTGCGACATGTAGTACCGGTCTCGGCTGCAGGTCTATAAGGCCCGAGACTGTGACTTCTCACGGGACATGAGGGAGCCTGGTCTTATTAAAATCTAAGCATTATTTCAATCCTGTTTATGTTCAGATGCCCGATATATTCCTATTAATCATAAACTTGAATATTAAAGATAGAGAACTTAAAAATAAAAAACAAAATCACGTCATATTGTCAGTCAAGCTGACTATATATCGCCATCGAGAATGTAAGCAGTATAATTTAGAAGCCCATTTTATTCTTCGAGCCTAAGACTCTATAAAACATCAATTTGGGGCCGTGGAAATCGTATTCTTAAATTGAAAAGGTTACTTCCAAAACTAATACAAAGCACATGACAAGTGCATTTTAGAGTAATAAGCAAAAAGTATTAGTTATTGTTGCTTCGCGATAACAATTGAGAAAGGCAGCAAAACGCAAATATTGCAATATCCATATTTATTTATATCATTATATTATACGTATATAATACCTATCATTTATTTTGGGATTTATAACAATCCTGCGAAATAGTAATGTTATTTTTTTTTAAATTAAAAAAAAATATACATCATCGTGAATTACACTGTAGAGAGAAGCGCTTCCTTCATCGATATCGAGAATATAACATCATTTATTTTTGGTTCTGTGTCCATTATTTTACGCTTGATGCGATTTTCATGTTCTGCGTGGGACGTCATTTCTACTGGAAATATTAGGGTCGGTAATAAATCTTTTCCCGCAGAAAATATTTTTTATTTAGTTACGCGTTAGCGCTCGCTACATTTCCCAGATTGATGGGAAATATTTTTTCTGACCGTTACACAAGCAAGGTTTATATACAATTTTATGTGTGTTTCCTACATTGTTTTGTGGAAATTAGGAGTTTTAATAGGCGTAAATTAAGGGAATTTTTTTTGGTTTAAAGTAATGATGTCCCTATTTGGGGAGGAGGACGGAAATTAGCCCGCGATCCTAAGGGACGACAATCAATGGTTTGGAAAGGATTTTCTAGGCTTACTGTTCAACAGCTTTGATCAGAATAAAATGGTCTGCCTTACTTTTTTTAATATATCTAAGGATATTAGGGATATCGTACCCTTGGAAATTCAACGTGTTCAACTGCCACGAAACGGTTAAAACGTGAAATAGTCTGTTAAAAATAAAATAGGGTGAGATCATTTTGTAACGATACTTAAGAGATCAGAATAAGGCATTGTTATGAAGAAGCTTGAACCTGACAGACTTCACATCTGTGAGGGCAGAAAAATTATCTCTATACACATATTATCGTTATAGATAATATCGCTATAGACATACTATCATTATAGGTAGTATAGGCATACTATCATTATAGGTAGTATAGATATATTATCGTTATAAGTAGTATCATTATAGACGCAGCAATTTCACCTTACAATATCTCATATCTAAAATTTCAACAGATAAATCTTGTTGGAGCAGCCAGTCAACGGTAGACAGTAAGGAAGGAGGGAAGTATATTCCTCCAGCTTTCCATATTCTTTACCTACTTCTGTATATTTATGCGGAACACCATACACCTAATTCAATACAACATATATGACATAAAGTATCTAAAATATAATAGATATAAACTAAATATCTAACAAAGGTAAAAAGTGGAGTAACCACTCGACGGTAGTCGATAAGGGAAGAGTGAGATCTATAATTCCTCCACATTCTTATATTCTTCATTACCTACTTTAGTATACCACTTCAATAAAACAGATATAGCGCAAATTCTCTAAATTTATAATCTACTCAATATAAATGAGATATCTAGAATCTTGCTTATATAAATAAAATATCTAAAATTCAACAGGTACGAATAAGATAACTAAACCATAAAAATAGAGTAGGTAATCAAAAGTCGATAGTAAGGGAGGAATGAAGCCTTGCACCCACTCTGCCATCTCATCTTCATTCTCATTAATTCCAGTATCTTCCATTACGTGAAGCCAGCCTTGTACTCAACGTATTCCCATCTTAAAATACATTTCGCATACGCAGTACATTTTCACATTTCCCTTTAAATGATTTAAATTAGCACCATTCATCCATTCGATCAATTTTTCGTACCTTTTGTTCTTTCTTTCAAGTGGGTTTATTCAAACACTTGTTCTCTTTGCACCTTCATTTACCCATTTCTGGAACTAAAGTGCTGACAATTATGGGCAATATTCCTAGCATTGCTTTCATGCAAACAATAATCACTGAATAGGCACAAATGCTTATTCAGTAATGCATATATATATATTGTTTCATTATGTAAAAATTATTATTTATGTATTAAATCGGGATGAGATACTAAGCTTAGTCACTTTTTAATTTTCCTCTTCAGGAGAATTCAATAAATAAACAAAAATTGGGGTCGAAATGTAGATTTGTTTAAATTTTCTGCAATAAAATGTCCCCCATTTGTAAACTCTTTATTTTGGACTCCATTCACCCTCCTCAGGGAATGAAGAGTTATTATTCTTGTCACACTCCCAGCATTTTGCTATTCAACAGTAAGTTTGTTAAAGGTTAGTTTTCATCGCAATGTGAAGCGTTCATACTTTTAAGGTAGCAAACAAAAAGAATTCATTTGCGAATGAAAAAATTGTTTCAAACGAATGGATGTTTAAAGTGAAATCACTGAAAGAATAAAACGAAATGAATGAATGAAAATAAATGAATGATTGAAACGGATGTTTGAATGAAAAAACCGTTTCAAACCAAAAGATTGATTTGCGAATGTAACAGAGAAGTGTTGTGTTAATTAGTGAAATATAGAAAATGTGACAGCTGATCAGAAAACACGATTGACAAATACAACGTATTTCGAATGTTGATTAATAGACCCGAGGAAAAACAGACCAAAAAAATTTAATTCAAATTTAGTTCAGTAAAGAAAATTACATCATTTGAATTTTGTGATAAAAATTACAAAACAAATAAAAATTAAAAATCATCGTTGTGCTTCCTCCACAACGATGGCTTATGGAGCGCAATTATGCTAGATGATGTGATGTTTAATGGGAGCATATTGTTGTATATAACAAATTATTTACTAAAGGTATATAATCAATTTCCATTTTTAAATTTTTATGTATAACAACAGTTATTAAATCGCCTGACACACGATAAGGAAGTCTTAATTTTGTTTCAGGAAAATGTAGGTCCTTTGTCCTACATAGCGACATAGCGGAACTATGTAGGCCCATTGCCTTACATAGTAGCGTAACAGTACCGTGTATGCCCACTGAACTATATAGTGGCGTAGTGGTAATATGTAGGTCTATTGTCCTACATAGTGGCGCAGCAGCAAAGTGATGAAGTATTCGTATAATAAAATTGGTTACTGAAAGAGATAATTATATATTAAGTTGAATATTTTAAGACGAATTCGGTAACTTCCGTAATAGTGACGATAATAATAATAATAATAATAATAATAATAATAATAATAATAATGAGTCAGTTCTGATGACAGTACGTTTCCATGGACGTCCATAAGGGGGGAAAGGGACTTGAATCTCATAGCCCTTGTTTAAAAATTTGATTTGCCAGATCCTGCTATGCGTTTATTTCCAAAGTTTTAGTCATATTTAAAAATAAGGTACTTCTACCTCATTATTAAATGGCGATCAGTATCAATTATTTTTGTAGCATTTTAGTATCTTGTACATTCACTAAAATGTTTGACAGCCTTGAGAAGAAGGTAATAATTTTTCTCAGCCCTCCCTAAAAGTACTCACATGGGCGTCACTCGATGTTTTTACCATTATTCTGAAAGCCACCTAGAAAGCTTTAGGAACGCCAAAAAACAACACGACCCGCGAATGTATAAATATTTTCTCGATCTTCTATTCGAGAGCGATAAAGCTCTATGCCATCTCCTTAGGGACATTGCCTCGAACCCCCTTTAGTCCCAACGAGATTTAAACCAAGGTTTGTTGAAACAACGTCTCAACAATAAAGGCAACTTCTGCAGTAGATCGTTGCGATACTCTTTCCAGCAAGAATGGGAACAGGGTAAGATACAAGCAATGCTGCCTCCACCACTATCTCGCTCTTTCTTTTCCAGATAAATAGCAATGACTCTTAAGAAAAAATTCAAACAGCGTAGAAGAAAAAGGCGTATTTCTTTCCTGCTTCCCAGTGTCCTTTCAATTCGGGATTCGTCTCTCGCCTTCGAATAAATCTCCTTAGAAAGGTTTGATGGATAACAGAAGTGGTAAGATGAAAAAGAGGAGGAATGAGTGATATAATAAAAATTCTATTTTTTGCATCCACAGAATGGTAAATATTCAACGTAGGTTACATAGCAATTCTTACGTTATGCTTGCATTTATTAGCTCAAACGTTACAAAGAATAAGACGATGGCAGAAGGTTTAAGTAAAAACTTATTGTCAGGTCTCGAATAAAAAAATAGACTAGAAGTTATTTACAGAATTTATAATGAATTTCATTCACCCACCAAGATTTATAAAAGCGAACACTGTGATATATCTGTTTTGGGATAATGTGCACGTGAGTGTTTTATGACCAAAGGACAGTTAAAATAATGCGGCTCCAAATCTCTTAAATTGTCAATTAATTTGCACTTCTGTCGCCCAAGAAAATAAACCTTAACGTTTAATTAGTAGCAAAATGGAAAGCGGCCAATTATATTGGGAAATTCAATCTCAAAGTTTCTTCAAAGTAACGACGTTATGTCATTACCAAACTTAACACTTTAAATATTCTGGATAGTCGAAAAACCGGGTATAAACTCATGTTTGTAAAAATTGCAACACCATGAAGGAATCACTTGATTGACCTGAAACTTTCAGGAAATGCAAATTAGGGTATGCTATTCAAATGATTAGAATTTCAGAGTCATCACGCATGCGTGGGCTGAGCAGCGCCCTCTGAACTGCTGATGGATCCGTATAAATAGAGGGCTGTAGCGGGGCGTGTATGGTTATCTGCTAGTGGTAAACGTTACATGAGACGTCACTATGCCTCTACGTCGAAAGAGGGCGACATTTCAGCAAGTTACGGAGTTTGAACGGGGACGAATGATCGGCCTTCGTGAAGGAGGGTTTTCTTATCGTGCAATAGCAGCTCGTATGGGGCGCTCGTATGGGTAACAGCAGCACAGTGATGCGAGTGTGGAAGCAGTGGGTTCAAGAGAACCAGACAACTCGGAAATCCGGGAGTGGACGCCGAAAGGTGACGTCAGCACGGGATGATAGACACCTGGTCCGCATGGCGGTGACGGACCGTTTTGCTTCATCTGGACAGTTGGCAGAACGTTGGTGCACTGCTACAGGTGTAT
The DNA here is from genome assembly GCA_006491805.2 of Dysdera silvatica. Lineage (NCBI taxonomy): Eukaryota > Metazoa > Arthropoda > Arachnida > Araneae > Dysderidae > Dysdera > Dysdera silvatica. The sequence continues at coordinate 125,701,053 of QLNU02015003.1, read as the reverse complement.
CATTGTGTGCTTCATCAATTCGTCGGCGTCTACTGCACCGTGGACTGCGTGCAAGAGTTCCTTTATACAGGATCCTCCTGACGCAAAACCATCGGCGCCTGCGGCTACAATGGGCTCATGGACATAGAGACTGGCGTACTGATTGGCAACAAGTGGTGTTTTCTGATGAATCCCACTTTAATTTGGGGTACAGTAAGGGCACGATCATACCTTTACGGGGTTCTAGTCCAGGCATATATTTGGAGCCCTTGTCCTCACGAAAATTTGGAAATGCCCTCAATAGCGAACTGATTCCATTTCGCATTAACATTGCAAAATTGATCCCATCATAAGTTGGAGAAGGTAAATACAGTGTTACTTCGTGTAAGGGATGCGTCCAAATAAGGGAGGGTTTCTCTAGTCCGTGCCATATGTATATATTGACACATGCACTTCCGAAGAAGGGACACCTGTATTTAAGGGAAAAAATATCTTGTCCCGCTGGTGTCCCGTATTGGGGATAACACTAATAAAAATGCATAATGATACTGCGCTGCAATTTTTTTTATTTTTTTTTATGTTTTATGGAAAGATTTGGTAAAAGTAAAAAATTTATATATAAAAATGAAAAAAAAAATTTGGCATTTTTTTTTGGGGGGGGGCTTAAATTGAGCCCAAAGCCCGGGCTTTGGACATTTTTGCGGTGATCAGGCCCTGGCTACAGTAATGGCCGCATCTGTGTTATACGCTGTGAAGTTGAACGCCACCTTCCGAAGTGCGTTATCCAACGTCATAGTGGACGAACCCCCAGCGTTATGGTCTGGGGTGCGATTGCGTATCATGGACGATCTCAGCTGCTACGAATTGTGGGTAATCTTAACAGCAACCGGTACATCAATGAAGTTCTGGAGCCCGAAGTTGTTCCCTTCCTTCAAGGCATTCCCGGAGCTGTATTTCAACAGGACAATGCCCGCCCACATATTGCCAGGAATGTTCAAGACTTCTTTTCATCACAACAGATACAGCTTCTTCCTTGGCCTGCCTATTCGCCGGATATGTCGCCGATTGAACATGTGTGGGATTTCGTTGGTCGGCGTCTCGCTCGTGATCCTCGTCCCATAGCTACTACAGATGAACTTTGGGGTCGCATACAAGCAATCTGGAATGCTCTTCCTCAGGCACACATTCAACATCTGTTTGATTCCATGCCACGTCGTATAGCATCACTTATTGCAGCGCGTGGTGGCTTCACCAAATACTGATTTTCGACATGTAATATTGTTTTTTTGCTTTGTAATTTTAATCGTTTATTTGTATCAACACAGGTCGTTTGTACATTAAATTTCATTCAATTCGGACGAGTCCTTCATGGTGTTGCAATTTTTACAAACATGAATTTATTTGAGGCTTCGTGTTGGGCGAAAAAATAATGGAATCCAGATCTACTCTGTTTACCCCAACTGATTTTGAGTTATCTGTTTACAATAGCCATCAGATGGGACATCGCGTGGCATTTCAAAACCGCAAACTGAAAATGAAAATTCTGGTTCCAATTGCAGAAGATATGGCGGGTTTGCAAAAGACAACAATTTGTTCTTATCTCCTATCACAAATCTGTTAGCAAACCAATATAGCGCACAATATCTCTGTATGCCCTTCCATACCCCCTGTTGCTCAAGAAAGGAAGATTGCAATATAGAAATAGTTCTCTATTACTGTTAGTATTTCCAGCTTCTAGGAACAACTTCCTCACCTCGCCCGACCGGGTGCTTAAAATACTTAACTGTAAGATAAAATCTAATGCGCACTGGGCGCTGAAATGCCTTGAAAGGTTAAGCAGAAGTCTTTATCTTGGGGAGGGCATTGTCTGCAAGATAGCTGTCAAACAATATTTAACTAAACATACGATAAGAATTATTACGGCATAGTATCAATAACTTAGTACCGATCTTAAAACACTCACAAGATTAAACCAACCATTGGTAGTTACTTAACCATATTAATATCATTGACAGTCATTTTTCCATACCTTGCAGGTTACAGACAGCAGCGTCACGAAATGTTTGCCGATGACTAAACTCACCTGGGAATCGAACTCGTAACCAGCGATTCAGAAGGCGGCTAATAAAAAGAAGGCGCTACAAGTCTATTTAACTGAACATAAACCTAGTTTAGAATTAGCCGTTGCCAACAACCGTTTTGTAATTACGCGCCGTCTAACAAAAGTTATTATGTTCTGAAGTAGGGAATACATATTATGAAAGAAGTGCAGTAATCCTTTAATAAATCTCTAACAGTGTTGGATTGATAAATTTTACTGCATTAATATTAAGTATCAATACACTACTTAAATAATTTTCGAATATATACCATTGGTTATTATTGGTCGCAATTTGTGGCCGCTAATCCATTGCCTGATGGGTCACAATATGATTGAATATATATATATATATACACACACAAATATATTATAGCATTTAGATATTTCCCTAATTCTACATCAGCCGACTTCCCAGTACAACACTGTATTAGGGGCGGCAATATTCAACGTGTCACGGATTACTTAGAAAGAAAACGCTTCCTTAAGATTCTGAAGATTTTTATTGCTAATATTGGGCGCCGTTGCAATGCTTTTCCAGCATGACCTTTTAACTTCATACAGGGCCGTTGAGATAAATCCGGAAAACTGAGTTCAAGAACTAAAACCCTTATAACACAAGACAAATTCATTTGTTTTGTACATAACTTTGCACGATCGTAGTATGATGGACATTAAAATTACTCGATGTAACCGCCATCAGCTTCCACGACTTGCTTAAGCCTGGACTTGAACCGACTGCATGGATGTTTTACCTCCTCCTCCTTGTCCATGTTGGTCATCACATGAGTAATGGTGGCTTTCAGGGCTTCCTTAGTGTTGTAGGATTTCGCGTTTACCTTATCTTCAATTACGCTCCACGCGTAATAATCAAGAGAAGCACTCTGGGCTAGACGGTGGCCAAAAAGCGGGTGACCAGTGGTAGGACACACTGCTGTGAAGCCACGCCTGGGTTTTCGTTGACTTATGGGCAAGCGCCAAGTCCTGCTGGAAGATGTAATCTCTCCCAGCGGGCACTTCGTCTATCCAGAGCTTTACTACCGTTTCCAAGACGTGAATGTAAGCATCAGAGTTGATACTTAGACCCTCATCAAAGAAATGGGGTGGCATAACATCGCCTTCCTTGCTTATGACTCCAAAAACCATGACTGAGTTGGGAAATTTTGTGTGCATGACGGTGGGCACTTCTGAAGCATCTTGACACATCTACTTACCATTTTTCCGATTCACTCATCTATCCTGAATATTTTTTTTTTATCCGTAAAGAACCTCAGATAGCCAGCGCTGTTGTTCTTATGTCATTCAACAATGTTGGACACTTCAGTTTTCGATCAGCTTTGTTTCTGTCTGTCAACAATTGCCGATTCCGGAGAATGAAGGATTTGTAGCCAAGGTCTTCAAGCACCTGTCAAACTGATTATTGACCGCGCTACACCCATACATTTCGCCAACTTGTCCATGCTGCACCCAGGATCTCTGTTCATCTTCTCTTTCAGTTTGTCAACAAAATCTACTGCTCTTTTCCAATCTGATCGTTTGCTGTGGCTTGCCTCTCAGAAGAAACTTCGTCCGGATTATCGGCGTACCGAAAGTTTTTACTAATTTCATAAACCTGAGTTTTTTGGTACCTAAGCCATTTAATTATCTCCTTTGGTGATTTTCCAGCGCGAAGAGACCTCAATATCGCCGCTCTTTTGTTCTGTGCTCAGCTCACGTTTAAGCAGCTTGCAACGTGTTTACACCGCGGTGACTCCTAATGGTATAACCTAAAAATGGGTCCAGCTAACTGCAGGTTTACACACAACGGCCATTAGAGGGCGGTTTATAAACAATTTCCGAATTTACCTCGACGCCCCTGTATAAGCATGACCATTTGACTATGTAAAGGATAGCCCTTTGAAGCATGGCCCTTTGACTTGAAATAAAACACGGACGTTTGAATTTAAATCAAGCACCGCTCTTTGACTTAATATAAAACACGGATACATTTAGACAACCCTGGAATAGAAGCGAACTTCTACGCAAGTAAGTGTAGCATAAACGAGAGACTCAACTTCTTTCCTTCCGTTATCCGCATTATCTACCATTCTATCTCTTTATCTTGTCTCAATTTTCTTGTAAATTTTCGGTATCCAGTGGTGGGGACATTTCACATCCATCAAATATCTTGCATGAGCAAACCAGGGATAGTTTTCTGATTTCTCTTTCCTACATTTTATGTACAAACGATCGTTTTCAATTTCTTGCTATATATTTTACGCCTTCTCTACAAAGTGAAGCAGTTTTTGATTTCCTGTCTTTACGTCTGACCTTTTATGACTTTCCTCCATCTTTTCATCTTCTATGTCATTGACAAAGGATTTATGCGTATGTTTTACGACAAAGAGTAATCCATGGTAAGATTGAAACCTCTCTAAATATTTTGGTTTCAAGAGTAAAACGTTCACCTTTTTCAAATTTGAAAGTGCAAAATGTCTATTGCATCCTGTTGCATAATATTAATTAAGGATTAATTTCCGTTAGTATATAGTTTACTCTCTTCAATTTTCTATAAACAGGAAAACACTAATTATCCGTAACAAAGTGGGCGGACCCGATTTCGGATAAAGTGAATTTTGAGGAATCCGAAAATTCAAGTTTCGTTGTCAAGTTAATAAAATTTATAACATTTATTAAAACAAATTAATTATATAGTACTGAAATATTATATGTATAAAGTGATACATCACGACGTATGTTCCTATGTTAATTAAGACATTAACTGTTTTGGAAATATTTTGCTATTTTTTTATATAGGATATATATATAAAGTACGAGGTATGTGCTGTACTTATCTTGGTAGATGTCTAATTTAGTAGATGTATAATCTAATTGTTCGCAATTGATTGCAGTTCGTGTTAATTTTCACGGGAGTACACTGGAAAACGAATATAAGCGTTATATAAAATAAAACACATAATCACAGTTTAAATTAATAAAGGGGTTTATAGCTATTTCGAAAGCAATTTAGGCTTCCTTCTTCAGAACCCTAGTTACACTAATGTGGCCCACATGCTAAAAAATCTATCGATGCCAACCTGCTAGTTATACATTAGTTTCCGTTGCCGCGTTTCCTGCTATGGGACGAATGAAGTTTCTCCAAATAGAGGACATGGAATTGAACGGAAGCTGATCGTTAACAGTAGAAGAGGAATTTGAAAAAATATGGAAGGCTTCAAAGAAACTGAGAATTTGTTGAAATATTGGATGGGTGCATATTAAAGAAAAATAGCAAAAAAAAAACAGGTCATTTCAGGTTAAGTAATGTTCATATAATTGGGATTTTACTGAATTGCGTATATTGTTTCTATGAATCAATTCTGACTATATTTAATTTGTTTCCTCATAGTTGACAACATCATTTCGATTTTATTCTAAGATATATTTTGACGTAAATAACCGTAAATAGTCAATTAAAAAAAGTGCCATAATTCGCAAAAATTTCATCGTGGTTTCGTTTACCTCTTCGGATTTTCCTCACCTACTTACCCAGACAAACCAGCAACAACTTTGGGACATAGTTTTACCCAGCAGTCAGTTACTAACTATTGGATATGCTGGTATACTGATATAAACTTAACTCATTTAAAACATATAAATTTCAAATGAAATACCAATCGAGTTATGCATTTTTGACTCTAAAACTCTCGCCGCGTGTGTTTCTGTGTAGCCGCATTTTATTTTCGTCGTATTTGAAATATTACGCTGATAAAGCTTTTTTCAATCTATCATCCTTTCCATTTAAAAACTAAATGCTTTTGACATCGCTGCGCTTCTTCCATTTCCTCTTTGCGTTTTCGGGAAAAGAGCTGAGGTAAAGGGAGAAAGGCGGAAATTGGTAGGATTTTCTTCCTGTTGAAAAGCGAGATTTATCCGAGAGGGAGGTCTAATCTTTAGTCAGGAACAACTGAGATGGATATATTTTTTCCCTCTTCAGTTGGATATGTAAGGTATTTTCCTATAACTTAGAGGGAAAAAGTTATACGTCAGCAGGAAAAAAAACGGGAAAATATAGAAACCCTGGAAAATGAAATAATTTCGAGTCCATGACAAATAATACAGTTATATCGAAAAGCTTCAAAATTTATATACGATAAGAGTTTGAGGTAAATATCGCATTTTTTAAGAAATATTTACTACTAATATTATACTACAGGTAAACGTGGCAGATAGCTACCAATTTGTAAGGATACAAACTTTTCTAATACTTTTTATATTGTGATAAATTTATGTACCCGGCATTAGTAATTTTTTTGAGCAGTTGACTTGTATGCTTATTTAATTTTTTGAATAGTTCTTTGTTGAAAAATTATGGAAATCATTTATTCCCTAAAAATAACAAATATCTTTTCTAAGAATAAAAGATATATTACATTTTCTAAGACTAACAAATACTTTAGATTTCTAAGTATAATAAATATTTTATACTTTCTATGAATAATAAGTATCTTAGGTTTTCTAAGTACAAGACGTTACGTTTTCTAAGAACACCAAATGCTTTAGGTTTTCTAATAACCAATATCTTTGGCTTTATACAAATTTATTTATAATTTTTACTTAGTGACTATTAAAATTAAAGCTTATATTTATTCTGTGCGTTTTAAAACTACTTCAAACTATAAACTTTTGTTATTTTCTCTTCTTATACCTTTCACCGTCATATGAATCCCATTTCTAAGATATCTAATATACAGTATATATCGCTTTTCGTGCATAGCAATCTTAATGCGTTTTAATAGATTAGTGTGGATACGTTACAAAGTATTTTGAATTATGCACAATATTACACATTAAAAGTAACAAAGTTACAGAAGGTAATTTCCTTTTCAGAAAGCGCTGGAGAGAATTCTAACTGAACACAGAATATTGCCATTCCATGTTACCGATTACTTTTCGACTACAGCATCTCCCAATGGCGTAATATTCTAGAAACGAAAAGAGAAAAAAAAAAAAAAGTGGCGCCATAGATTTAAGGAGCTTAATTTGGCTCCCCACGCTATACTAAAAGAAAATTTAGGTTTAAGACAACTAAAGAGATTATTTGACTCTTCATATATATATGAAACACTTACAGAAATAACTCCAAAAACAATTTAAGTTGGAAGATAATAGAAGCTTAGAAAAACTTAAAAATATGAGTATTCCCCCAGCAATGAGCAGCAGTGGAAGATATTTGAAATTAGGTCTTTTTGACCTACCCAGCATCAAAAATTGTACTCTTTAAGTTTGTGACTAATATTTCGTTTAAGTTACTCAGTGCTACGTCGATTTTACACTTAAAATCACGTATCTTTTCGAAACGTTCATTCCAGATGTTATATTAATCTGGCTTATGCTGCGTTATTAAAAATCCTTTCTCTGCTTTATAGTTTGAGGAGGACTTTTCAAGGTCTTATTGTATTCACTGTTCTATTTATAAGCACATTTAATCTCTTATTTACAAAAACATTAATAACACCGTGAAGGTTACTGTTATTATTTTAAAGTACGCAACTACAGAAATTCTTATAAATTTAAGAGCTAAAATTCGTAAACTTGACGTGCAATACGTATGTAATAATTGCATGAATTCAGATATATTAAATTTGAAAATTACTTAGAAAAAATGGTTTACAAATATGTTGTCTTCCATACTTGTAAATTCAATTTCCTTTTGAATCCAATTTCATTAGAGTAAGTGTTCTTTTAAACTGCGCAAATGTTTTAAATTAAGAAATTGTATTTTTGACATTCCTTTATGAATATTCTGAACAAGAAGCGCAAAATAATCCAACACTAATTAAAGATGGGGGTTTATTTCAATCATTCACGTGCGCATATGCTCATTAATAATTCTCTATTGAAATTAATGTTACGGTGTGACAAGGTTCCAATTTGGACTAGCTCAGAGTTATTGTTAACACTCCATTTGTTATTGAACATCAGAACCGGACATCCGTGACACGATAGTTCTCGGCCAAATGCTCAGGGATTTAAAATTCATTTATTTTCCGGTTCCGGGAATAATTATCTTCCGAGTTTATCTACCAGGGAAGACATTGATATTTATGCTACATGATTGATATACGCATTTCCTGGTTTAATGAAGAAATACCCACGCAACTTTTCTAAAATTGCATTGCCTGCTTACATATTGATTGCGAACTCATCACAGTGAACAACTTTCTGAGTTTGAGAAAAATATAAGGATTTATGTGTTTCCCGCCACAATATATTTGAAACTGCCGGTTTAAAAATGAAATTATATGTTTTTAGGATCTTGTAAAAATTAAAGGTTTATAGAAGTGAGAGCGAATGAGATTTGAAGCGCTTTATTTTAAATTACATCCTACTCTGATAGGCATTTTTTATATAAACCTGATTGCAAATGGTAAAAGTCGGGCTATTTCTGAATTTTTCATTAGTTAGTTTTTTAAGGTGCTTCGAAACAAATTGAAATTTGCTCAGGGAACTTGGAATTTTTCAAACCCACTTTTTCTTGTTGAGTTTTTCCTGCGTTGTCGTCAGGTCACTTATCATTTCTGTCCTGAAAATCAAATAAATAAACGGATGGATGGGTGGATGGAGGAAGGGAGGGAGCTACGAACGGACTGAGTTATTACCTGTGTTTGAATTCCATTGATGGTGAAATAAATTCGAGTATTCCATACTGAGACAATATTCTAGGCGAACGATGAATAGGTCTATCATTTTGCACTCATAAAACGCGTCGTTCATATAATAAATGTCCCATTTAAGCACGAAGTTCAATATAAAGGGCTATTGCAATTAAAAAATACTTTATCTTACCTAAATACACTATAATACAAAACAAATGAATTTTTAAAATAAATTATTAAGTGTCCATTGTTATATAAAAGTAGGTAGAACCCCCGCCCGGTAAGTGGAAGGTCATGGGTTCAGGTCCCACTGAACGCAGAAATATTTATTTTCTTTCGAACGTTTCACCATCTAATCACGCCATAACATCGGTGTTAGTATCACTACGCCAATAAACGTTGATTGATATTGTTGTTTGATTCATTCAAAATTATTTCTATATCAATATGCTTTAGTAGTAATAGTTTATAAACTAGTTTTTGAGTTAAGGATTAATTGAAGACATGTGCCTGCATGGGTTGAGAAAAGATTTTATTGAAAAATCTTTTAGAACCACGGATATATCTGTGTATGTAGGGCGTTTTCATAATAACCGTTGAAGCAATTTGTTCTTTTGAACGGCTTTCCAACAGGAAAAGAAAATCTGAAAAAAGAACGCTACTTGCTGAGTATATTCCTACATAATATGGAATCCTGAAGGAATAAACTTGCTGAGTATATTCCTGCAGGATTCCATATCATGCTATTTAGCACTTCATTATAATATGGCTATACACATCTAAGAGCAAAAGGAGCGTGTTAGCCATTTTCATGCAAATAATCGTGCGTTAAACACAAAGAGCTTTTGTCGAGTTTAAAATTTGAACAGGCAACTAGTTAGGAAATTTGGCTATTATAAGTTGGGTTGCGTTGCAAGGATTCAAGCCGTAATATTAATATCGGTATCAGAGAGTACTAAAGATTATTATAAATATGAATATAGGTATCACATCAAATACTAATATAGCAACTGTAGTGAGTACCGATGTATCTATTCATTAAATTTCCACATGTCATACTACCACATATCATACCACTCACTCGAGCCAGTGAAGCGGTACAATCAGGATATTAAAATATCCAATTTCGATACTGAAAGCCAGAATATTGATAGTACATAGTATCGATTGTGTTGAATCAATGTATCGATATCGTCTTCGTAGTTTTTACTTCCATGCATAATTTTCAAATTAAAAATTAAATAAAATTTTAATATAAATGTGAATATAAGAAGCCAAAGAATATAACTAAGAAAAAGGATTTTAAACATATACGGTGAAAATTTTAACTCAACCAAAACTTAAGTTTTTAAATTTAAATTTTGTGTAATTCATTATAATAAATTTAGTTCAAAATAAACTTTAATTATTTATTTTGTAACTTAAAAGGAATGAAGAATTTACCGTAGATCATCGGGGAAACGAAATTAAATCCCTGTGATGTTACATTAGTTGCAATTAATGAGTTCGGGAAAATGCACGTAAAAAACTCATTTACAAATGGAATTTTAATTTTAAACTTTCATCAATTTAGATATTTTCAATTCTCGGCATTCATTTTGACTCTTTTAAATTTTAATGAAACAGTTTTTCCAAAAAACCCGATTGATCTCCTCACACGCTTTTTGATTTCCCCCTTATTAAAATGCCGTGTTAACACGCTAAAAGAAAATTACGGATTAGGCGACAAAATGTACTTTGAACTTTTCGTATTTCGCGATGGAGATATCTCGAGGGTAGTTGATTTGATTTGCAGTTGAATGATGAAAAGTCTAGAGTTTAAAAAATCTTGCTGGGGCTTACAGACGAAGAACCTGCTTCAGAAAATAAGCAAAATTACTTAAATGAGAAGGTGAAAGCCTATTTTATTTTTGCGAAGAGAACTTTCGGGACTTAAATTAATTAATTTTATGTCATTTTACGGCAGTTCGGGTTCAAATGGCGAGCTTACGAACTGCAGACATAATTCAGGATCTTCAAATTTGTAAGCTGCTTCCCTTAATTAAGATGGCGGAATTAATCGTTTGTTCTTAAGCTTGCGGTCGCCGAAGAAATTAATGACCGTGTGGTAAAAGGTTCGACGCGAATTACTCAATTGCGTTAAAGAGAAAAGAAAATATAAGAAAAGAATTTTCTTCATAAACCTAACTACAATAGCTTTGACGTAATAAGGATGTTCTAATGCATTAATTAATATTTGGAGAATTATCCGTTAAAGATAAGAAAACACAATATCTATAGAGTTGAATGGCATCCCTCTCTACGGGTATTATTTTTCTATGACACATATTTATAGGACAATCATATAAAAGGGTTTTCTTAATTTAATACTCATTTACTAGTAAACCAGCATAAATTTGTAGCATAATATAAAATATTACATAATAAATGTAGCACATTTTCTTTAGATTTGCCAAGAAACTACCAGGATTTAGAAATAATATTTGAAAATTATGAAGAAATTGCTGTAAAAGTTTTTCTTTATGATACATAAATTAAGAAAACATATGCTAGGATTTTCAAAAATCGAAGTCAAAGGATTCATAAAGAAGTTTTGATACATAGCAACAAATTTTCTATACAATAAACAGGAAAATTAAATCATGATGTTTACCAAAGCTTCAATGTATACGAAATTTAGATATGTGGAAGTTCGTTATATGGAAGTTCTACCTCGTATGGTAACTATTATTTCATACATAACATAAACCGACAACTTTTACATACGTTTGCCTCCTCCTCTCATAAACAGTTGACAGCTTCGAAATGCCCAAAAATCACATGTTATAAATACTTGATTTTTGTACATTTCGAAGAAAAATCACGTGTTATAAATACTTTTATATAAGAAGGCTGTAATGTATGTTGAATAGTGTCTCAGTGAATTTGACAAATTAATTACGCCCAGTTTAAAAACACATCTTTCTGCTAACGAGAAACCAGTTATATGGATAATGACCTTTAAATTGACTGATATTAAACGTTTTCCCCTTCTTTCAGTGCGTCCTTCATTCGGCAGGGCTAAACGATTTTTTTTAAAACGAAGGGAACAAACCAAGCCGCCGTTTCCTGAGCGTCGAATTCAGGATCCTATCCAATGGAAATGACATTTCCTTTGTTAGTGACCACCAGGTTGACAGCTACTCAACCTTTTCCTTCTTCCAGTGTGTTTATTTATTTGGCAGGGACCAAGTTCATTTTTCCTTTTAAGGGCATAAGAAACGACGTTTCATAGGTTTGCTACAGAATTCAGGATCTATGCAGTAATGAAAATCCCTTTTTCTTGTTAATGAGCCTTAAACTGCCAGCTATTAAACGTTTTTTATTCCTTCTTTAAGTGTGTCAGTTAAGTTGGTCGATCCATTCTACAAAAAAAAGTCGTCTTCAAGTCTAGCATCCACTCACGTACCTAAAGTCACTTTCTGCGTTAACTATCACCAAACTGTCAGTCATTAAACTTTTTTCAGCATCTTCCTTCATCTGGTAGGAAAAAAATCTGAATTTTTTCAGGGGGGAAAACCATTTCCAAGTAGGGTATCTAACTTGGGGCTCTACGTAGCGGCAAAAAGTTAGTCTTTCCATTGATGACAGACCAGGCTTGTAACCAAGCCGAGGCCAGCACGGTCCTGGCCCCAGTTGCCCCATCAGGCTATTTATATATACAGAACAATCCCGGGCTCCTTGTGCCCCATATGTCCTATGCCTTGCCCCACTTATCCCTTGATCCACGCTTCAGTCCTGTGACAGACACATTACCAGCTGTTAAATGTTTTTCCTTTCCTTTTAAAATATCGCTTCATTTGTCAGAACCAAACTAGACTGCAATATTTAGGGACAAAAGCGGTGTGGTTTTTCCTGAAATTTGCTATAAACTCATACTACTATATAGCGACTAAAAACAGTTTCATATTTTCAAACTGTCTGCTATTAAATGTTTCTTCCCCTTCATTTAGAGTGCCGATGCATTTAGCAGTACAAAAGTGCATTTTTAAAAGAAATGCAAAAAAAATTTCCTAAATTCTGTGTAGAACTCTGATAAGCATAATATACATGTATATAGTAATAGCAAACAGTTTTTTTCGTCTCTTCATTGTCTGGCATGATTTGACAAGTCACATTTTTAAGTAAAAACAAAATGACGTTTCAGAGTACAGCACCGAATTCAGAACACTACGAAATGACGTTTAGTTAACTTCACAACTCCATGATTCAAGATACTGGAACTGTCTTCTGTTACACGTTCTTTTTCTTTTTCGTGGCTTTATGTACAGGGTCAAACTAATTGTTTAGGGGGGAAAAAACACAGTCTTTTTCAGAATCAAACTCTTAAACCTATAAAACTAAGGGTTTCAAATAATTTTTACCTCGGGCTTCTTTTTCTACTCATAAGTTGTTGACAGCTTCTAAACGGAAATGTAAAAACACACACCTTATAAATATTTTTATGCAACATTTTGTATAAAAATTTTTATTTGACATCGTGATGATGCAACAAACCGTGACGCACAGTTTGAAAACTCTGATGTACTTCATAATAACGTGTATAGGGTTATACAAACAATCAGTAGAGTGTTTGATTGATTACACTAGAGTATATTGATCATGAATATGTCGCTTTTTCAGGGGAGACCTGCCCACTCGAATTCGTTGACTTAGACCAAAGTAATATAGATGCTACTATAATCTATCAGAGTGGGGACTGGCATCCTGAAATAGGGTGAAAAAAAGAGTATTGGTAAAAACTCGGGAAGAAATGAATTATACTATCATCACATTCGATCATCCAATGGTGGATGGAGAAGTTCACCAGATATCCTCTAGACAAATCAATCCTTGGCAGTTTTCTTCCATATTGCTCTTGCTTTCTTTTTCCAGCTGTCCGTCTGCATCTCGACCGAAAACGAACGAAAGAGCGTATCTGCCTACCTACCCACGTTCCTACCTGCGTATTAAGTGCTTACATATACACAAAAACAAATAAGAAAAAAAAGAGATCAAACTTTTTTTTCGTAAAGATTGATAATAAATGGAAAGTGCATCTCTCGAGTTGAAAGTCACAGCACTTCGAATCGACGACACACATCTTCAAGATTACTTTTTGCATACATTAAAAAGCATGTCTTGAATATTCGTATTTGCTAGAAGTGAAATGCAAAATTTTTAAATTCTAATTCTCATCTTCGTATCTCGCTGTGCGTTTAAAGCGCGAATGTTCAGTTACTGAAGAATCCCCATTAGTTACGTAGCGATCAATAATCAAACTTGATCCCTAGGGACCATTATCGACTCCAATTTGCCGCTTTTGGGAATAAATCGGATATCCAAGTTTAATGATTGAAGTTGAGAGAGTAATTACAAACATTCGGCGACCAAATTCTTGGAAGTCTTCAGTGCATCTGTTTATCTATTTCTGGTTCAATTGGTGGGAGTTTTAGTTTAGCCGATAAAATCAGTGACGGTTTAGAATCACATTTGGTCATCATCGTTTTCAAGAAGGGAATTTTGAATGAATCAATTTATAATAAGGACAACTTTAAAATAGAAATGTGTCTCATGACTATTTGTTTATGTCACGGCAATTTTTATGTGATAATGAAATTATTAAGTGGTAAACAAATATTAAAAACTGAAACATTTAGATTAAATATGTGGTTTGGTCGTGATGATCTAGTGGTCTGGTATTTGCTCGGATAGGACAATTAAACTTGGGTTTTACGCGTTGTGTTTATTTATGTTTTGCAAAACCTCAAATATCTACATCAAGAAATAAGTATGTATGATTGCATAAAATGAATATGCGGAACTATTGACACATAGAACAATTGCATAAGACATTGTTCAACATGGAAACTATATTTATTTACACTTTAAGTGATATTAGATATTATAATCAGTATTATACAAATCATTAAGTACATGATTATAACTAAACTCAATACATTGGTTTCGGGATAGCATGAGCATATAAATTCGTATATTTTGGTACACATATTAGTGGAGCCCTGTTCTTCAAACATTACTACTTGGTCTATTGAATCCATATCAGTTAAATCTTATTATATGAGAATGATTATCTATTGGATTATTCTCATTGATCAAACTCAAAAGATTCAAATAATGCAATCGAACAAATAAAATTCACTGATACATTCACTAAACACGTTGATAAGTATACGACTTTCTTAATTACGCTTAACCTGAGTTGATTTCTATTACAAAATTCGCTAATCCGTATCATCGTTCTCTATTTACACTCATATATAGTTAATCTAACATACAATAATTTTAATCTATGATAATGCTATTTAATACAATAACAATAATAACAATAGTTATTTAAAATTCCTGACATTGCACCGTGATATTATTGTTCTTAAAAACTATTTCATTATCATTAGTAATTTGCTTAATCTATGTTAATAAAGTGCGGAGCCTGCTAATGGAAAAACATTCTCACCCAATAGTCCTCATTCGTTGTCCACGTCTACGGTTTTGGTACCTTCTTCAAGATTAGCTATATATATATATATATATATATATATATGGCCTGCAAAAGGGTTGCTGGTATCTAACTGGAAGGAGACCCACACGCTGAACGTATGTGACGATGTGTGGAACCGGCCAGGCCAGTAACCTAGTGTCCTACCCCGCCTTCAAGTGGTGCAGGCTGGGCTTTCTATTTATGAGGCAAATTAATATTTGCTGCACGGATAGAAAGGCGGAAGGGGAGGGCTAATTCACCAACCCGTCTAGCCAGCGTGGTGAAATTATGGCTAATTCCTCCAATATGCTAATACACCAAAAACCATGGCCCCTAGTCTCCAGGTGCTGGAGTGCTCCTGATCAAGGCAGCGGTCAGCGTGGCATGAAAGCAGGGGGTGCTAAGAATCACTGGAATGGCCCAGGCTGCCGTTTGTTATTGACCTTGGCAACGTATAATGGACGATCCCTTGCTTCTGAAGCAAAACTTCAGGAATTGGAAGAAGAACTTGACAAGATCAAATGGGACATTGTAGGACTCAGTGAAGTTAGAAGAAAAGGTGAAGAGTTGGTGGAACTTAAAAGTGGACATTTGTTTTATTATAGAGGAACGGAAACTGGAAGAACAAGTGGTGTTGGCTTCTTAATCAACAAAAGAATTAAAGACTACCTTCTTGAAGTCGAAAGCACGTCAGATCGAGCAGCGAGGCTCGTTGTTCAACTAACCCAGCGATACCAACTTCAGATAGTACAGGCATATGCACCAACATCAAGCCATACCGACGAGGAGGTTGAAGAATTCTATGAAGAAATCAAACAGCTACATACCAAGGGGAAACAACACATCAAGCTCATCATGGGAGATTTTAATGCAAGAATTGGACAACAGGAACAAGGAGAGACATCGGTTGGTAAATACGGATATGGGGAAAGGAATGAACGTGGCGATCAACTCATAGAATTTGCCGAAGCTGAAAATCTTAGCATCATGAATTCATTTTTTAAGAAGAAACCGCAAAGAAAATGGACATGGAAACACCCCAATGGAGGAACCAGCGAAATTGACTATATACTGGCAAACAAGAAATCAATTATTGAAGATTGCAGCGTACTGAACAGATTTAATACTGGAAGTGATCATCGAATGGTGAGATGTAAAATGCACTTAAATACTAAACTAGAAAGGCAGAAGCTCATTAGGAAACAAGTATGTAAGAGGGTGGATTTAAAGAAATTAAAAGAAAATACCGAGGCATTCAAGTTGGAATTAAAAAATCGCTTTTCTGCACTGGAAGGACTTATTGAAGAAGTTGACATCTCAGAAGCAAATGAAAACATTGTTAAGACAATAATTGAAACTGCTGGGGAAATTGGTGGTGTAACCTGTAAAAAGCACAATAGCAAATTATCTGAGAAGACGAAACAGCTCATGAAAAGGCGAAGAGATATGAAGGTGGACAATCGAAATACCAGTTCCAGGATTGAGTACATAGAACTTTGTAAAACTCTGCGCAAAAGCATGAAAGAAGACATAAGAAAATTCAACTGTGAGCTAGTAAGGAAAGCCATTGAAAATAACAAGAGCCTTAGGGTTGTTAAAGGAAGTTTATCTGTTGGGAAGAAACACATCATTGCATTAAAAGGAGAGGATGGCACCGTAACAAGAAATAGGGAAGAAATACTTAGAAGAGTTGAAGAATTCTACAAAAATCTATACGAAAGTAACAGTGGATTAAACGAAGACACTGAAATAGTCGAAGGAACAGCTCCTAAAATCTTAAAAGAAGAAGTTTCATTTGCAATAAAAAATATGAAGAAAGGAAGAGCCCCTGGTGATGATGGTATTACATTAGATATCCTAAAAGAAGCTGGAGAATATGTAGAAGACATACTTGCAAAATTCTTTACCAAATGTCTTAACAGCGGTAACATACCAAACCAATGGGATTCTGCAACAGTAATTCTTTTGCATAAAAAAGGTGATAAAGAGGATTTGAAAAATTACCGACCAATTAGCTTGTTACCTGCTATTTATAAAATCTTCACAAAAGTGCTAACACATCGCCTGCAGAAAAAATTAGATGCAGCTCAACCAAGAGAACAAGCTGGATTTCGAAGTGGATTCAGTACAGTGGACCATATTCAAGTATTAAGAGAATTAATTGAAAGAACACATGAATATGAACTTCCATTGTGTGTGGCATTTATTGACTATGAGAAGGCCTTTGACTCTATTAAAACATCAGCAGTCATCAACTCTTTAAGATCAACAGACATTGAGGATGTGTACATTGACATGGTGAAACGTGTGTATAAAAATGCAAGTGCAAAATTTCGGTTACATAAAGATACCAAAACTATCAAACTTGGCAAAGGGGTGAGGCAGGGAGATACCATTTCTCCAAAACTTTTTACTTCTGCTTTACAGATGATTTTTCAGCTGATAAATTGGAATAACAAGGGAATAAAAATAAATGGTGAATATTTAAATCATTTGCGGTTTGCTGATGACATTGTTA
>QLNU02015003.1:125653404-125675135 GCA_006491805.2 Dysdera silvatica | reverse complement strand
GGGGGTTAAAAGCTTTAAAAAGACGGGGGAAAAGGGAATTTATAAAGAAAGCGTGTCAAAGGGGCGGTAGAATTAAACGGGAATGCGTGTAAGGTAGGAGTCTTCAACCTTTTTCAGTCTAAGGGTCAATTTTACTTATTTTTGTTGGCCCGCGGGCCGCACAACTGTACCATTAATATTTCGACTAAACGACTAAACAAAGGCGGACCCAAATGGTTGCGCCCCCACATCAGTATTTGTTGCCCCCTAATCAGTATTTGTTGCTGTTTTTTCTTAGGTTCCTATATTAGTGTTCCTGTGGGACGGAATGTATATATATTACAATGTCAAATACGTATATATACAATGTGAAATACGTGTATTTGAAATAATTTTAGTTACTAATATATATAAAGCTTATTATATAATATATAAAACTTACCAGTGAGATTTTTTACATTGTTTGCTTTTAACAAGCCTGTCAATACAAGTCCTTATTTTTGACGTTGCAACACTAAGAGGGTTTTTAAGGTGGACGTCAGTTACTCTGGTCGTAACTTTTGATTTTACTATCTTCGTTCTTGAAGAAAGGAGCAGTTTGTAGATGCAATGGTGTGTGCGCAGGGGGCTTATGAATTATTATGAAAAATGCATTGCAACGAAATTTTATACATATACATACGAATATATGGATTTGTACCTCTGTAACCTCACAATGTAAGCCTGTAACCCACTTATGAAATTTCTTCGTACGCCTATACGCAGATTTAAATACTCCCGAATAATAACACTTTCAATACACCAGTAAGTTGGTTGGGAAGATGTTCTTATCGACATATTTAGAATAGAATTTAATGAATTCTAAGTTGATTTTGTTTTAAATCACTGCCACTGCAAATCAATAAAACTTACGCTAATGACCATATACACTAGAAAACTAAAGTAAAACATGATTGAGGGAAGACCGCGTATTACTTTAGTTCTCTAGTGTTTAAGATATTTATTGTGAAAATGTGAAATAAAATACATAGATTTAAGGCTCAGTGGAATCGGGGGGGGGTTATGTTGTTTTCTGTTCTTGTTTTTTTGCCTGAAGTAACCTGTAATTTCTATGAGCCGGCGGGCTGCATAAAACATGTCGACGGGTCGCTAGTGACCCGCAGGCTGAAGACCCCTGGTGTAAGAGGAGTGGATCGAAGTAATGTTCATGTAGAAGAGCGTGTTGGCGGGGTTGGTATGAATCGGGCCATTACTGTTATTCTCTTTCGGCGGACACCCTTCCCATTACCCTTCTTGCATAATTCACTCACTCACACTGTTACTTTCCCGAGTGGCCACTTTTTGTGCCGAGTGACGTGATTTGATTGTTGTTTGGCATGAATATGAAGGATATGAGTGTGACGTTGGTCGAGGCCACTCGGATAACGAAAACACTAGGCATAAACCTAAAGTGCCGTTATGTGTCGCGGGGTGTTAGGAATAAGGGTGCATCTCGTGAAGGGGGGGGGGTCTTAAAAGGACGGGGGAAACGTCGTGTTTCAAACCTTACGCCAGTCTTAACATAACTTCCATTAATAATCCATTGTCACCATTTTTTCAAATTTAATCTGTCCGAAAAGGTGTAAATTGCATAAAATAGAACGAATTTTTGTGCACTTAATTCATATTTTAACACATTTTTAAGACGTAGACCCGAATAGTGTGAACGCGTTGCTTTCGAAGAAATTTTGAAGTGTGAAAGTGGTCGCAATAGATGGATTTTCTGGATAGAAATTTAGTATTAGAAGAATTGAAAGCATGCAGGAGGAAAAAACAAGTGACGCGTGAGGAATGCTATGAAATAGGTGTATACGTGCGTGAGGATTGAGGAATTCGTCTGTGTGATCAGAGACCTTCCAGAGTTAAAGATTAGGAGAGATGGAAAAACGTGTATATTCGAAGAAATAGCCCATTCCTGTCTGGGATTACAGCGCCGCCTCCGGCGGCCACCCTTCCCAATGAAACCCTTGCAAAAAAGAAGAAGAAATAGCACGTCTTAGACGAGGAAACGCGTTGTGGGTGGCCCGGGACGACAGGAGTTTATCAGAAAAGATGTCCAGTGCTTTGGAAGCGAAAAAAAAGACGTGTCCAAGCAGATGAAAAAGCTTTTAAAAGAGTGCATTTTAAAGGAATTTCGAAGCTTTAAAGTATTTCGGACACGAGAAAAAAATTGCTCTAAAGAATGGCAGAAGCAGAAAAAAATGTTATTTACATTTATGGGGAAAGAAAAAAAGGGGAAAAATACATGTTTTTGGGGAAATGGAAAAAATTCGTTGAGTGGGGAAATGGAAAAAGTAAAGTGTTTTTCGTGTGTAGTAAAATGTGACGAATATTTAAACGTACTGTATATAGATGGGGAAAAAAAGGCAACAGGGGGAATCGAACTATGTCCCGTGAGGTGTGGGAATACCATGGTATTAAAACTTAAGGAAGCTCCCTAAAGAGGTATCGATGAAGTTATATTGAAAACGGGGTTCTCCTTCCGGTCGGCCATTATCAGTCCAGAAAATGTGGACCTTTCCGTAAAACTAGTCTTGTGAGCTTCGAATTGATAAATATTTTTTAACGGAAAACGTTGTTTTCGCCTATTATGCCAGCCTGTGTGGCATTTGACTGTCGATCTGATAAACCAAAGCCTGGTGTTACATTTCAAATGCAAATTATTAAAATTATTTATGCTTGATTGATTGTTTGGCTTTTTTATGGCGCAAGAGCATCTGGGCTATACTGCGCCAATATTTATGCTTATAAGGGAACTACCCCGAGTGGGAGTCCTAACTGAGAATTGAGACATATTGCAATTTATAGATTTTAGACCCCCTAATTACGAATCCGAAGTCCTTTGTCAGTGAAATCCATATATTAATTTTTAATTAAAGAATAAAATTTTCAAAATTCTCACAGATTCAGGTGTTTGGCGAAATATGTGTAAGAATTGGCGATGCTTTTATTATCGTTTCAAAACTAGTTTGCTTTTTCGATAGAAAATGAAGTTTTAAAACAAAATACATGCTTCTTGTGAAAGCAAGTAGAATTATCATTTTAGATAAATTAAAATTCGAATGCACTTTCTCTATTTATAAAAAATAATACCACAAAATTTTAAAAATTTGTATAATGTGCATACAATGTGAAAATGGAAAGTAAAGATTGAATTGAAATATGGGTCCGTTTCTCGCAAAAAAAACCCCCAAAAAAAACCAAAAAACCACTATTATGAAAATGGTATTGAACGAAAAAATATTCAAAACATAATATTTGATTACAGCAAGTGCATTTTAAAAACGAGTGGGTCTTACATAATGAAGTATTACGATGAATATTATTAACTGCGAAGGAAAGGGTTTCTACATTATTAAATATTTTGGGAGAGCGGGTGGGGACACAACGAAATTATGTCCACCACTGTTAGTTAGTAGTTACCTGTAAACTTATGGGTTACTTTTCTTGATAGAGCATTTCAAAAGATGAAAAATTACGCCAATTATGCATTACGGCTATTCCGTCGAAAGAATTGAAATCCGTCAAATTATATTTGTGTGTGTGCTCTGAACATTCTTCTGACGATCTTATGGATCGAACATCCTTATACAAAGACCCTTGTGTGATTTGGGTACAACAACATAAACGTTATCTTTCAACGTCATAAATCCGATTGTTTACACTTCTCTTTACATAATAAATTATATCTAATTTTAGTATCTGTTTGCAAATTGAACACACACTATGAAAAATCGAATTCATATTAAAAAAAAACAAAAATAACCCAACATGAATCGAGACTTTTATATAGGGTGTCCCATAAAGAACGCAACTTTTGAAATTTTCAGGATTTCTGTTCTAGTAAGTTGGCAGCACTGAACGTTATACGATTTTCATCTGTTGTCTTTGTGGTTAGTAATCACGGAGCGCCGAACAGCGCATGATCGTCATCTGTTTTCTGTACGGGTAGGAATGGAGCGCTTCACCATGGAATAGCGTGTGTCATAGTGAGAACTTATTACAAATGTGGTGAATATTGATGCAGAGACTGTTTGCAAACTTCGTAGAATGTTTGGTGAACGTAATACTTTCTTTCTTTTTGGTTTTACGGCTCAAAGACTACAGTGGTCATGCTGCGCCGGGACCTACTGTTTTCCGAGGAATCCGAACCTCTTAAGGCCTAGGGAACCAAACCCCGGACTACAGTGAGCAGTGCGATCTTTATGAGATCTCTGAGTAAGCGTTCTTTGCACTGCTGGGAGTCGAACCCGGATTAGCGGCGCACTAGGAGAACGCGTTACCACACTGCGCCACCGCAGGGCCAGTTTCGAATTAGAGAGAATCGGATTAGAGAGTTGTGGATTAGAGAGTTGCGAATTAGAGAGCTGCGGATTAGAGAGTTACGGATTAGAGAGTTGCAAATTAATGTTAATTGAAACCCGCTAAATGTAAATATCGACCTTCGGCAATTATCTTTCACCTTTTTGTTTGTAAAATGTTGGCAACATTTGGTTGGCAACATTTAAAAACAAAAGACACTTATTTCTATAATAGGAAGAGTTTGGTTTTGAAGTAACGGCAAACCGATTCATTACCTTGTCGAACTCCTTCAGTTTTCCTTCTGGACCGTCGGAAAATATTCCTCAAAAATATCACTTACACATCGTTTATATTTGAAACCATTACCCACATTACATTCTGCTCAATCTTACTCTTTCCTGGTGAATGGCTGAAAATGTGATATTAAGATAATGATGTAGCAGTCATACATGTATATAATGTGATGAAAATTAAATTCATAAAGATTGTGATCAGCCATTTACTTTTAATTTGGAAAGTGGATTAATTTTTCGTGTCAATTCTTTTGAGAAACACAGTTTCGGAATTTGTAATGCAGCAGAGTATCATCTAAATAAATGCCTTCTTACCGACTGGCTCTGATGTCAATTATATCTGGCTCTAGGATCTTCTTCTGAAACTTGTTATTTCAGTTTTCCAATCATTTTCATGAATAAATATTTTATTTTTAAAATATTTTTAGGCACATAATAGTCGTAAATATGTCAAAAATTGTAAGATCCATAACAGTGGCGTATCTATAGAATTTGGGCCCCAATGATAGCTGGTAGAGGGGCACCCACCGCATAACAGGATCCCACAATTATGCTATCTAAGGAGCCTCGACTTCCAAAGGCCCCCCAAAGAAAAGGGCCCCAATGCAACTGCATTGGTTGCACTACCATAGCTACGCCACCGATCCAGAACGTCTAAATAACAGCTATGCAGAAAATTCCAATGATCAAGCCGAGCCATTTTAAATATATAAATATTCATGAATGAGATCGATAATTCTCAGAAATCGATATTTTGTAGCATCCGAGAAAGGGCAAACCACTTATTATGATCAGTCGTAAAAAGTATCTGCAAGCCTATTACATTAACGCGCACACACCCTCTATTCTTAAAGCTGAACGAAATAATATCTGTTGCAAATGCAAGTGACAGACCAATTGGCAAGAAGTGTATCAACAAAGTGCGCATATGAGGCCTTATTAACAACACAGCAACCACTTACTCAGTGTCAGTGTATTTTTGCAGGGGTGGTGGAATGGTGGCCGCCGAAGGTGGCGGCGCTGTGATCCCAGACAGGACGCTTGAACAGCGCAATCAGCCGCCGAGGCGGCTGGGGAAGGATTGTCGATCAACCACTTTTGTTCAACATGCGAGCTACGAAAGGGTTTTACAGGTCTAATCAACCTTTTAGTTTCGTTTGGCCAACAGTAAAATGGCACCATCCTGTAGTCAATTGATTACAATAAGGGAAATATATACCAGTGTTGTTGGTATGGCACCCAGAGAATGACTTGACTTCCATGGATTTAACTCAAAAATTTCATTTTTGTGAATGTTGTTTCCAACGCTTCATATGTTAATAGGAGCATAGTGATACCTACTAAGATTATGCCATAAATAATTATTAATGCTTCTGATAATTTAATATACGAACTTAAAAAAATAGAATAGTATTTATGAGTATATTTGTTATGACCAGGCACTCGTCTTAGAAAAAAAAAAGAATTTAACTGGCCGTAATCTCATAAAGGTTGATAATCACGAATCTAATTTACCGAAATAATCCTAACTCACTCGAAATTAAGAAGCGTTGATTTAGATGACAATACCACCTATTGAATTTTAAATTACAGGCCATAAGAGGAAGTTCGAGTATTAATAAGCACCTTGTGGGGTTGCCTTTGTACTTATTTCCTATGTTAGCTACAGTTAATTTTTGCTTATGTGGTTTTTGTGGGGGAGGGGGTTGAAATGGCCAGCATATTACTTACGTAATGCCTGGAAACTCCCTAAGAATTAATTGTGTGTGTGTGTGCGTTATGCAGTGAAAATTTCCAACAGTGGAGATCTCGCGATGTGAGAATCTGCCCGCTGTTCGGAAGTTTCTGCTCGCTGTTCGGAAGTTTCTGCCATTTGTAAGTGTTAGTTATAGCATTCACTGAGAGTGAGAATTGGAGAAGTGCCCGCTATTCGAAGGTGTCCATTATGTAGATTTTCCCGCATTGTGTATATTAATAACAGTTACGAAACATGTTTTAGGCCTCTGAAAATAACCTATGTTTTAATCGTTATTCTTTTATGGACCATACAATATGTTTAGAATACAAGACAACATTTATCGGATTTTTCCTTTGTTATGGATAACAATACATTCTTTTATCAGATTTTCTCCAGCGTTACTACATTTTTTATGATTAATGGTAGAGATATAATCCAGTTTCACACATACACAACAAACGAGCAAAAGAACATGAATATTATTAATGATTTCAAATATTTCTTTCGATTCCGAAACTGCTTACCAGATCAATATTCACTCATCCTTTTCTTCATAAATTTCAATTTTATCCATATTCTGCGCAATAAGCATTTATAAAAATTTCATTCCTGGTCCCGAGTTATCTTTCAAATTTATTGGAGATTGCAGAAATTGTTTTCCACAAAAATAAATCTTTGCTCCTACTTTTATAAGAAAAGATAATGGCACAATGGACGGATAACAGATTGCTACAATCACAAAAGATAAGAGAAAACCCAACTGTATAATCTCACTATGTTTTTCAAAATGCTAATGTTAAATCAATCAATCAATGAGGCAATATCAGCTTAGCACTTCGATTCACTACAGCGTTTCTTAAAACTTTTTGCTTCGGAACACTCTTCAAGAGAGATGATTGTCTCAGAGCTCTATCATCATACTTATGACAAAGGCTCTCCTATGTGAATTTTCGGTTATTTTTACATGCCAATGTATATTTTTGACTTTGTTAATTGGTATTTTATCATATACCAACTAACAAATTAGTTTTAGATTTCTAAATAGCTAAAATTTTGATCTAAGCCTAATTTTTCAAACTGAGATCTTGTTACTTTTTTTTTAATATTTTCAGGGAGCATTTAAGATGCTTCATGGAGCACCAAGTGTACCGCGGAGCATAATTTAAGAACTTCTGCTTTATAAGAATGTAACGTCGCTAGAATTTTGCTTGGTTGCCATATTATATTTAACATTTTGGGGCTAATAAGTGATGAAGTGATTACTCGTTCGCACATCTAAGCATACCATTAATTTGAGTTCGACTCCAAACTACGTTTCCCCCAAACAAAAAGCGCCCGTTAGCGGACTACGGAAGCCCGGGTGTTGGTTACCTTGTTTTTAAGGGGCTCGGGTTCCTCAGAAAAATCTAGATTCGTCGGTCTATGGCGCATTGAACCAGGACACGACTCACAATGTCATGGCAGAGAGCATGCCGCTTTGCCACATACCATAGTTCGGCGTTAGGTTTCTGAAACAGCAGGGTCTTAAATTCCTTGAAGATTTGCAATTTTCTATATGATATTTATTAGCCTTGAACAGTAAAAATTCAAGTTGATATCATAATCGGGATTGGTGACATAAAACTGAACATTGGGAAGTCACATTTAAATTAATACACCTAGAATTTAATAATATTTTGGTTTTTATTTGATGTTAATTTTTTTGCATAGATTCCGATGGATAGATAACGCCAGACCTTATACGGCTCGCATATCTGAGAGTTGCCTCCGTGATGTTGCTATTCTTCACTGGATGGCAAGGTCATTAGATCTTTCGCCAATCAAATATGTATGGGACATGGCAGGCCGGCAGATCCGGGCATCGCAAAATGTCCCAGATCTGGAGCAACAGGTGAGGAATGTTATACAATTTTTTTTATGAAACCCACGTACATGGATCACAAACTAGAGCTTTTGTTTTTGGAGAAAAAGAGACGCTTTCCCCATCCTGGATTCGAACCAGGGTCCCTCCGTTTAGCCCGGAGTGTCTTGGACCGCTAGACGAATGAGGACAGGAAACAACTTTTTCTCCGTATATATAAGGATATATATACCTTATATAAGGATATATATATCCCTTCACAGGGATAACAAAATTACCAAATATGTCAATACAGAAAAGCCTCCGGGGCGAAATTTTTGTGAGTTTTTTCGTGGGGGGATTTATTATACAATAATTTTTGCCACCCACGTATATTTAGCTCAAGCTAGAGCTTTTTCGTTTTTGAAAAAAAAGAGACGCCGTCCTTATTCTGGATTCGAATCAGGGACCCTCCGTTTATCCCAGAGTGTCATGACCACTAGACGAATGAGGACAGGAAACAACGCTCTCTTTCTCCGTATATAAGGATGTAAGATATTATTACCCTCCGCAGGGATAACACAATTGCCAAATATGGTCAACACATCAAAGCTTCCGGAGTGTAAATTTTGTACCTTTTTCGTGGGGAAATTTCATTAAAAAATAAGTTTTGCCACCCACGTATATGTAGCTTAAACTAGAGCTTTTTCTTTTTCTCTCCAAAAACAAAAGGCTCTAGTTTGAATTACATATACGTGGGTGGCAAAAAATTATAGTATAATAAATTCCCCCACGAAAACTCACAAAAATTCTCGCCCCGGAGGCTTTCTTGTGTTGACCATATTTGGCAATTGTGATATCCCTGCGGAGGGTAATAATATCATAAAAATGAAGAATGCTTGGCAGAATGTGTCGCAGGATGACATTCAAAACTTTTACCACCCATTATCTAGACGTATTGAAGCATGCATCGCCGCCAAGTGGGGGGGTTTCACCAATTATTGATTTAAATATTTAAAGTGCAATTCCTAACCAATGATATGTCCCACGGTCTTGAAATTTTTATAATATTTCCATACCTGTGTATATACTGAATTGTATTTAGTTTCAATAAAAACAGATCATTTTTTCATGATGCTTTTTTTGTAAAAGAATGTATAATGACACAAAAAAAAACATATACAGAAAGCATAAAAAGAAAAATATACAAATTAGACAAACATTTAATAGGGCCTGAGTAAATTAAATTTAAAAGTTTGATAAAAACAACCTATTTAGCTGGGAAACGACGAGCTGGGATTTTAAATCACTGAGTGCACTAAAACGTGGATCTATAGACATTTCACAGTATATTCTAAATTTCATTATCAATTTTTAACGCACAATTTGATATATAATGTTATATATACGGTAGAAATCGTCTTTTTAACGATGCCGGTTATAAAAACTGCGTATAGAAACTACAAGGTTTCCTATTCTTTTATATGTTACCTATGTCATTTATAACGACTTCTTATTCTATATAGAACGTGAGTATTTTTTATAACGATGAATTTTGTGTGTAAAGGATTCAATGTCGGTTATAGAGAATTAGCTACCCATCAGAACTAAATGGGAGCCCGCTTTACGGGCAATACTCAAATCAGATTTTTCCAGTTCAAAAAT
The DNA here is from genome assembly GCA_006491805.2 of Dysdera silvatica. NCBI lineage: Eukaryota > Metazoa > Arthropoda > Arachnida > Araneae > Dysderidae > Dysdera > Dysdera silvatica. The sequence goes on along the minus strand of QLNU02015003.1, from coordinate 125,665,279 downwards.
AATTATTCTATATACTTCGCTACACATTTTTTAAAGTCAAACAAATCTCATAGTAGCCGATAGTATGGTGATATTAGATAACAAATTATACGAAAAGAAAAGAATACTTTCTTGTCACCTGGTGGAGATTGAACCGTACACCTTTCGGCAATAGCCAAGTGCTCTTTCTCTTTCATTGAAATACAGGCTTCTATTTATATATGTTTAGGAATACGCATGTAATAAATAAGCTTAAATTGTAACACTATACTATGAGTAAAAGGACAGCGTTTATAACCGGTTATTACGAACGAATTTAAGCTGTCCTTTGAAGTTCATTATAAACGATTCTAACTGTTTCAGATAAGGAAAAAAAGGTATTAATTTTAAATTTCTATAAGAGCTTTATAGCAGAATTTTAAAAGAATCTAATTTAAAGGAGTGGTTACCAAATTCTCGTTTTAGTGTCGAAGTTGTTGTAACACAATTAGCACTTTGCATGTTTAATGTATTCACTTCAATTTCCATTCTGATTACTGTTTAACACATTGGGATTGAATTTTTTCAGTTGGGAAACGCTTCACTCTTCCTTTTCTGCCACTTTTGGCCAACAATTCAATGAAGAAAGCAAATTTCTACGAGCATTCTATTCTAACGCTGCATAAACAATTTAAACCTCAGTCTCTTTATTTGCATTTTGTTTGTCAGTGCTTCCTTCTTTGATTCGCCCTTTCCTTGTTTTCGTGCAGGTGACAAGTTGTAAGTCTGTCAGTGATGATACTCAAATAACGAACAAATAAATCGACATATACATATGTGACCCTTGACGAGAGACACAGTTAACTTATGAAAGTGTTAAATTAAATACAGTGACTCCAAATCAATCATTTTATAAACTAGTAAAGGTGACAGATATAAAAGATTTCCATGTTGAAAAAAAAAATTAATAAAGGGAAAGAAAACTCAAGGCTTAAGCAAAGTAGATCAAAAGTTTTGAAAATTCCCATTTTGTCATGTACATAAATATTTCATATTAACTTTTTGCTGAATCTTGGCATCAAAATTATAATCATATATTTAGCTTCTACCTAAATTTCTTCCTTTCGAATTTATTACAACAAATGCTATTAAATAAATGTGTCCCTCAACAGGTATATTTGATGTGGATATTAGTTAATTTTGGTTAGATGATGTAGTCGCAAGTGGCATATCTACCCCACTGCATTAAGAGAACAGATTATTGGAAAATCTTCTTTAATCTGATATGCACACGGGATAAGGAAGAGGATTTAAGGATTTAGTATGTAGTACTAAAGCTTAGCAGTATTATTATCCAGGCACATACAAATTTATGATTGGTAAAACGAGGGATCGTATACAAATGTACTCGAGTACCTGAAATATTGATCCATTTCCCATTGGTGATTCACTTCGGCAAGAGTCTTGAAACTAAGAATTTCGTCGTATTGGCTGACAGTTTTCTTCTCCTAACCTACTCTCTATCTACGTATGTTATAAAAAAGAATGTAATTGGTAACTTGGCAGAGTGGAAACACTGGTTAGACTTTTTTTCTTTTTCTTTTTACGTTTATCACTTTTCCTTTTCACAAACAGCACTTACTGCAGAATGAGCAGATGGTGTTAGAAATTACTCGATTGGATAGAATTGAGATTTTGTGTTTCAAGTTAAGAAAGTATGTTATTGATTTTCTTTAGATGTCTTCTCCTTTTTCCTTTGTTCAACTTTTATCCTTTTCAGCAAGGTTTTTGCTACTTTTCTCTGTTCTTTGCTAATTTCCTGAACATTCTCTCTCTCTCTCTCTCTCTCTCTCTTCATGAAATCAAAATATTTTAAGATTTTCAATATTCATTTCCTTAAAATTGGTATTTTAGCAACCTTAGTTCAACGTATTACAGATAACACGAATCTATCCATTTTAAAGGAATATTTTATAATAATGGGAAATTTTTTATAGCATGTTAAGTACATTGTGCATCAAAAACGGCACATGCAAGGACAATCAATGTCTTGTTAATAAGAGTGTTCCGTTTAATTATTTTTCAATTAAATGCTCAACTAAATTTAGTACTTCTGAAATTAGACATAATCACTTAATTATCATATATATTAATTAATTATGAGCAGTATTCATATAAACAAATTTTTTATAATAAGCTTGCCATTGCCGCTCCCACCCGTAACCGCAATTAGTAAACTCCGAAGCTTAAGTAGCTAGTGACATATTTTTAATTATTTTTAATTATTCATTGCTCTTATCTTTAATCATCCATTGTTCTTATCTTTAATCATTCATTGTTCTTATCTTTAATCATCCATTGTTCTTATCTTTAATCATTCATTGTTCTTATCTTTAATCATTCATTGTTCTTATCTTTAATCATTAACTACGGTCGTAAATTTAAATTAATTGGTAATAAGGACTTCATTTGACCCCATGTATAACGAAAATGTTAATACCATAGTTATATGCAAATGTTAATACCATAACGAAAATTCTAACGGCATAGCTTGGCTGTTAAACATATTGTCCTTCATTCTTGCATTAACGTATTTTCCCACCCATTTTTCTTATATTAAGTACTTTTATAATGGTCCTCAGACAACTCCGTCACTTATTTTGGTATATCAGGTCTGATTTCTTCTTTCAAACACTTTCAGCGCAGCACTTCCGTGGCTTACTTAATAGAAACCATTTGACTCTTGTGGGAACAATCGACTTTTGATCTGATTCAAGTAGGTACTTATAGGGTTTGCCAGGTTCTTTTTTTTTTGCAAGCTCATAGTCCAGCGTTTTATTTTCGCAAAGCAAAAGAACTCCAAATTCCTCGGACATCCGTAGACACAGTATTAATCTAAAGTCGTGAAATTGGTTGTAGCGCAAAGTAACCTATGAAAAATTTCGGAGATATACATGAGAGAAACTAACTTTTACGTTACAGTCATCGGTTCAATATCTTTGAAATTTACAAACCATAATATATATCGTTGAATTCGCAACGTGAATGTTAGCAAAATTTTTAAAGCATGAATTCCACGTTGGAGTCTTGGATAAGGGAGTTTTATTTATTTTTTATAATTCATAGATCATCTGTAATCGACGCTGTTTCATCCTAGCTGGTTTCGTAATCATTTTGTGAGCATTAAATTTGTACCAATATTTAACTTTTCTATAGTAAGTGTTGGCAAAATTTTAAGATAGAAGAACCGAACCTGTCCCTCACGAAAATTTAAAGATTGTTCGAGAGCCATAAATATATTTTTACAAATAAAGAATATTTAAAGTAATATTATAAAAAATTATAATATTAATTATATCTATATTAAATAAGGAGGAAATCAGACAGAAAAAATTACTCTCATTGGTTTTAATCAGTTTGAATAATGAGCTTGCATTTCTTTGAAGAGTTTCTGTCTTCTTCTTCTTTCCGTGTCCAGATCAAACTTTACAGTTCCAAAACTTTGTCGCCCCTACAGACTTTTCATTAGCCTGAAGTAAGTCGTTCATGGTACATAGTCACGTTAATTGAGGAGATATCAGTAAGTGTGCTGGGCTGTGAATTTCTCAACACTCTCACTTCATATCTCTATAAATTGACAGCTCCCACTTGATCAGTTTTGTCTTACATTTTGGTGCACTAATCTTCATCGTAATCGTATTCAATGTCCTCCAGACTATATAAGGTAGTTCATGGCCTGTAGCCATCTTCTCTCTCTGTTCCATTTCTCATTTCTTTTCTGGAAAGTTTTTTCCTCCATTTAGCCAGCAGACTTACTCTCATTGAGTTTTCAAGGGCTTTATTTCTTGACATAAAACTCGTCCTAGACTTGAACCGACGAGTCTGGGGCATGTAACCACTTAATGGGTGTCTAGTGTCATTTTCTTGTTTGAATCTCTCGGCATCCGCCGCCACATCGGAAGTTTCTGTAGTGTCCGGTTTGTGACTCGTCGTTTTTAATTTAATTAAGGCACAATTAAAAGTTGACATCAGTGTTTCGTTACTCAATTTACATTAAATGGAATTCGTATCAGAAAACCATTTCTCATAAAGATGCCTACACCTGAAGACACCGGGAATACTACGTCCAAATTTTTTCAACTCAAGATATGAATCCGGAGAATTATTTCAAGTATTGAAAATCATCGAGTTTGCTTTCTGAATGTCTTGTACACGTTTGCTTGTGCTGTGAAATCACAGTCTGATTCTTTCGTTTTCCAATTCTTTTATTCCAGTACCAAGACGTCCAAATTTAGAGCTCCATATGGTCTGCTTGTCCAACCCAGCACTTTTATTTCAAACTTAGCTGGTCACTCTGTTGTTGGTATTAACTGAAATATTGCTTCTGACAATGAGTATGTGTAGATGGTTTTGAATTTGACCAAAATGCAATATTTTCACAATAACCGATGGACCTTTATGACAAGCAATAACCCGGTCTATGTACTGAATCTTTCGCAATATTAAACCCTTGCCCTTATTGCTGATACTTCTCCCATCAATTACATTTCACTATAAAGGAAACACGCACGTTCTGCGATAAACAACAATTATCTCTGCAAAATGCACAATACGGAAGAACTAGCTACATAAGACTTCGTATCACGCACTGAGAAGTTTAAGCTATTAAGGATCCTTAATGTATCACAATTGTTCTTCAAAATAAAAGCACTTCAAGATAGAGCGTTAAGCTGAAACAAGCCCACTTTGAAGAAATAAGGTTGGAAAAAGTGTTTCAACTCAACGCGAGGGAAACTCTCACGTAACAGTTCACGGGTTACCGTTAGGCTAGCGAATTATCTTTCCATTTTGCAGTAAATAATGTACTCCACGATTCACTAAACCATATTTTATTTGAAAACTGCCCGCAAATCGAATTGCAAATTTTTAAATACGCGTTTTGAAACTGATGCGATGTTGCTATGGAAATGAAAATGCAAAATAAAATTTCTGAAAGAGTAATGAAAAAAAATCTTATTCGAATAATGCTTATATTTGTTATGTTTGTTTATAGCTTATGTTTGTTAATATTCTTAAAGTATCATACATCCTGATGTTTCTTATATTTTAAAAAATACTTTTGATCTACTAAATCATATTGATGGCGTTTGGGCTTAACTAGAGCATTTGATACAGTAGAAAAGGAGACATCTTCCCTGACATAGATTCAAATTATGGTATCTCCATTGAGTCCGGAGCATCTCAACTGCCAGAACTTCGAGGACAGGAACGAAGCTCCCTTTCTCCGTATTTAAGGTTGTAAGATATTATTATGCTATTAGCCCTGAGAAGAGTAATAATTTCTTGCATATTTTAGTTCACTGCATACACACGCATACACGCACACACACACATATATATATATACATACACCAAATGATATTACTATGGTTACATTGAATAAAAAAGCACATATATATTGGCATTTAAATCTATACTTATTATAATATTTCAGTTTTGGAGGTGGGGTTATAAGTCTCAAGCCTAAAGGGCGTCCAGTTTAACCAGGAACCTGAACTTTTGCAAACAAAATCAAACCAGGGTCTACGGGGATGTAGAAAGGATTCCGTAAATTACACCAAGAATCAAACATTTTTGTGCATAGCAGAAGGTTATTACAGCAAATACTTTTACTAACAAGATGGAGAAAAGGAATTAATGTTCTTCAGAGGACCCTCCAGTCTTTGACCGCGCTCCATGCTGCTTAAACTTCGGTGTCCTTACAAAAATCTTTATTTTAAATGGTCATAAATTGAAATTAAACGTTATAACGCATTTTTTCTTTAAGCTTTTCTCATATCACGTGGTACACATGGGCAGATTTACCGTTTTTCCGGATTTTCTAAAGACTAATTAATTTTCTAAAGAATTTCTAAAGAGCGATCGCTAATAAATAGACGAGATAAATAGGGTGCGCATTCTTTACGTTTGTTATAACGACAACTGTTACATTCTTATGTATCAAAAACTGACATTTTCTTCATGCAAACATTTTTATTTCTTAGAAGAATTTATGACATAACTCATAAATGCTTCCCTTGAAAAAAATGTTTTCAATCGCCGCAATATCTTTTCTGTCTTCGAAAATTTGTCTTATATTTCAACTGGCATTAATATTTGACAGTTTCCCAAGTTCCGCAAATTGGAATGCTTCTTCCAGGGCTACTGACTTATATTAAATTGTACTTCGCCCATGAGATTCTTCTTCTTTTGAAAACTTAGATGGTCTCGATTTCAAACAGAGAAGATAAAACCCTAGTTTCTAAAACAAAATGGATGCAACTTTGGTCCCAAGGAATAAAGGAACAGTTTTTAGGCTTTCCTCATAAAAGGTTTTGTATCGTCGTTAAAAACAAAACTATGTTTTTATTAGAAAAGCTCTTCGATGACTGTTATTGTTGAATATTAATTTCCTTTTAAGTAAGTTTTAGTAACCCTGATGATCGTTCGATCTGCTTGCCCACTCAGCAATCGTTTTGTTGTTGATCCATTTGCGTTTGCTTTTTGAGAGACTGGGATTTTAAAAGAGGACATGCTTGTGTGAAACAGAATATTGCATTTCTTATGAACAAATGTACGACTAGTTGGACACTCGCATTAGGTTTGTTTTTGTTTTTACCACGAAAAGACAGCCGAGAGTATGCTTCTCCGAGCTCCATAATTTTCCGAGTCCGAAACCCAGGCCGCAGAGGAATCAGTTTGCGGGACGAACTACATTTAATGGAAAGAGAGACGAATGCGCTATCCCCAAATCACTGTAACGGAATGTACTTACACTGTCCCAGGAATCCGAATCTTTAAAAACCGTGGGAATTAGCTTCTTGACTACAATAAGCTGCATAAGTAAACCTATCTATAATTCATTATATATTTTTCTTCGTAAATGAACGCTTTGTGTATTGACCAATTGGCCATTGCGTTAATTCCAAGAAGGGTAATAATATCTTATAAACCTCATATGCGAACGAAGAGGGCATCGTTCCTGTGCCTTGTGAGCCGAGAGGTAAAGGCACTCTGGCTTATACCGAGGGTCTCGAGTTCGACTCCGTGTAAGGGTGATTTCTTTTTTCCTTCTACGTAGATAGCTCTAGTTTGAGCTTAAGAATCTGGGTGTTACAATAGTCATCCATTGTTATTAAATACAGTAGAACACGTCTCATGTAGTAATAAATACCGTGGAGTATCGCTAATCCGGGCTTTATATGACTGGGCCATATCCGATTCACATAAGGTCCGGATTAAACGGAATAAGATTTAAAATGTCTGTAAAACAAGTTTTAGATGGGTAAAACTATTAAAATTGATGTTTTTATCATAAAAATGTCCTTTTCAATCTCAATATTACGGTGTAGGCGTAGTTTTTAACCTACGAATCGATTTAGGATTAAAATCAAACATCTTATTGATTGAAATTGAAAGTTTATTGATTGTACGGAACTAAAGGAAACCAATAAAAGGTTTTAAAATTGACGCACACTTCCTTACTTTTTTTTCAGGTCACTCCGTATTAACCCGATGTCCGGAGTAGTGGGGTTCGGATCAACGAAACTCTAGTATATTACTAAAACCATGCCCGGTGGTTTTGTGTTGATCATTTCTCAATTTCGTATTTAGTATTATCAATCTAAAACCAAGCACAAAAAAATCACGTTTATCGAATAATTTCTTTATAATCATTTCTTCATCGTAATTAGCTCGCGAAATCAGCTAATATTAAATAGATGCAAGTGAATATCAAAAAGAGAACTTGGATCGCAGGGAAGATGGTCGCTTATATTTCTCCATCTTCCCATTTTCCTTCCGTCAGTATCTTCAGAATCTTCATTTAATTCCGATAACTTATCTTTTTTTCTCTCCTCCTCCTCCCTCCCTCTCTCCCTCCCTTCCTTCCTTCCTTAATTCCTTCCATCCGTCCATCCATCTGTAAATTCTTTTTCTTTCGTTTCTTAATTAATTAATTAATTTATTAATTGATTGATTGATTAATTAATTTATTGATTGCAGCGTATGGAGGCGAATCCGAATGGATATCACATTATGGGAACACTTCACCGCAGAGGCTCCTTTAGCTTTAAGGCGTGACGGAATAAGACTAGAAGATAAGAGTCATTACTGTATACTTTACGTACTTATGTTGCGTTTAATAAGCTCTGTGGGAGGTTCAGCTCTCAAAAGGCTTGTCTGTTGTAAACAAAGTTAAATATTACTATTAGAATACTCGGGGTTCGACAAATCCCTGAAAATTGTTCTTGCTTCCACAAAAAGAAAACCATAGGATGTAGTAAGGAAAGAAGATTCCATACTTACCAGCTGCAAATGTCTAGTTGCCAATAGCGACCTGATTTTTCAAGCTCGCAGACCTTTTATCGACATTTAAAGATATCAATCACCAACGAAACAAGAAAGTCATTCTTTACAGCTACTGGATAAATCTGACATAAAGAACCTTTTACTCCTCAATGAATTCAGGATAACAGTGAGAAGAACTCAATTGTGAATGACGAAGTAAAACAAGCTAGCTTTGAATATTTAATGTCAACGAAAAGTGCATTATTTTGGACATTTAAAGTTTTAAAACAGCTTGTTGGAATGCTAGTACTTGACATTGAAAAGAGTGGAGAGGGATTTTGAAACCTGACAGTAAGAAAGACAGGTGACGGATAATGTAAAGAGCAGGAAGAGATTAATATGTCAATACAATAAAGTAGAAGATATTTATAAAATATTTTTTACAATGCTCCGTGGCTATATCCTCAGGAAAAGGAAATTTCTGTGTTCCGTTTAAAACTTTTAGTTAAGTTAATTTTTAAGGAAGCTTTTTGTGCTCATTTATCTTGCTTCGAAATGTCCTGAATTTTGTAAATCCCGTATGTTTTGTTTGTGTTTGCTTCTGATACTACAACTTGTATTACCTCATCGTAAGCTTTAAGTTTGTTTCTATAAAATATTCCAGTATTAAATCCCTGGGCCAATCTATTAATTGTATTTGCTTGTCTTTGTACTGTACGCAAATCTGCATTTATTTTAAAACTTCACATACCCACTATCAATTTAACAAATTCTGTGTGATACAGATGAAACCTATCAATTGGAAGTGGGAGATTTATTGACGAAGATTTGAATTTCAAATGTAAACATACAAGGAGGATAGTTTTGTAGGAAAATACTCGGAATAATATTTTTATTTAAAAGTACTTTATCTTTCTTTAACATGCGTTACAAACAAATAAAGACCTATATAAAAATATCACTGTGTATGAACTTTTAAATCAACCTGAAAATATATTATGTTTAACCGTGGATTCCTTAACTACGGCTATCCTTGTAAAATAAATAGTATTTAAATAAGATTATTGTATAATATTTTTTATTATTACAGAACACTAGGTAATAACTTGAACATGAAAATAAGTTTTTTGACGTACTACGTAAAACACTTTTCATGAGTACTTTTATTAACGGTAGCCGGTATCCACAGAAATTTGAATTGTATTCGTAGTATTGAAGAGATTTGCCAATACATTTGCAAGTACGAAACATCTTTTTGATTAAATATTATTATCTTCGACGTAAAAGGCTACGATGGGGTAGGAAAAGGTAGGAAGCACAAGGAGTCCAAATCCCTTTGTGAGACAGCAACGCACATTATTTTCTTTAACATCACACCATGTAATCAGTCTCAGAGTTATTTTAGCACAATAATTGTTTAATTGCTACGTCTCTGAAAGTGCAACTTTTTACGTTGGGTGAATCATACTTCTGCACATTTAAAACAAATATTTTGAATGGAATATTTCACATATAGACCAGAATAAGCATTATAGCGGGTCGGAAATGTGTTTCGATTGAAACAGGTAAAAAAGTGAGCAAATTGGGTTAGATTGTGTTCTGAATTACCCGGCTAGTGGAGGGGAGGGAGGGAGTCAGAGACGAGATTACGTTATTCTGGCCTTTCTGTGTGTTTGCTTAATGTTATCGGATTATTTAACTGTTGGTTGGCGGAAGGGCAGCCGGAGGTTAGATTAAATCGCTTGGGAAGAAAGCCTTGTGGCGCAAGGTTAGGTCACAGAAAGGAACGTTTGGGAGCGACTACTGCATGGCTTGTTGTTATGCTGTGGAGGCTTTCTGAGTTTGCTAATTGTTGACTGACAAATGGCGTCTCCGAAGAATTCTGTTGCTGGTCTGATTCTCAGCCGAACAGGAGCTACTGGTTTGTATCAGCAGACAAGCTGAACGCGAAGACCTGATTGAAGACTTGACGTGGAATTCTACCTTTCGGTAATGATGTTTTGGACTCCGTTGGTGGCGATGTACCTAACTTTATCTTAGTGTTTAGCTAAGATTCAGTATAAATAAATTTTCAGTAAATATTCAGTAAATAAAGTAAATAGAGTTATAGTGTTTTAACGTTATTGATATTTATACTAAGTAATGGGTTGTGATAAATATTGTAATTCCGGCTATTGCATAAATGGTAAGCGTTGAACTCTTGATGACTTTCGAACTATAGACTAAGGGCACTGTATTAAAATTACTGTTTGCGAATTCCTGGAAGTTCTAGGGGATCCTTTGCCAAGACCCAGCCAATGTCTGACAGAGTAAATTACTGTGAGTTAAGTTACGTTTGTAGGAGTTGAGGGGTCAAGCGCTCCAGCTTAGTTCAACCTGAATATTTGCTAATGGATTAGCAAATCCAGGATATTAATTATCATATTATTAGTTATTAGGTTAATTTATCTGGTTCAGATATTATACTTAGCTAGAGTTAATGAGTTCTGACATTTTATAGCTGATAACTACTACTCTGGTAATGCTATCTCGAAGAGGTGCCCTCCGCATGCGTTCTCATGATGACGTTGTTGGTCAATGCCCTTGTGGTGATTCCAGTGACCAATGCTACCATTTTGATGATTGGCTAGTGTGGTTATGTCTACGGACTTGGAACGTTATTGAATTATGCTTGTAATCATTAAGGAACAACGAACTGCTGATCATAAATTGTGTAATTCTTTCCAAACTGGCCACTTGTCATGGGCCCCTATTGATTTGAAAGAACTAGTAAAACTATTAAAAGTTTACATAAGGTATAGAGCAATTAACTCTAACCACTAGATTGTTTCAACATTAGCCTAAATTTCAGCAAAAGGACTCAAAATATATCTAGAAAAATAGCTGGTATTTAAAAAATCCATCGTTGTTTATTGCTAAAATAATAATCGTAATGTAATATTTTGATGACTTTCTATTATTCCTCAACGGAGATCACCTTTAGTGTTTAAATTTCTGAAAGCTTTCCATGTTTGTGCACCGTACAACCACTTAGTCAATGACAATAAATCTACACCCTGCTTCATTATCGCGTGGAAGGTTCTGTCTCCACGCCAAATTCATTTAATAAGTATTGCTTCTTCACGTCCCGCTGTCAAAGTACTCTCTATTGTTTGGGTTGAAATTGTTCTCCGCTGATAGTGGGCGCAGCTGCCAGACAGCAAACAGTAGCAGGGAATAGAAACACACTGTGTTCACGAAGTTTGCTTCAGTCCACTCCTGAGAAAGGATAGCGACGCCTGTTCAAAATGCACCAAAATGCTCTACAATTTCCATACTAATATTTATTGTATTTTTTGTGGTCAGTTTAAGTTTATGGTTATTTAATTGGATGACTAACAAACGTCGATAACCTCGACATATCAATAAAAAACACAGGTTGAACGTCCTCAATACCGAAATTCCCAACTTCGTTAATATCCTCTCAGAGAAAATAACCTTTTAAAATTAAATAATAATGCACTATTTAGGGTCATGCATGGACGAAGTGATCTCAATTATATCAACTTTCAACACCTTCCGTTGTCTTTCGTGGTAATGGAGCATGCCA
>QLNU02015003.1:125638331-125648838 GCA_006491805.2 Dysdera silvatica | reverse complement strand
TATAAGGATTCGTAAGAACCGAGAATTTTGCATGTGACTGATTAAAAATATCTTGTCTCAGAAGACAACTTTTTCATCTAAAAAATGTTCTTGGTGGAGCGAAGAAATACCTTAAAGTTAAGACGATGAGGAGTTGGTTGTTTACCATATGAGTAAATGAGATCGTTCAGAATTTGACGTGATCCAAGTATCAGTAAATCCATTCCATCGATGTCACATTGTGCAGATGACTATCAGAAAGTGATTAGTTGCTTTGGGCCGCACAAAAAGACGCCAAGACGAAAATTTCTTGGGAGATGGAGGAAAGTGATCCATGTGGAAGGATGGTAGTCAGACAAAATATTTGTGCCTGAAAAGTGTGGCTTAATAACCTGGCCCATGTGTTATCCCTAAGATGGGTCATAATACTCTAAAAAAAGCATGAGAGGAAGGGAGGTAGGTACATAGAAACATGAATCAATTACTGTTATTCAAATAAATATACCTCATGGAGATTCCTTGTTGAACTCAAAATCCTAATATTTTTGAGTAAACAAATATTTATTTGTAAAAAATTATAATCAAATATGATTGTAAACATGTGATTATAATATATTTGTTCGTACTACTAATGAAATAAATAAAGCCGTGTAACTAAAATGTAAATTATAATAAACTATAAACCAAAGCCCCTACTTAAATATATGTTTCATTTCTCCTAAGTTTTAGTAAAGGAACAAATATAAAATAGGTATCCATGTGTTTTTAATGAAAAACACTGCAAGTGTCAAAATCTGGTTAAAGATAACTTCTTACATGATTTATGCCGAAGTAAATTTATTAAAGTGTGTAGTTTTGTCATAGATCGAGCAGAATATTTGTCTAATTTTTTTATTGCATACAGAAAATTATATTCCATTCAATGAGATTTAAAATATCGACAAACGAAGATTAAAAATCGAGTTACTTGATCTAGAGGTCCGGTTCTGCCACAATCACCGGGTCACTTTAATTTTTTATTGTTCTAAAGCCCTTAGCTCATCGCAGGAATTTTGATAGTTGTATTTTGTATCCATCGCGCAGCGTGTTTGACATCCATTTAAAGGGTAAACCTTACATATCACGACAATACGATGAATATGGATCATTGACCAGGGTTTTGAAGTGGACTAACCTCCCTTGTTTTAATAAAGATGCGAGGAACACATAGAAAACAACGTCAATTTTTATATATATTCCCCACTTCCAAATAGGAAAATAACGAAAATCCTTCAATAAGGGGAAGAATGGAGAGGGGACGTTCGTAAAGAGAAAATTTTCTGCTGCAGAGGATGGTTTTTATGTTAGGATATTGCAGTTTTTTTTGATTATCTGGATTATCTCCAGCGGCTAGTAGATCAAGTGACTCTACTCATTACTACATCTCTAATTTGAAAACGAAATCGCCGTTATAAAATACGTCAACGCTATAAACGGAGTTATGTGTGTTGTAGCGTGTATATAATTAACAAATAAAGGGGTTAGGGAAACAATTTTATAGTAATTTAATATTTTGTAGTAATTCCGTCACTAAATGAAGTTAGCGGTTATAAACTATATTGTTATGAATGATTCACGCAGTATTTTTAACAAGGAAGCTATCTGATGGAGCCAAATTTATACTCCGTGCAGATAAGAGTATCTACAAGCACTTTTAAATTATCTCTTACGATAATATGCGTTATCCACCTAAAAGGCGCGTTTTCCCAAGACCTTAAAAAAATCGATGACACATTAAATATATTCTATAGCAAAAAAAAAAAATCGACGCACCAAGAAGGAGTTGTCCGATTGTAATGAAATTTCGTATGCAAAGACATTTTGACCGAACATGCAAATGATTAAAATTTGGTGTCCAATGAATGAATAGCGGGAACTCCAGCGCATCGGAACTGTGCATATAAAAAGTGCATATAAAACGCGATTCTCAATATGTAATCAAAAATGCTGTTGCATTTTGACTGCGGATATCTTACGTCGACTGTAACAATGCCTCGCCGAAAGATTCGTGCTCATTACGAGCATATGCTAGAGTTGCGCCATTCATCGTCACCATTTGCCGCCCAACATCGACAAGAGCGGGTCATGTACAATGTCCACGACCATTTCCCAACCACCCACCATTACGCCTTCACGCTTACGCCGCAACTCCGATTACAGTGGTGCCGGGCTCGATCAACTTGGAACTGCGCTGACTGGGGACGTATAGTCTTTAGTGACGAGTCCCGTTTCCAACTGTGTCCTGACGACAACCGCAGACGTGTCTGGAGACGTCCAGGGCAGCGTGGGGATCCTGCCCTTACTATCGCACGCCACACATGCCCACAACAGGGCGTTATGGTCTAGGATGCCATCTCCTTTGATAGCCTGAGCCCTTTCGTGACCGTTTCTGGCACACTTGCAGCACAGCGGTACGTTGACGACATTCTACGACCGGTTGTGTTACCGTTCCTTTTGCGACACCCTGGACTTACGTTTCAACAAGACAATGCCCGACCGCACACGGCAGGTATTCCCATGAATTGTATTCAAGATTGCCCAACACTTCCTTGGCAAGCTAGGTCTTCTGATCTCTCTCATAAAGCACATTTGGGACGCTATGGGAAGGCGATTGCAACCATCACAGAATATTGACGATTTATCCCGACGGTTGGAAACAATTTGGCAAGAAATTCCGCAGAACACCATCCGGGATCTTTATCAGTCTATGCCACGCCGGGTGACAGCTTGCATCCAGGCCAGAGGTGGACCAACGCTTTATTGACTTCCTCCCTTTGTAACGGTCAAACTCTGCAATAAATCATTCAATTGTTCTGAAATTTTAATCGTTTCTTTTTCTATGTATGTTCTTCACATCCACCAATTTTTATCGCAATCGGACAACTCCTTCTTGGTGCGTCGATTTTTTTTTGTTATAGATTGTACTTATTGTTATATTTCGCGTGTTTTATCTATTTACAAAAATTTTTGAAGAATTATATCTGTCGTCTGTTTGTTTCAATAACTGTGTTAGCGTTAAATTCTGAAAATTTTAAATCCATTTATTGTAACAATAAATTAATATATCACCTCGCTTTTAAAACATATTTTAAGTTAAATATAGCACTGTATAATTTAAAATTTTAAAGCCCCTTTAAAAGGTCTTAAAAATTTTCAGGAAAGATCAAACTACCATATACTATACTAAACAAATGTGACAGAAAATAAATTATATTTTATTCGGTTGTTCGATCTTTTCATAATTTCTTAAAAATTTTATATTTTTGGAAGGAGAGGTTTGAAATCGAATACTTCTAAGTAACACCGAGAGAACCTGAATATGGAAATTTTGGTATGCAAATTTGTATTTCAGATATAACAGATAAAGTAAAATGAGTAATAATATATCTTGTAGAAATGATATACTTGTATCCATGAAAAGATAATAACATGAACTTATTCATGGTATTTAAATAATATGAACTTATCTATGGCATTGAAATAATATGAACTTCTATCTATGGTATTGAAATAATATGAACTTATCTATGGTATTGAAATAATATGAACTTATCTATGGTATTGAAATAATATGAACTTATCTATGGTATTGAAATAATATGAATTTATTCATGGCAGATAATGACATAAATCTCTATTTTACACAGAAAATGGTTTAACTACCTACGGTAAGATGATGATGACATAATTATATATCTGACAAATAATAACACAAATAAGATATGATAAGCTACTGGAAAACTTATCTGTGAACAGATGCATTCACTATGGCAAGAAAATACCGCACACTTATCTATGATAAGCTGATGGCATCAGTTTATCTATAGTAAGATAATATGGTAAATTTAACTATATACCAAGATAAATACATACGATAAACTATGATAAAAGGCAGTAATAGATCTTATACATGATAAAATAATGGCAGATTTTTCTATAACAAGACTGACTGATATACACTTATCTACGAAAAACACCAAAATCAACTTGTGTATAAAAATTTAGTGTCCTAAACTTATTTATGATAAGAAATAAAGTAAATAATGTTGCGACCTTGCGTGGTTCATTGCAAGGCTTTGATCAGGTGCATTTAGGCAAGTTGTTTCTATTAATATTTCCAAATCTCTGGTTAGAAATTCAGTTTCTATAATATGATATTCGTATTTTCTTAATTGAATTCGCAATTAAATAAATTCGCAATTTATTATTTCAATTTTAGAAACTTAATTTTATGTCCGTTTTCTCGCCTGTTTCAAGTTTTCTCTCGTTAAAAAAAATGTCACTCCTAGTATACGCCATTAATGGAATTGTACAACATATCTTTCAACAAGCCAACGGTTTCTTAACTTTTTCTCTTGCCATTATTCATATCGAAATTTCGAGGTAATTCAAGCATATGTGTATGAGTTAATTGACACTATCTCGTACACGATAATTAGAAAGCATATTAAATTTTACGACTTGAAAACTGCAATCTAATCCTCGTTTGCAAAGCCCTTATGTGGGCGGGGCTGAAGTCCTTGTAGCGAAGTCTTTTCGAAGTTTAATTCTCGAAACAGGATCTAATTCCCAGCAGATAAACAAGTAGTAAAATTTGTTATCGTAAGGGCCCTTGTGTTGATACATGCAAATTTTCACGGATGATCAGATTAGAACAAGATCAAACTGATCACTTTCTTAGACACTACGTCTACGAACTTATAAATTACAAATTTATTAGTCAGTCCCTGATGAACGTAACGATTAGATTCTTGTAATATTTCTTATACCTTGATATCATTGGAAAATCTATCATTTATTGCCGGCGCATTGAACGCTTCGAGTTATTTCTATAATTTGCATAAAGAACTTACAGTACTTTAATATATTTTCCATGTTTATTGGTATTTTAAGAATCATTAATTCCAGTTTTACTATTTTCCTTCATTATCTATTAAAATAAGACAATATTTCGAAACGTGAAAACGTTTTCTATGCACATGCAGTTTAATTGTATGACTATATCATAAAATAAACAGCAGAATATTCTTCTCCCAAATCTGCAGTAATATAAACACGACATAAAAAAAAAATGATCGTTTATAGTAATATGAATGCTTAAAATTAACACTAAATAATAAGTATAATAAGCATAATAATATGACGGAATGAAGATGAAATAGAAGCAATTGTAGATAATAGACGTGTCTATACCCGCAAGACTTATGAACTAAAAAGATCGAATTGCATGTAATCACTAAATATAAAGATCTACAGATCAAAGTCCAAAGATTGTGATAGAAAAGAAAGCAGTAATCATCATCATCATTGTAATAGAAGCATTAGAGGCAAAGCCTACAAATCTTAAACAACCTTACTTTAATACGATTGGAATAGAAAATATAACAATACACCAACTTCTAAAGGCCGCATTACTTACAACTTCCCACATCCAATAGAAGACTAAAAGAAAGTATGCATGATTTCTCAGGTATTGGCGAAGGACCTTCTATCATAGGACAACAACAACAACAGTCATGAACATGATGTCAGTAACATGATGTATTGCGTGTGCATATCATGCTAATGATAGCCATAATAATAAAATAAGAATAAACTTTTACTGGACTTTTCAATTTGTGCTCGATTTGTGCCAATGAAAGATCGATTTTAAATGCAAATAATTTCCATCAACAAGGCTGGTGTTGACAGTATTACGGGATAAAACACTCGTAGAAAAATAAAGATCTCATGGGTCCGGCGGGGTGGGATCCCACAAGTGGTGATGAGAGGTTATGAGATCGCACCCCACCGGACGCACGAGCTTTTTCCTTTGTCTGCGAGTGACTAATCAGGTAATGAAAAAATTTGTAAAATATAAATAGAAAACATACGGTTTAGCAAAATGACGTCAAATAAATAATGAATAGTTATGTTCATAATTTATTTTCATTCTCAAAAATGCATTATTGCTTTGGGAATGAAAATACAGGGTTCGATTAAAATAAGACATATATTACGGTAACAAGTGTTTTTGATGAAACAAAAATACCTTTCATAATTACATCATCCTATCACGTCCTAAAAATATCTATAATTTTGTCTTCTGTCCTTAAAAATATATTTTAAATTATTTAATACTTTTGGGATATTTAACCTGTAAAAGTAGTAAACGTATTTCTTCCTGATTGAGGTTTGGGGTCTGAAAGAAAACTGCAATTTATTTGTATTCTGTTTTAGGTGTAAAAAAATTCTACCGATTTAATTTCCAAACTAAAAATCCCCAAACGCTAGACGATATTTTAATTAGACGCTTAAATTCTTATTTTTTAATTGCTTTTCGTCAGCTTTTAGGTAAAGTAAGTTATTAAAGTTTAGAGAAGAACTTTTTTAATTTTCAATAAATAAGTACCACGATTCAATCCTGATTCCATTTCTAAATTTTTATCTGATACTAGGTTTTGCACTTTCGACAGGTTTTAAGAAATGATTTCGTTCTTGTTGTATTCAATATACTTTTTGCAGTTGTATACCGATTAGTTCCTTTCTTATACAAACCACATTTATAACTTAACTTTGTTCGACTCAACGTGTCCGTTTTTGTTTTTGTTACATAAAAATGAAGCAATCAACCATAAACGAATTGAACGTTAAAATACTTTTTCATAAAATAATAGCAAATCAAATTTATTTTATTTTTTTTAAATAATGAATTCACGATAAGTCGAATTCCGATAAGTTGAATATTCGTGTATGTCGAAGTTTTTACTAAGTCCCGGTCCCGTCTATTAAAATTCAACGTAAATTTTTTCCTTTAGTCGAAGTGGACATCCTTTAATTCGAAGTTCGCTTCAGCCGCGTCTTCACACGCCGTAAGAGTTTTTACTCAATCAGAATCTT
The DNA here is from genome assembly GCA_006491805.2 of Dysdera silvatica. Taxonomy (NCBI): domain Eukaryota; kingdom Metazoa; phylum Arthropoda; class Arachnida; order Araneae; family Dysderidae; genus Dysdera; species Dysdera silvatica. Next base: position 125,641,941 of record QLNU02015003.1, on the reverse strand, counting down.
TATAGCTTCTTGCTTGCATTTCCAAATACCATATTTCAAATAATGAAGTCTTTGTGGTCGTTTGTTAAAACGGTTAATGAATACTGCAAGGTGGTTTTTGTTTAAGCATAGGGTTTTAAGATATGTAAACGAAAATATCCTTAATTTGAAACAAAAAGTGGATTTAACAAATAATACTGAGCATAATCCAAACTTAAGGGAAAAGGATCCAGCAGAGAAATATGGCATTCCACCCAACCTGCTGTTAAATATTTTGATGAGTAAAGAGGAAATAATGAAAAGACGCTAGTGCAATGTTGATCCGAAATATAAGAGACTAAACGCCCATGCTTTTCCTGATGTTGAATCCACTTTTTGAAGTGTTTTAAATCGTACAGGAGCCAGAATGGTAAGATTCCTCTTAGTGGTACGATGCTACATGTAAGAGTTATGGACTTTGAAAGTCTGTTGAAAGTGGAGGGCTTCAACGCAAGTCCTGGATGGCTTGAGAAATTCAAGACAAGGCACAACATTGTGTTCGGGACTTCGAAGGAAAATATGCGTCCAATTAAGACTGTGAAGAGCGAAAAGGCAAAATTTCGCGACGATGTATCGATCGCGCTACGTCATCTTGAAAAGTAGAGATAACGTATACGAAATTTTGTTCGTATTTTTACAAAAGGTAAATAATTTCATAAAATTAGAATTTCTTCAAAAACAATCCGATTTTTTGAGAAAATATAATTAATGTAAGTACCGTTTCCTGCGTTTAAAATATGGCTAGGTAATGCAAAAGTTGCATTGAGCAATAAATAATACAGTACATAAAATTAATAACTTCTAATTCTTAATGTAACGCTCTGCTTTTTGGAAACAAAGTTACTGTATAAAACGATAAGTCTACCTTAGGATAAGTAATTTACGTTTTATACAAGTCCAATCAACAACAAATGACAAGTCGAACTTCCGATAACTCGACGTGTTTAGTCGGTCCCCAAGAATTCGACTTATCGCAAATTCACTGCGTTTGTAGCCAATTAATGATAAGAAGGCCTTTATATATAATTAAATTGCATATATCCTTATATGGTAGACTCTCCCTTTTAACCCTTTAAGCCTCAGAAGGGCCAAAGACGGCCGTGATTCCCTGACTCACAACGGCCTTAGTCGGCCGGCCAGGTAGTTAGCTCTGTTTCCCCCCCTTCTGGCCCATAAGGAGGGAGGGGACCCCCTGTAGCATATACTAGGTATGTATCAAAGGCACGGAATAATGGCGTATACAAAATGCGCACCTTCATAGATTAGGTTACGGATACAAATGCAAATAGCGGTTGGCGGAAAAATTTACAATTTTTGCCAATGGCATTAAATAAACATCAGTCAAAATTTTGTCAACTCAAAAGCCATGTTATGATATTGGGTGTAGGAAGCGTGTCCATATAATTATTTGAAGTCATCACGTATATGTCTCTAAATTACTAAATAGACTAGCTCCATTTTTCACTGATTATGATACTTATTTATTACGTCATACACTATTTAATGTTTCCAGAGACCAAATTAAATACCAACCAAATTAATCATTTCCTTGTATACTTAACAGATAATCTTCAAATTTCATAATTATTTATTAAACATGATTTTTTTAAATATCTGTGATATAGACAGAAAGAAAATAAAATATTTTTTGAGAAAAAAAATATTCAAAAGGAACCTATAATATAAAACCTTCTCGTCCCAATCGCCCTTATTTAAGGGGGAGGGGCAGGACTTTTCAAATGGCTGACGTTTTAATTACCGAAACCCAAAGAAATTAATATTGTTTGATACCCCCCCCTGCAAAAATTACGGATCATCTCTGCAGCGAGATGAAGGTAATTCTTTCGGCGGAAGTGGCACAAAACGATATAAAGCGAAATAATGGACACTTTGGTGCTACATTTCTGAAAAAAATTCGGGGGTGATACATCCACTAGCGGTTTCTGTAAAGGTATTTTTTGTTCTTTTTGGGGACGAGGGCACCAAACTATTACTAGGCGTATAGGTGACATGTTAATTTCATTGTGTATACAATTTTAATGAGCCAAGGCTTATTATATCAGAAATTCGCAAACTCTTGGGAATGACTTGCTGGCGATGTTCGGTAATGTCTAAAGGGGGCAGTATAAGTATATTAAAATTATTATAAATGTTAATTTTTGTTGCAGAATACGCATATGATATTAATTTGCAAATATTAAATAAAAGTGGGAGGGGGGCAAAACTGTAACATATTAAAGTATATAGTATAGAAAACAAATATAATAAATAATATTTATTATACCAATGACTTCCTTACTTCCTGCCGGTTTAAGAATTTTATGGGCCCTAGACTGAAATAATAAAACGGGATAAAAAATGTGGCACTTGTAATAGTCAATCAAAAAAAACACTAGATTTTTTTTTTTTATGTATATTACCTTCAACATTCACGTTTAACAATAATAAAAATCTCTTGGACATTTGTAAATAAACAAGATTAAAATAACGCTTAAATTTTAATAACACAAGGCTCCTTCAAGGTCCCTGTGGGATTCCAAAATGGCGGGGCGTTAGAAATTATTGGGGGGGAAGCACATAGTATATACATTTATGCATTGCAATGTATTCAAAATCTCAATGTAATTCAAATTACTGGAAGGGGTGAGAGCCGGGGCTTACAAGCCCATGTAATTCTTCACCCACTAGCGCACGCAGGAGGTGTTAATGTGGGTTGTAATTCCAAATTCCTATCGAACTTTGTATATTTATATATGGTTATGTGGATTTGTAATTCTGTAACTCTCCGTTGAGTTTATAATGTCCCCCACCCACTTTTTTTAGACTTTATGCCTACGTCTTTGTTTGCGCCTATGCCCCTGCTACTTCGCATTTAGCATTAGAGGTTTCACAAAAAAAGAAATTCAGTTCATTTGAGCCCAGTGGCGTAGTTAGATATTTTGCCGCCCGGGGCGAGTGACTGTCATTGTTTTTTAAGGCCAATTGCCGCCCTCTGAATTGTGGCGCTCTGGCCGAACCCTCTTGCCCCTCCCTATTTACGCTACTGTTTGAGCGAATTATGCGCCCGACTTCTCCTTTTATTTGAAGGGAATATTATGTTTCCAGAGTTGTCACAAATCCACGTGTTTCCGACGTATGACCGAAAAGCCGCGTCGTTATATCCGATACGAATTTCCCTACTTAGAATCTACGTAGACTACAAAATCACCCCCCCAACCCCCCACCCTAAGTACGGACCTTATCCATCATTTAACTCGTCGGCGACTTTTTTGAAAATTACTCTTTAAATAATAAAATTTAAAGATTTATATAAATTGTTTACTGTTCTAACTTTTTATGTAGGCTCTATAATAAGTTATTGCACATGAACTTAAAATTAAGCAATGGTGGATTTTCGCCAAATCTGTTGACCTCAAACCAGTTTAACGAAAAACAACTTTGTAACGGAGTCCTTTGTAAAGAAATTGTCTTCAGCCCTCATGTCGTTAAATCAATTCTATGGCAAAAAGGTGAAAGCGCAGTCTGCCATTCATAAAAATAAAGGGTAGTAGACGAAAGGGGGTAGGAAATTTTTGGGTCAGTCCATTTGGAA
>QLNU02015003.1:125615754-125638231 GCA_006491805.2 Dysdera silvatica | reverse complement strand
AATTTTCGTTGCAGAATACACCTGCAACATTAAATAAAAAGCTTAAAATGTAACATACCAAAGTATATAGTATAGACAATAAATATAATAAACAATATTTATTATACTAATGACTTCAGAACAGTGCCGGTTTAAGAATTTTATGGGCCCTAGGCTGAAAGAATAGAACAGACTAAAAAATGTGGAACCCGTAACAGTCAATCAAAAAAACGCAAGATTTTTTATGTACATTACCTTCAACATTCGTGTTTAACAATAATAAAAATGTCTTGGGACATTTGTAAATAAACAAGATTAAAATAATACATAATTTTTAATATCACAAATCTCCTTCAAGATCCATGTGGGGTTTCAAAATGGTGGGGTGTTAAAAATTATTGGGGGGAAAGCACATAGTATATACATTTATACATTGCAATATACGTAAAATTCCGATGTAATTCAAATTACTTGAGGGGATGAGGGCTGAGCCCAACAAGCCCATATAATTCTGCATCCACTGGCGCACGCAGGAGGTGTTAATGTGGGTTGTAATTCCCAATTCCGATTTTGTATATTTACATATAATAATAATGAGTTGTGGTTCTGTAACTCCCCATCAAGCTTATAACACCCCCCCTTTTAAACTTTATCCCTACGTCTTTGTCCGCGCATATACCCCCTGCTACTTCGCATTTGGCATTAGAGGTTTCATAAAAAAAAAAATCAGTTCATTTGAGCGCAGTGGCATAGCTAGATATTTTGGTGCCCGGGGCGAGTTGTTTTTTAAAGGGTAATTGCTGCCCTCTGAATTGTGGCGCCCAGGCCGACCGCCCCCTTGCCACCCCACTATCTACGCTACTGTTTGAGTAAATTATGCTCCCGACCTCCTTTTATTTGAACAGAATATTGTGATTCGAACGTTGTCACAAATCTACGTGTTTCAGACATATGACTGGAAAGCTGTGTCATTATATCCGATACGAATTTCCCTACTTAGAATCTACGTACACTACAAAATCGCCCCCTCCCACCCTGATTCCAAGAACGGACTTTATCCATCATTTAACTCATTGACAGCTTTTTTGAATAATTACTCTTTTGGGATCGGGGACGTACACTTTGGAAAACGCTGTAAATAATAAAATTTAAAGATTTATATAAATTGTTTACTGTTCTAATTTTCTATGAAGGCTCAATAATAAGTTATTGCACATGAACTTAAAATTAAGCAACGGCGGATTTTCGCCAAATCTGTTGACCTCAAACCCAGTTTAGCGAAAAACACCTTTGTAATGGAGTCCTTTGTAAAGAAATTGTCTTCAGCCCTCATGTTGTTAAATCAATTCTATCACAAAAAGGTGAAAGCGCAGTCTGCCATTCATAAAAATAAAGGGCAGTAGACGAAAGGGGAGTAGGAAATTTTTGGGTCAGTCCATTTGGAAACTGGACTGTTTGTCGACAGAGAGAGCATCGAATTTTTCCCTGCCTGAGGCTTAAAGAGTTAATCGGTTATGGCGGAACTGGTACTTCAATCCTGGATTGGTGATTTGTTCCGTTCAGCTTAACGGAACAAATCCTGGATTGGTGATTTGTTCCGTTAAGCTGAACGACCTGCTACTCATACAAAATGAATGGTCAAATGGATTTATTACAATCTTCAAAATGTATTTGATTTCCAAATGTTTAGTTTATTATTTAAAGAAGAAACCACACAAGTAGCAGTAAAATATTCTACGAGTACCATCTTTATGAAAATTGCGACAGAAAAACTAAACTGTTTAAACTTGTTAAAGAATACTGTAATAATTTGAGTATTTGCGTCAATAACAATTTGCATATTTACGTCACAGTATGGTGTAGTTTTTTGTTTTTTGTTTTTTTTGCGGTCTTGTATCAGGTCTCATATTGTTTTTGACTGCAGTTTGTTCACTTCTTGTTGGGATGGTTCTTGCGTAAAGAGCAAGACAAACACGTTAATGCTTTTTATGGTTTAAAATGTGCAGTTCAATAACGATTCAGGATGAAACTGAGAAAGAAGTTTCTAATTCATTTGTCAATTAAAGCGTCAATTAATTTTAAAAGACGTCTACTTCCATCAAAATGGTTATGGGCCAAGTTCAAGGTTTATTCAAGTCTACTATGAGTTTATCATTCTGCCAAGACAAAATGATGTTCTTCGATTGTGGGGGGTGCCGCATCCGAAATGCTGGATGCTTATCCATGTTTGTGAAACGCCTACATACGACAACGTATTACGAGTGCCTATATATCCAACGCCAATTAATTATGGTTCTTGTGTTTTTAAAGAAGTAAATTTAACAACGAAATATGCATCGTGGTATTAACTAAAGGTGAGAGTTAAACATTATTTAAATAGGAAAGACTTATTTGAACAGTCTAGAAATTTTCACACTAACTTTTAAGAGTCAAAAACCATGCAAGGTTTTTTATTAAATGTAGTCATGTTAAATTCGTCCAACTACAATATTTGGAGTGAATGTATAAAGGTTGTCCTCATGGAACGAGGGATTTGGTATTTTTTTTGATGAAACTGAACCACCTATATATATGATGAAGCTACACAAAAAGAATTGCAGGACTATAATTGAATTAAAACTTTGAACTAATTCAATTTTATATATGAGCATTGATATCCGAAACTAGAATTGGACTAACTGCGTGGCAAATACTTTAGCAGCATTTCGAACCTGTTTTTAGAGAGAGAATAATTCAATTACTGGACGGAGTTTTTTCTCATCGTTATACTTCTGGTGAGGAGATTGAGTTATACACAGCAAAATTACATAAGTCTATATCCAAACTCCGTGAAGTCGGCCATCCTGTTTTTGAAATGTATCAGAGATTTCAATTAATAAGATATTTGGATTCTACATTATCCTATATTCTTCTTCACAGGGATAACACAATTGCCAAATATTGGTCAACACACAAAGCCACCGGGGCGAGATTTTTGTGAGTTTTTCATAGGGGACTTTTTTTATTACAAATAAATTTGACACCCACGTATTAGTAGCTCAAACTAGAGCTATTTCACAAATAGCTCTAGTTTGAGCTACTGAAACATTATTAAACGTTTGATGAAAAACTAATAAAGTGGAAGCAGTTCTGGACCCTGTAAAAGAAAACTCTTTTATACGTTTTAAAATTTATAGTCAGAAAAATGAATCTGATAATGAGAGTTCAGAACCACAAAGCAAACACAGCCCTCAAACTATTCTGACGCCATGTAAAAATATAGCATGGATAATGAGTGCAGTTCCTAGAACGGAAGATTATAGGACTGATATTTGTTAACGCATTGAAGGGACTAAAATTAGATTAAAATCATTTAATGACGTAGAAAAATACTGTAAAGTTAATATCAATTATGATAGGAAGTTATTTGATTTTAGTAAAAAAAAAAAATTAATTTCCGGGAAAATAAAAGATATAACTAATTCAAATCACTTCAGTGAACCTGGTGGCAGCGAACCAGAAGCTAATAATATTGAGATTAAAATCTCTAGGAATTACAAAGATCGTTTAAAAACTCCAAAAGTTAAACAATGGCAGAAAGCAATGTGTGCAGAAATTGACACTATGCAAAATCGTAAAGTATGGGAATTAGTGCCATATCCTAATAAGAAAGTTATAGGAAACAGATGGGTCTACAGTATCAAACAAAATTAAAACAATGAAATCACTAGATTTAAAGCTACGCTCGTGTCTCGTGGTTTTAGTCAACGAAAGGGCGAATTGTATGACGAAGTACTTATACCTGTTGTGAATTTCTCTATAATCAGATTATTCTTTACTGTTTTAGTTAGCTTTTTAAAATGGCATAATTGCCATGTGGATGTAAAGTGTGCATATTTATATGCCGAACTAATAGGAAAAAATTATATGTGTCCGCCTCAAGGTTTTTTTAATCCCGATAAACCAAACTACGTTTGCGTACTTAAAAGGCTATTCATGGTTTACACCAAAGTGGTAGGGAATGGTTTATCGAACTAGATTGTATTCTAGAAAAACTGAACTTTAAAAAGTTAAGATGATGTAATTACGTTTATGTATATAGCATTTATGATATATTGTTAATTTATATTGATGATATTGTTATATTCGCAAAAACTAAAGAGCATGTTAAAAGCGTTATAAATCAATTACAACGTAAATTTGATTCGAAAGTATTAGGGAAAAACTAAGAAATAGGAGTTGAATTTGTTAACCAAGACGGAAAATTATTCTTATATCAAAATAATTATATTAATATAAACAAAATCTCTGGAATGTGTGATTATTATAAGTTATCAATTTTACTTATATCTGAAGGTAATGTTATGTCTAAAGTTGATTGTCCAAATACTGATTTCGAAATTACGAAAATGTCTAAACTACCATATAGAAACATTTTAGGCTATCTGGCGTATTTAGTGATTAGAACTCGACCAGACATCTCCTATGCCGTCAATATTTCATCTCAATTTCAAGAAAATCCAGGATGGAAACGCTGAAATACTATATTAAAATTATTAAGATATATTAAATATACTCAAAACTATAAATGAGATATGTCAACTGCAAAAGTAGAAATCAGTTGTTTTTATGACTCAGATTTTGCAGCAAATCGTGACGACAGAGTGTCAATGGGGGAAATCATTTTATTCATTGGAGATGTCCCCACAACGTGAAGAACTTTTAAGCAAAAAAGCGTGAGTCTTTCAACTATGGAATCAGAATATATTACACTAACTGAAACTTCAAAAGAAGTAATGTAGCTAAAGAATATTTTAGAAGAATGTGTTACTTTGGGCATAGATGAAGTGTTTAGATATTTTGTTATATACGTATAGCATATGATAAAAGTATATATGCATGCACCTTCCGTCAAGTAAATACCAGGAATTTTCAATAAAACAGAAAATATTGGTCTAATCGTCCAAATTTCTTTTGTCGCCTTCAGAATAGGCCTCATGTGATGGGATATACTTACGCCAATGTTATTATTTTATTTGTAGCCTTATAGGCACCTTACGGTATGGCCCGTAGTTCCTTCTGGAAATTTTATTTCATGGATTCAATGGACTCAAAACATTTTTGAGTTTGGGGAAGTCAAACGGAGCCAGATCTAGCGAATACGGTGACTGTTCGGTGGCTTTTGTTGAGCTTCTGGTCAAAAATTCACACACAAAAGCCAATATATAAGTTGGTGCATTATCATGCTGCAAAATCCAAGAATTATTCTTCCATAAATTTGGTATTTTCCTGCAAATTTTCTCTCTCAAACACCTCATAATAGCCAAAAAATATTACGGTTTGACTGTTCTCCCCCCTCTAAAAGAAATTTGGACTGGACACCACCAGGATACTCACCGTAGGTCTTTTCAATATTTCCAGCCATTTAATACAAGAAATTTCGTTGGCAACACAAAATTTTGGGCACAATCTCCTTTTTCGTTATTCTGTCCATTTTAAAAATCGCAGGGAAAAACCGGGAGCAACTAACATAACCAACAGCTGTAAACAACCTGATCGATAGATTGGTACATTCGCACTAACTTACAGAAAAAACAATTTTTTTATGACTCTCACATGGGCGTTTTAAATAAATAATCCCCGGTATTTATTTGACAGAATATATCTGAACTTACCATGAAATTTTGACACATCCTCACATGAGAGACGATCTATGTTTCGAAGTAAATATAAGTATGCTTATAATGAAACAACAATATTAATCAACACTTATTTGTGGTGATTTTATGGCTTTTATGGCGTGATTAGATGGTGAAACGTTCGAAAGAAAATAAATATTTCTGCGTTCGGTGGGACCTGAACCCACGACCTTCCACTTGCCGGGCGGAGGCTCTGCCTACTGAGCTACGAACGACAATATCTAATCTCTTTACGAACGTATATAAAGACTATTTACTGATGCCAGTTATTTCGCAGAATGGTGTAGTACATGGACTACTTTTTAAACCAAATTACGAAGAGACCGGTATTTAATTTAAATACGGATAAATTCATATAAATAAATTTATATAAATAACCGGATAAAAATATATGTAAGTGTTGAATATGGTAATGGTACAAATGTCAATGTTTGTGTCAAGCTTCAAAAATCTGTTCTTGTAGAATTTCCGAAATTTAAGCAGCAGAGAATACCCTCACCAATGTATATTATGATTACGCCCTGTTTTCCGTAATAATGGAAGTTTTCTACTCTGATGCCCTTTGTTCTTGATGAATAACTAACAATCAACCTCTTCTTTTTCTCGTAATTTGATTGTCTGTCAGTATTGTTAAAAAATGGTGGACTTTGGATTGGATTATGAAGTCAGCTTCCACATTTATGCAATACGTTGCAAGAAAACACATTTGCAAGTATATATAACGTGTCATAGTAATATATGTATGAATATTATAATAAAATTAATCAATATAGGTTGATGAACAGAATATCGATGTAAAGGAAACTCCGCCACACTATTATTGCACTTCACTGTACATACTCGAGATATGCAGTGAATCATCATTGACAGGTGCAGCGGAATGAGTCAAGCCTGTGGAATTTTATGGCATTTTCTTTTTAATGCACATTCTGAAAAATATTTCCTGCAAGATTTACATACATGGATCAAATTATTATACCGGATTGGTAACTAATATATACTGAAAACTTATTTGCTCCTATTAATTATGCACAGAAAAGTTGTTCAAATATCCGAAGCAAAAACTCTTTAGATACGGTTTTGGGCTGTTTTCAATTCCTACATCATATCTTCTATTGGACTTCAAGTCTCAAACTGATAATAAAAAAACTAGCGACTGAAACTCAATGATAGTTTTAAGCCTCTTTTTGTCTAATCCTGTAGGCAATTTCTGCAGAATAAAGATTTTTTCCCATAAATTTTAATGGTGTTTCTCCTTATGATAGTTCGGCAAAGCACTGAGCCAACTGGGCCACTAATTGTTACACGAAATCATAGGATTTTCGTAAAAGCGGCGACTCCCGTAGACTAGAATATAAATAACGTCACTGAGAGGTTGATGCAATTAGAAATAGAGAATTATAAAGGATATGCTTGTGCATTATGTTTGGGCTGAGAAAAGAGCGTTAAGCAGCGATTGAGAGGCATCTCGGTGAATGGCGTTTAAAATGGCATTTAAGGCAGCATTAAGGGGTGCTATGGAATGCTAAGCACTCCTTAGCACTCCTTAATGCTGCCTTAAGGAGTGCTAAGGAATGTTAAGTGAGCGTTAAATAGCGTTAAGTCTTCAGTGTTAAACGTTGGCCGTGAGATGTATAAGGAGCTCGATAACTCAGCTGTTGACTTTTTAGATATGCTTTCTGTGAGCGTATTCACGTGACTTTTTGTTAGCTGGAACCATTCATACAAGTTCAATTCTCATTCTTCCATTAAGAACATACGTACGAACGCACGTTAGAAATACGGAATATTCCTGAAGAAGAAGCTAAGAGACTCCCGAAACTAATGAATGAGGTAGAATTGCCGATGAACTCACGACAATATGTTTACCAAACCTGGGCGTACAACATCTTCACGATAACTACTTTTTACCATTCATTTAATTTATGTGTATAAGGTGTTAATTAAGTATGGTTTAGTCAATTAAATGTTAAATAATAATAGTGTTTTATTATTTAGCTTATTAAAACATTACGTCTGAATTGCTAATGACGTGAGTGTTGGGAGGCCACGTAGTCTGGTGTACGATTCCGTTATTGTTCTAATTCCCAATTTTTGTTATTATGCTTTTATAGATATTGTTATGAATTATGTAAATTACCGAATAGTTAGATTGTACATGTCATGTTATTAAGAGGTCATTGCGTGATTACGTGTACTGTATTGCTATAAATTCTAGTAAATGATTATTGACTGTTCGTGCATAATGAGTTAAAAATAAGTACGTTAACACATCATTAGTCCGATGGATATTTTACAAGCAGCTGTTTTGCTTAAATGCTGTGTTTGTCGTTACAGCAGTCACGATATGTGCGACCGAAGGACAAAGGTGAAACCTGAGTCCAACAGAAATCAGACGATGGGCAGGTTAGCACAGGTTAGGAAAACGTTAATATCATTCCTAACAATCATACGAATACTTTGCTTGTATGTAGTCATAGTGTGTTCAATTTTTAGCGGGTTTCAATAGATATTGAACCCGCTATTGTTTTGATCTTTATATCTTTCTGGCTGTTTGACCGTCTGCCTGCCTGCCTAGCTGCCTATACGTAAAAAAGGGTAAATTAAAGGTCTTTCCATAAATAAAACAATGATGGCTATTGTTAACGTTGAAAACCTACCGAGTTACTTGAGAATTAGAGAGTTGCGGATTAGAGAGTTGCGGATTAATGTTAATTGAACCCCGCTAAATTTAAATATCGACCTTAGGCAATTTTCTTTCACTAGCTTATTCTAGCTATTTAAACCTATATAAATACAAGCGAGTGTGGGTCAGAAGTATCACTTCTCTTCCCAAGAACTAAGTCTCGCCCAGCTCCATGCTAAATATACCGTTCTCTGTACAAAGTTAATGAACGTTCTTTGCAGAATTAGAGTTTAATAAACCCGATTTGTCACTTTTGTCTCTCACTATATATACAACTTGTGATATATTACCAGCATTCACTTCTACTTAAAATATTTGTATATGTGGCAGGTGAAATATCGAATTAACTAAGGTTGCATTTAAGCGCATAGCGCTTTAAAAACTGTAAAATTGAACAACATAAAACTTATAAATAGTAAATCGGAAACTGAGCAATATTGAAGAGGTATACGTTTCAAACAGTTCGAAGTAATTTAAAGACAACTGCAGTTTAAACTAGGAAAAGATTGAGGACATTTTCATTAAGGACAAAAGTTTTGACATGAAACAATTTTATATCAATGCATGAATATAATGCAAGTAAAATTATGCTTAAATAAATAACGAGAGGGAAAAATTTATGGTCATGAGATATTTCCTTGGCGCTTTAAAAATTCTTTTCGATTAATGCAGTGAAGCTAGATGAAACGTAAAAATCATTCTTGCATAAGAGAAATATATGTATGAAATGTAGAAAATTTGCATTAGCATAAAAGGTAACAGCGCTAGATAAAGGTCGCGGATGAAGGTTTTCCAAACCTTCGTTATCTATGTACTGACGAGGATAGAAGAGTAAAGAATCCATAATAAAATTATATTTCATAAATGCTTCAGTCACTGCTTATTCAGGGAGTTTAATTACGGCATGTGATCATCTATGACACATCGTACCTGGCTGAGAAATTCTCCCACAAAATAATTTGAAAATTTTGAGAGTTTGGATAGAATTTTGCCGTTTCAGTTAACCTTACGGAAACTAACTATATTTTAATGAATTTCTCCACAGTTTGTCGTTTCTCAGAAGCTCATAAGGCCAGTTAAATTTCGCGTGAGATTCAGTGAACAAACTTAAAGAAATAGAGAGCTAAGGAGAGTATCCGGTCGCAAAATGCCCAGCTACCCTGAAATGATACTGAGGGGAGGAATCCGGGCAACGCGTGCATTCGTATCTAAATTAATTCAGCAGACTTGGAGCATTAGTAGCAGCAGACTGGCAAAATGAGATTGTGAGGCAAACTAGTGACCGGTTATGCGCTGGCCTTCAGGTCGCCGGTTGACCGGCAATTGAAAGGCCATCAGTTATAGGACTCTAAGGACAGCCATGTCAGGAAGTATTACATCCTCGTACCTTTGTTTCATATGCACGATAGTTAAAGACTGACAGTGACAAATAGTTCTCGGTTTAAATATCGAATTTGGCAGCTTCCTCTTCGTGTATTGGCATAAATTTCATCGTAATTTATTATATAATACTTAGTCGAGTTTACAGCAGTACTTTTCTCGAAGAACTTCGATGCATTTGCGCGACCACACATTGAGACAATCTCGATTCTAAAGCAAATATAGGTTTAAAAAATTATATATCGCTCAGACACTCCATTTAGGACTTTAAGATTCATTTGGGTTAGACATTACTTTCCACACTGTGCAATGTCCTGATTGTTGATTTGATGGTGTCTCTTTCCAATATCAATAATTTTATTTCTGTTTTTTCATTATGTCCGCAAAAATAAAACTTTTTTTTTGTGTATAATTTTAACACTGGTTTTGCTTTTCCTGAATACGACTTCTAAGGACTGATAAAGTCATATAAATGGTGGTTTATATCATATACACTCAAAGATATATAAAAAACTGGAAAATGACAATTCTTGTACCTAGTTTACTGCATTCCGTTATAATGGCTCCTAAATAGTCAAACTGCTGCACCCATCTTTCAAAGCTAATAGATATTTCTTCCTTTTTCAAGTCATTCATACCTTGTAACATTCTTTTACAGCTCATTATATTTTTATATTTCCTAAATAAGTTACTATTTTGGTGAATTTGAATTAAGGAAAAATACACCCTATGAATAGATTAGAAATGGAAGAGGGAAGAAAGCGATAGATTGTTACAAATCTCTTCTTCATATAGTTAATGTATTATATGAATATTGCTTTATAATGCATTTGTCTCACCTAGCTACATAAGATTTCGCATCATTTTATAAATTTCATGGAAAGAAGAATGTTAGTGCTGATTCTGTTAATTTTTTAAATATCTGCATCTTAATTTTTTTACATTATACAGCGTTCATCAAATGCCCTCACTTGAGAAAATGATATATAGGGCAGAATAAAATTACAGTCAATACAAATTAATTATTAATTAATTTTTAATTTAGAGGGAGAAAATTCGCAGAATTTTAGGCACTGAAGTTCATAAATTTGCGGTGTTAATTTCGAACTGCTTTTGAGTTATAGATAATGCATTTCATTACCTGGACATAACTTCTGCAATTTTTAGTTAATAAAAGGGACAAATGGTAGGAGAAAAATGAAAATTTTGTCCTGTGAGTACCACTGTTTTGCCTTCAGAAAGAAACACATTTAAAATAATTTTCAAAATCTGCTTTGCACTTAAAAAATCATATCTATTTGGAATTTTCTAGAGGATTTCTTATGATTGTAAAATCCTAGGCTCCAAATAATATGATAATTGCTTTCCTTCGTTAATTTTTTTTACATCAGATTTATGCATCTAATTAGGTTCATCAAAAGTAAGAGGCTTTCGGAAGAGATGCTTTCATTTTTTTACGGGGAATTGCGGACCAGTATTCGAATTACCTATTTTTTTCTACATTCGCCCTAAGAGGTATTTTTTTCCCTAGTGGTTTTTCCCTTTTTATGGTTAGTTGTTTTCCCCAAAACTTATCAAAAATTAAGAAAAAGGGTAAAATGTTGTTTTCCTTTATGATTTTCTGCTGAGTGCCAGCATTAAACGACTAGGTGAGTTGGTGTATTTGTAAAGAGAAATAATGTTAAATGATTGGCTGATATTCGTTTTTTTTAGTTAGGATAATTAATTTATTTTGGAGCGTATACTTTGAGATTCTTTACACCCTACATGTTATATTTAAATTGTAAAAATACCGAGTTGGATTTATGCTTATTTTCTGTGAATATTAATGCTTTTTTATTATTGGATCTCTGTGAGGAGAGAATTGAGTTAACATTTGGGAAAACGCAAAGAGCAAAATAAAATCTATTGGGCTAATATAAAATAAAAATATGATTTTCATTAAACAAAATAGCTTTTAGTATTTTGTAAAATACTAAAAGCTATTTTAATGGCGTGTGTTTCAATAAGTGCATATTCAAACATGATGTGCTTATGTAATATAAATGTGTACACATTGTATGTACAGAGTGTTCCAGAAGTGTGCAAAAATTTCCATAATTCATTAAAAAGAAAAAATATTTGTGTATTGATGTGCGATTGCATAAAAAAAATGAACAGCATGGAGATGGATTTCTTTTCCCGAAGGCCAAGCAAATTTTCAATTGTGGCACCACACTCATCACATTTCCGGGATGCTAGTTTTTCAGCACATTTGAATAAGAATCATCACCAAAAGTTACTGCAACTGTCCACGATCTCCGAAATTGATATCTTTGGATTTTTCATTATGAGACAATTGAATGTCCCGCATGTGTACCTGAGCAGCTTATCTTCCTTAGGTTAATTAAAAAACACGATTTGCTCGCTGTCATTTGCATACAACGGTATGCTCACCTTTGTGTGGCGTTCTAAGTAGCATGCAAACAATAATCTAGCTTGATAAAGGTAAAAGTAATTTTAGAAACGTCACAAAATCTTTTTTTATATTTGGACTGGTGAAAAAAATTACTAGTTATGTTTCCATATGTTTGTGGACATATTAAATATTTATTGTTGCAACATACTGCGTTTTCAGAAAATGATTTATAGTTTTCAATGATCAGGTGATGATGATAACTGTGCCGTATATTTTTTACATGAAGGATTCTCTTTTTGTGCTTAATTAACTTACAAACCGGACTTTATTATGAAAGGCTTCTATTTCTATGGACTATTGAGATATTTGTGCACCTTTGGGAGACATCATATACAAATACGTATACAAAACTAAGGTTATACTAAAAGTTAGTTCAACGGGAGAGGTACATATTAGCTCTGTAACTCTTGATGTAATTTATTTGTAAAAAATCATTTTTCAGAAAATTTAAGAGCTATGAACACTTAATAGAATTACAACAAATCAGATTTTTTCCGGCATCCTATGAAGGAGAATCCACGATTAATTAAAATTGATGCAAATATTAAAAATCAAAAGAAAAATTTGCAAAAAATTGATTTAGAATAACAAATTTTCTTACAGAGTCTTGCAAAATTATTGGAAAATGAGTGTTGACATTTATGTAAGCACATTTTTTATCCTAAGTATGTTTTTTATGAATTTTTGTTTTCTACCATCAATTTTTGTACCATTTTTGATCGTGAATTCTCCTTCACTGAATGCCTGAAAAATTTTGATTTTGTTAATCTATTAAGTATTTATAGCTCTTTAATTTTCTGTAAAATGATTTTTTATAAATGAAGGACATCGAGTGTTACAGAGCTAAATATTTACCTCCCCTATTGAAATTAATATTGACTGTAATTTTAATTTTAGACACGAGTTTATATTTCTGTATATAATCGTTTTTAAGCAAACAACCGATTTATATTTTTTACTCCATTTCTTAAAAAGGCACAACAGTTTCGCAAAACACAAACTCAACCAGAAAAGAAATAGATCTGTGTAAAATTAGAAATGGTATCTATTTCTGAAAATTATTGGCGAATATTAAATAAACTGCTGTAATTTTCATATCATATTATTTTGGCTAATGTGCACATTGCGTGCTTAGCAAATGCCGGATTCGGAAAGCAAAATTACGAAAACACAATCAGAACTCGAGTCTGGAAATGGGTGTATTTTTAAGCCCGGCTTATGAATCCTAGACGATCGATTTAAACGCAAGTATAAATTAAATGTCTCCATGACAACGTTGTTTTCGATAGTCTGTTATTGCGGGAACATTTAAAATAAGGTGTCACACAAACGATTCCAACCTTTTGACACTTTGTATTTAATAATGACACATTTCAGTGATTTACTTTGCGCAACTACTTGGAAATTGAAGCCCATTTAAAAGTAAAATGAAAGAAGAATATACACAAAGATTACTTTCAGAAATTATACTGCAACATACAAATTTGCCAGTTTCTTCAAGCACAGTAAGTGATTAAAAATGAAATGTCTTGGTTTTGGAACAAAGTTTATTAAAATTTATTAAAATACAAATTGCAATCTATGTGAATTTACCCAATATATAATTATCAAACATGAAATATATTTTCCCCAAAGGAAATTATAGAAGAAAAGGTAAGATTTATTTTATTATGGTTATTGTTTGAGAATTATGCAAATTGGGACGATAGATATGCGATTAACAATTATATCATGTTCAACGATCTCACTTCTACTAGCAATTCATACTTTATTAGTTATTTGTGACAAAACTATTGTTTTAATATTTCGTAGTCATGTATTAATATATCCGTCTTAAAATACTCCATTATTATCAGTATTTACCTTCATTGAAGTATAATTTTAATACAATGGCGCACATCAAAATTTAAAATAAACATATTTATTGAATACTATATCAAGTAATGTAGGATTAGAAATTTAATACAGTGATATGAAATTTTAAAATATTGGATTATTTCAGTGCAATTCACTTGCGAAATAATTAAAGGGAAATATAATTATTTCAAATAAATATTATTTTAAGATATATTTTATCCCTTTGTTTAATTTCTCATATTGCTATTCTTGCCCTTAACTGAAACCACAAAAGAATTAAAATGTAGAGCCAACTTTTCAACATATATTGTAAAAATGACTACTTAAATACGTCTGAACAAAGTCTTGCAAATGACGTACTATTGACTAACTTGAGAAACCGGACGCTGATTTTTTAAAATAGGCGTGTTGTTTGAGAAATGTAATTGTAAATTGTAATTTGTTTGAGAAATGTGATTGTAAATTGTAATTTGTTTGAGAAATGTAATTGTAAATTGTAATTTGTTTGAGAAATGTGATTGTAAATTGTAATTTGTTTGAGAAATGTAATTGTAAATTGTAATTTGTTTGAGAAATGTAATTGTAAATTGTAATTTGTTTGAGAAACGTAATTGTATATTGTAATTTGTTTGAGAAACGTAATTGTAAATTGTAATTTGTTTGAGAACTGTAATTGTAAATTGTAATTTGTTTGAGAAATGCAATTGTAAATTGTAATTTGTTTGAGAAATGTAATTGTAATTTGTAATTTGTTTGAGAACTGTAATAGTAAATTGTAATTTGTTTGAGAAATGTAATTGTGATTTGTAATTTGTTTGAGAAATGTAATTGTAATTTGTAATTTGTTTGAGAAATGTAATTGTAATTTGTAATTTGTTTGAGAAATGTAATTGTAATTTGTAATTTGTTTGAGAAATGTAATTGTAAATTGTAATTTGTTTGAGAAATGTAATTGTTTGTAATTTGTTTGAGAAATGTAATTGTAAATTGTAATTTGTTTGAGAAATGT
Organism: Dysdera silvatica; assembly: GCA_006491805.2. Lineage (NCBI taxonomy): Eukaryota > Metazoa > Arthropoda > Arachnida > Araneae > Dysderidae > Dysdera > Dysdera silvatica. The sequence goes on along the minus strand of QLNU02015003.1, from coordinate 125,623,184 downwards.
AATTGTACATTGTAATTTGTTTGAGAACTGTAATTGTAAATTGTAATTTGTTTGAGAAATGTTATTGTAAATTGTAATTTGTTTGAGAAATGTAATTGTAATTTGTTTGAGAAATGTAATTGTAAATGAAAACGGTAGAATGAAACAAAAATTTAAATACAGATTGGAACTTATAACCTAAGCAAATCCATGATCTACTTGTTGAGGTTTCGTAACAGTGGATATCACTTTTTGTAAGCAAAGTTGTTAGCCACATATCCAGCGAACCAACAGTTTAATAAAGAGTGCGTACGCTAATTTCACCAAAGGAACAAAACCAAGGTCCTCAGAAAATGATCCACGCCAAGCGGTACATTAATATCCAGACTCTGAGTTTTTGTATGGCATAAGAATAATGGTACATTCTTTTGCAGGATGTCACCCTGTCAATTTATACCAGAGCTTGATGTTGCTAAAATTGCGATGAGCTTACGTGGCAGATAATATTTCCAGCATTGTGTGCCCTTAAGTCGATTTAAAATTAAACCATGGTGGAAAGAGTAATTAATTTCACGAGAACGACACCGCATGAGGGGGGGTATTGGGTAACTTGTTGATGGACAATTTCTCAAATCCTCAGTGTGTGTGTGTTCGAAATAGACGCAGAGAAGGTCATATTATAATAGCTATTTTAACGAAGGCGTCAAAACTTGTTTTCTGTCAGTTGAAAAGAAATGACATAAAAAACCAACTAATATTTACTTCTTTATTTTTCCAAGCGTTTTTAAATACCCAATACTTTTTATATTTAAAAGTGTATTTGAGGAAATATAAAAAGTAAATTTGTGGATTAGATCAGTGGTTCTTTAACTTTCCTAAACCGCTGACCCCCCTTTAGAGGTCACTCGTCTTCGCGGACCCCCAAGAATTAACTCAAAGTTTAAAGCCCGGAATTTGCATCATATGTATTTATTTCTAGTGTTTCATCACTGATTTTCACTATTTAAGGAAGGAATTTTTCGTCCCCTCATAATTTATTCTTAGCATTAAAGAGCAAATGCTCGTGTCTTAGTACTTTTCCGAACTTTTATTGGACATTTGGAGGGTCTCGCAAATCCCCTGATAGGGTCCTGTAGTCCCCAGGGGTCCGCAGACAAAAATCGAAGACAACACTCAGTGGATTAGACTAAGAACATGTATATGTTATATACGAAATTTACCACAAACGATTTGGTTTTATATGTTTTATGGTGTAAGGATAAGTAAAGTCATGATAAATCAGACCCTACACTTTTACAGACCTCTGTTACCTTAGAAGCCAAACTGCAGACCACGGTGTGCGGAAAACTAATTGCGGTGTGCAGTACGAAGAGTCTTCCATTGTACCACCGAAATCGAACAAGGTATAACGGTATGATTTATGCAGGATATTCAAATACAGTGCGTCTCGGGTTTATCTCAAATATTGTCAAATAAGTACGTAGAGAAATGCACTTATTGACAAGCCTAAGAAAATTCTGGGGAAAAGGAAGAAAATAGGAGGTTTACGTAGATTTCAGGTTTAAAATTTGTTTCTAAAAAGGTGTGTTTTATTTTACGTAATCTGTTTCTCAATAAGAGATTTTTTTGCTTTTTCCCAGTGTCATAATAAAAATCACAAACAGCTAATTAAAAAGTAAAAGAATGAAATAAAAAAAAAGCAAAAATGAATGATGTTTCTGAAATAGATGAGTTCTCAACCTGAATAAATCACATGATCCTGAAATAGATGCCCTTTCTGAATGAAATCGCTGTTGTAAGTAAAATAATCAGTTTATGTTCCACGTCAACAATTTAACACATTTTCTAGTTCCCACAGCGAGTTAAACCTCCTTTATATCCGAAAGAGAACGGAAATCGTAAAACTGGTTACGTACTGAATGTCTGTTGCTCGTTGTTAAGGTTTTTCATCAGTTTGGAATAATTTAGCTATCATTTATTCAGTAAATAGTCTTTATATACGTTCGTAAAGAGATTATATATTGTCCTTCGTAGCTCAGTGGGTAGAGCCTCCGCCCGGCAAGTGGAAGGTCGTGGGTTCAGGTCCCACCGAAGGCAGAAATATTTATTTTCTTTCGAACGTTTCACCATCTAATCACGCCATACCATCGGCGTTGGTATCACTACGCCAATAAACGTTGATTGATATTGTTGTTTGATTTAATCTGCGTAGTGTTCGATTTATATAAATAAATAAATAAATTTAGCTATTCTCGAAACTACGAACAATCACATGCCACAGTCATGACAGCTTGATTTATTCACTATCGTCTTTATAAATATTGTTGAATATTTTTATATAAATTCAAAATAGCCTTATTACTGATTGATTTCTACCAACATCCTTTATGTCATAAATAAATCCAAAATTAGTAAATGACTGTATAATGATATTAGTTAAATGATGCCTTACATTAACCCTATTTTCTTAATTCATATGCTATCTGCTCATTTATGTAGCTTAGGTGCAGAAAGCAATTTTGAACATGGTATTTTTAAATAATTGCCCAGCTAAATTAAGTCAAAGTCATTTAAAAAAAAAATATTCAGATTCTTGTTTTAAATATTTATGTTATCGAAATTTCTTAATTCAAACACTCAGGGGGACAAAAATTCATTCTTTTTTAAAACTTATTTCTTATTATCTGCAAAAGATTATGACTGCATTGCAATTCCTGAACAATTTTAGGATTACTTTCATAGAAAACAATTTGCGTTAAAGGAAATTTGCTTTAAGCCTTTTCGCATTAAATATATTCGACTTTGCATATATTTTTATATTATAAAAGAACATTTACATGATGATAACTAGGTGCTTACTGAGAATGTGGTTATTCAATATGCATTTCTTCCAACATCGAACTGCAGGACTGTTTCCATGATTCAATGTTCATACAGTCTACATGTGAGCATGAGGTTTAATTAAAACATATTATAAAAATATGATTATATTTACTAATATAATTATAAAAACATAACAGGAAGAACAATTATGTTTACAATATTCATCAGCTGGTTTCAATTGTTTATAAAAATAACATTTTGTGTGGACTGTTTCTTTTTCAACAAATCAAAACGTAGATTCTATTTATCCGTCCACTGAAAAGGCCTCAGAAGCGTAGCCAGGGAGAGGTTAGGGAGACTTTACCCCCATCGCAATGAAGTTTTGTATAATTAACATATTAATATATAAGCTGTAGCTTTGTAACCCCTCCCATAAAGCATATAACCCCCTTATGAATTTTCTGCTTACGTCACTTAGAGGTCTATGTTTCAAATGCAAGGATATGGAAGAATTATTTAAAGAACATTTTAATGAAGTAGCAAAAATTTCTTAATAGAAATAGATTTTTGGAATTTTGCAAAGTAACCAGAATATAGGATAATTAGTAAATTAGCAGAAAAATGAGTTGCACACGTTTTTAATAAAAAGTGAAGGAATCAAAATCAATGAGTTTTATGGACTGCGTCTTTTATCTCCGACATCGATTTACTCTATGGAAGGGAACACCAGGAGAATCCAGAAATGTGAAATTCGCAAAAGGGCGCAACGTGATTGGGATTCTTTTCATCGACTTAGAATATATTTCGCATAACTCTCGATATTGTAAAAGTTTTCTTCCTTTGAAATTTTCTCATGTCTTTTGAACGACGTTAGCTTTCAGAAGAAGAAGACGATCTTAGAACCAATATGTTATGCATTCATTCCATCGAAAGAGCGCGCCCTTTCCTCACGTCCGTAAAGAAATATTTAAATAATTTTGGTTAGATATTACAACGCTTTTTGGTTTTACATAATCCATATTTTAAACGATGGCAAGAAGCATTTATGAATAAGATTAAAAAAATATCACGTGAAATTTTAATAACCTACCAAAACTTTACAGTTCTTACAAAAATTGCAAATTTTTAAAAAAGGAAGAGGAAGAGAGGGAAGAATGGATGGATGGAAGGAAGGAACGAAGGAAGGAAGGAAGGAAGGAAGGAAGGAAGGAAAACTGGCGTCGTGAAAACGCGTTCATTTACCTTGCCATTAACCTGGGTTTGATTCCTAATGTTATCGTGAATACGTTCCGTTTTCTTGCCCACCTTTGTCCTGAGTTTGGTGGCATTCCCTGGGCAGCAGACGTTCAAATACCTCGGTGGTAAATTGCAGGTCCAGCCCAGAATAACCTCTGCTGTCCTCGGGCTGTAGAAACACACAAAGAAAGAATAAATAGTATGTATACCTCAACAATTCTTTTTTACATAAAATACAATTCCCATTCCCATTCATAGCGCCATGGTTATTTCGACATTACAATTATTAATATTTGATAAAATAATTTTATTGACCCTTAATTTCTTCGGTGCTTTCCAATTTTAAATAATGGAAAGACTGGCAAATATTATCATTAGACTATTATTATTTGAGTTCATTATTGTAAGATCAAAAGCGTGGAAACATGCCCCTATTAATTTTGAATAACTCTGATTCTCAAAAGAAAGCCAAAATCACGAAAGCGTTTTAAATTATTTTCAATAAAAAAACCGGTAATGATGGTATTTTTAATTTTTTTACAAAAAAGCGGTCGCTGTGCTCCAAAATTTATTTTTATTATACCAGCAATCATTAAATGTGAAAGATTCAATACATACTGCAACTTATTAACCAGTTTTTGCGCTAATGTTTTTAATCAGTTAATTTACAATATACATTAATCTTTTACGCTGATTTCTAGTTTAATTTAGGAATAAACAATTGCAAGAATATTGTTTTCTTAACTCATGAAAGAAATATGTTTGTATGCGTTAGTGCTATGAGATCGATTCTTCGCAATGCGAGGAGGCTTTGGATTATTTGTAAATTTCATAAATTTAAAAAAACATAATAATTTACCTAAGATTTGAACTCTTCGCTATAATAACTTGATTATATATTTCCTTGATTATATATTTCCTTGATTATATATTTCCTTGATTATATATATTTCCTTATTAATGTATCAAAATTAATTTGTTTTAAACGCAGTGTACCTCCCACTGGTTTAGAATAAATGATTTTCAATGCAAAAATCAAATTGAGGTTCCTGAAAAGAAAATTTTGTCTTCCAAATATAGAACATACAATTAAATCGTCTTTCCACTAGTATTCCAATAGAATTTCTTTTTCTAATTAAATTTAATAAGATCTTTGGCAGCTACTTAAATAAAAACGTATTATATTCATTTTGATTGATTGATTGTTTGGCTTTTTTATCAATCAATCAATCAATCAAAATGAATATATTTTGAAACACCAGAATATTGAAGATTCTAGTAAAGCAATTTAAATTCTACTTCTAAACATTGAGTTAAATTGTGAAGATATTTATTTCCTGCAAACTGGATGTAGCTCATTATATGTTGGTTAAAATTTATTTAGCTATATGGTATCCTATATATAAAGAGTTATTATATTATTATGTCATTATGCAAGAGTTAAGTTATTCGACAAAAATAGGGAGCATTATAAATTAAAGTATTATTTATAACTATAGTATTTTTAATGTCTATGTAAAAAATTATCTATGACGATATTTACTCCGGTCCCGGCATATATTGAATATATCATGTTCAACCTCGTTTATGATGATAAATTTGTATCATGATAGTTTCCTGGATCCCATAATTATCAGAATAGGATGATTTCATTGCATTAAATAATTAATACCTCATCCCACAACACACAGTCTTACATAAATGATCATCGAATGTTGAAGCACTTCAAGCTGTTTAACTTCGGATGATATAATTAATGCTTACAGGATAGTATGGTAGTGGGTAAAATATAATTTAATTTTGTATAATGATAGTCCATAAGTAAGTTAATTTATATATAATATTTATAACAATTAATCTATGTTTCGTTGATCGTAAGAGATTTGTAATTTTTATTTCAGAAATGGTGATAGTGGTGAGGTTAGTAGTATAATATACGGTCTCATCAATATATTACAAGTCATGTTTCTAAACTATAACAATGAAAATTCAATTAACGTTTCAACGTTTATTCAATATTTTTTTCTTCAACGGTCGTTTTTTCTTGCCCGACCAGGCAGAGAGAAAACATTTTTTTTTTCTGCACCAACGTTTCACCATCTAACCATGACATAACATTGGCGTTACTATTACTACGCCTAAAAACTTTGATAAAAATTGTTTCTTAATTTAATCTGCGTAGTGTTCGACTTATATAAAAAAAGTATAAATAAATCATATAACAACGTTAAAAAAAAGTCGTTATGAAGTTAATAGCAATAATAAGTAGGATAATAGTGGTTGTGCGGATGATAATGGCGAGAGACGTCTCGACGCCTGATGTATACTCTGAGTAATATAATGAATATTATCAATAAAGAAGTGAATAAATAATTGCTCAGTGCTTTTTTATAGACATCAAAATTTATATATATATATTGAAAGGCACACTACTCAAAAAATTAATACTATATCCACAAACATGATAAATTATTTAGCGATAGCCGCAATGAAAAAAGCAACATACTGCTGACAAGGCAATTGTATTAACAAGGGAAATTCATTTATGTTCTTTTAATTTTAAACATTAGTATACACTGTGTCCGTAAAGTCATGGTGCACTTTTGACCGGTCACAGGAAATCAACGAAACAAGATAGATACGTGAACTCTTCACCAAATAACAGACAAACTCTCCAAGTTTCTGTACTCTGATGTGCAAGCGTGTGCGCACACAGGTGATGACGCAACACCACGAGCTGCGCGGCAGTGGATCAGCCCACGCCCACGCCAGTCGAGATGTGGACGTTACAGAGGAAAATTCAGTGTGTTCTGTGGCTTGCTAAATTCGAATCCGTGACCAAAGTGCAACGTGAATATCGTCGCGTGTACAACGAAGCGCCACCACAAAGGAATACCATTAATCGGTGGGATTAGCAGTTGAAGGATACCGACAGTTTGTTGAACAAACCCCGTTCGAACTGTACTGAATAGGTATGAAACTTGGATAGTTTTCCTTTTATTTGGTGAAGATTTCACATTTCTATCTTGTTTCGTTGATTTCCTGTGACCGGTCAAAAGTGCACCATGACTTCACGGACACACTGTATTTAGTGCGAACGGTAAAAAAAAAAACGAAGTTCTACTTGATTTCAAAACAAGATCCTTAACTGTAAAATACTCGCTCGTAAAATCTTTGTCCATTTATTTATTCATAAGAATAACATTGGGGAAAAGGCACAAAATACGCAGTTTCTTCTCCCGCAATAAACCGCATTTTCATTTCAATGAAGGAGCTTGAAATTAAGCGAGTAAATGACGCTACCGTACCCCATCTCTTATTCATTAACTGCAATTTAATTTAGTGCTAAAAAAGGAAGGGATGGTCATTGATTATTGACAGAGGGAAGTAAA
>QLNU02015003.1:125595511-125606686 GCA_006491805.2 Dysdera silvatica | reverse complement strand
GATTCCATGGTAATGAACGTAATGGATTTATGATTCCATAGTAATGAACGTAATGGATTTATGATTCCATAGTAATGAAAGTAATGGATTTATGATTCCATAGTAATGTACGTAATGGATTTATGATTCCATAGTAATGAACGTAATGGATTTATGATTCCATAGTAATGTACGTACGATTCCATAGTAATCTACGTGATGAACGTACGATTCCATAGTAATCTACGTGATGAACGTACGATTCCATAGTAATCTACGTGATGAACGTATGAATCCATAGTAAATGAATGTAAATCAATAATAAGCTAAGGGTATAATATAGCGAAGTTTTCGACAAACGTTGTAATCAACAACAAAATTAAAAAGCATCTTTTGAATTTTCAACCTTTGATTTTCTGATGAAAAACTTTGGTTTCAACGAAACACTAATAATGATTTGTATACTTACCATGTGGGAACTTTTGCGTCAGTATAAAACACGAAATGGTGATTATAAGTAAAAAATAATAATTTGTTCATTTTTTTACCGATCATTAAGTTTTGAATATCTACAGGTGAGATTGTTGCCCTGAGATACGTGATGGAAGACGAGTCTATAAAGATAAAAAAAAAGCTATAAAAATCAAAATGCTCACTTTTCAGTTTTGAAGCGTTTATCCGACATAAAACTAAGGGAAAACGTAAAGTATAGTTTATACTCATGTTCCAAATTTGTTTTCATGTTTAGACTTAGAGTTCGATGCAACTTTGTTCCATGTTATCATCGTACCTTTGTGATGAAAAATTCCATTAGAAATGATTTCACGAAGACATTAACAGCGCATTTTACAATTGTAATGAACAGATTTGCGAGTGCAAGACAGTGTGAAAATATAAACAGAGTTTAATTACCCAAAAAACTTGATGTTTCGGATTGTCTTTGACTGGCCGGTCGTCCGATGATTGAGATCGCTTCAGAAGAAAGTTTGCAAAATATGAACCGAAACATCAAGTTGTTTGAGTATTTAAACTCTGTTTATATTTTTACAAACTCTTGTACTCGAAAATCTGTATTTTACACTTCATTAGAAATGTTTGTATCCTATATAGAACACACCTCGCAATTTTCTGCATGATATACAATGGAGTTGAGTGTATGCTTTAAAATGGAATTAGTACTGTTTCTCATTAAGTCCATAAACTTTAGAATTTCTTTTATCCTTAAAATTATATTTTTATTTATTTATAGGAGTGAGAAGGTTTAACCTAGGTAGTCACTTTCAAAATGAAAGAAAATCTAAGGAATATATTTGTTTTTGGCATTCTCTGTTTCGAGGCACACACACAACACAACGGGAATTTAATATTTACATAAGAATCCTCGATTTGATTTAACCCAATTTCATTTTCCAGGACTTCTGCCATTAAGTATCTAACGGCCCAATAATATGGGTTTTGCAATTTGGAAAACCAAAATCGTTACTTTCTAAAAGATTATAATTCATGCCATTTGGTTTTAATGAATGTGGTTTTATGTTATTAACTAAAGTTGAAGAAAGAATCAGATATATTTTTTATCAAATAAATTTTATGGAAAATATATTTCAAATTGTCATATTCAGTTGTAGATCTAATATAAGCTACTTAAATCTTCCTTGGAAATTTTGTTTGGTATATAGTAATGTAGAAAGTATTCCTAACTTTTCCCCCCAGTAAATTTATCAGAATATTTTAATAGCCTGCGGATTTTTCAAATACACTTAATACTTTTAGAATTTTTCTGTCCTAATGGAGAATTAGGTTGTTTTGAAAGTGATCGTCCTTTTCTGGCAGGTTGGTCTGCCTTCTCTCATTTCCAAACACATTATAGTTGATAGGAATTCATCAAAGTGTAACAGACATGCCGTTGTTAATCGCATAGTTTAAAACCTCTCGATAGCAATGTACTCTGGAACAGTTAGTGTAACGTGGGGAAGTGAGAGAAATTATGGCTACTTCTAGGTCAGCTAAGACAACTATCTCTTTTTTGTTACTAGAATCAGACATATCAATAGCCAAAGCAACCGTAGTCATATCTCCAACCAAAGCTATCATGTTCAAATATAAACAGGTGTCCAAGCAACCTTACTACTACTATAAACAGGTGTCCAAGCAACCTTACTACTACTATTCATCGCCAAAATTTTCAAAACAATTTATCACATTTCCAAAGAAACAGAGAGAAAGAACATTATGTTTTTTCAGTTTTTCATGAAAGTCATCATTATAATCTTAATTTTAAGATTACTAAAAGTATGAAATTACGACTCTCCAGTACTAAACCTACATTAAAATGTATAATCTTTTCGTACGTGGTTCGTTTCGATTAGTACAGAAATCTTCACAAAAGATTTTATTTCCTGAACTTAACCTAATACATTTTAATGTTGAAAATAATATGCAATGGATTTGTCAATGAGAAATGAACAGCAATAATGGAAAATAGCATCAACAATGATAATTCTAGTGCACAGAAATGAAGGGAATAAACAAGTAAGGCGATCAATATCGTTAGGCGCTAATTTATATTTCAGATGGAGGGTTCAGGCAATGTGGTGTTTAGTTATTAGGAGTATGGGGAATGGAAGGACAAATGACATGGTACCGTAAAGAATGATCCATCAGGTCACGGCAGGAAGTTAAGCGCAACTGTCCTTGTTCCATTTTTTTTTCTTTGTTTTCTTTTTTTCTTTGTTCTGGAAGCAAGCCAGATAGGCAGCCATTGGATCCAAAAGACAATCGATACGGGTTTTTATGCTGAAATTTTTAGGTTGCAGTTTTTCAAACTTAAAGGCTATTCTCTCAATTTATCGCCTGAACAAAAAAGAAGATGTGCGTTTCCCATTTACATTCTTCTGATTTGTTACACAGCTGCTCTGGTGAGTGAAAGTGACGTGAGAAGCTTAGTGATTATTCACGAGATAGTTTTGAGATCATGCTTCATATTTAATGAAAAAATGACAATAATAATATTATATAATTGATGACAACAAACTTAGATTTCTTTAGAACATATGTGTACAAACTGGTAGGCATATAGAGCACAAATAAAATATGTATTTACTTAATAGACGTTCAAATCTCAGGCGACTGTGGAATCAAGTGTTATGGAAGTTGATAAAATTCAGTAAGTATCGTGAGTAAACAGACTTCAGCAAAACAACATAGCAGCTGTTCAATAGTGGTCAGCTCATTTAGAGCTATTAAAGAAATTTGAAAAAAATGTTGGAGAAATTGGAAAATTCAGTTGACATTCGGAAGACTTCTATTCTGATCACACTTTACGTCGTAAGAAGATACATGGACGGCATTTTGCAGGTTTCTGAATAATACTGGAACTAAATACTAATATAATAAATACAAACAACAATAATAAATATTAATTAAAATATTAATTAATAATAGTCATAATGATGAATATAATAAATACTAATATAATAAATATTAATATACTAAATATTAATATAATAAATAATAATATAATATATAAACAATATTAATCGCCAAAGTCCTGGTTGAATAGTATTTTTAAAAGTGTAGTTCGTGGCAGCATACCAAGTGTCGCCAACAACTTTAAAAAAAAATACAATGCTGAAGACATAATAATGAAGTAATACATTCAGCATCTCTCTCTCTCTCTCTCTCTCTATATATATATATATATATCTTTCTCTTATGTTTCCAAAAATATGCTTTTTCGTAAAAGATACAAAATCTCGATGAGTAATTACATCTCAATAGCAATCTCGATGATGTCTAAACAATTTAAGATTTCTATATTGTAATGAAAAACCAGATATATTTTATGTTTTATTAATAATATACAAAAAACTTATGCAGCTTGCAGCTGCTAGTGATCAGACAAAGAGATAGATAGAGTTGAATTAAAACCTTTTAATTTCAGACATTCAAGAAATATATTTGTCAGTTCTTTCTGTGGGATGATCCTCAGATTTTTATCCATTCTCTGTGATAAGCAAAGAAGTGCTTAAAGTGATTCAAGGCCGTGGCCAGAAAGGAGATAAGAGGGATGAGCCCTCCGGGAAATGTAATCGGCCCTCCTCACACAGAAAGTATTTGTTCTCAAAATAAGTAATTGCAGATTTTTTTTAATTTTTCGTTTTGCATAAAATTGTATGAGACAAATTAAATTGTATTTTGACTTCAAAAATATATTCGAAAAATGTTTCTACGGTAGATTTTGTGTACGTCATGTTGTTACAGAAGCTTGAGTTTTCACTTACTCTATAATGAGGATAAAGAAAATCGTTAATTTTTTACATCTCTTCCAGTTTTCAATATAAAATTTATATCAGAGTATTCATTAGCGTTAAATATATTAACCTGCTTAGGTAGTTCTTCAATTAATTAATAAATTACATCAAATATTAATGAATTTAAAACTCCTCTGTAGCGTTCTATGACTTAAAGCAGATTCCTTTGCATTTTTTTCATCACACTACTCGCATATGTGCTAACAGAATGACCTCCATCCTACAGTGCATTGTAAATGATCGTTGGTAACGATATGGTCGTATATCAATAATAATCAATAATGATTGTTAATATTAGCTTTGCTGAGTTTTAAAACAAGATTAGATAAATATGTTATTTTGTTAATTATACAGTTGGTATCTGAGCTTTCTTTTTCATCTATTTGTTTTCTTAAGATATTACATTATTGTAAAATGGCTTTTGGTACGGGAGGAACTCTCGTACCTTATATGCTGTTATTTATTATGGATATCAATTGCTTTGGTGGAGACAGGAAAAGTACGCAATTATTTGTTCTTTCATTTCATTTTGTTGTCAGCCTGGTTTGTGCACTTTGATTCCTCAGTTATATTTTTTATTTGAATGTGTTTGAATGAACTATTTACTTGACAATTTCTACATCACAGCATTTTATATATTTCTATGTAATTCTCTAAATTATTTGTAGTAAGCGTGTCTCTATAATTCTGTCTCATGTGGTCTGCAATGTTTGAACAATATGCTCTGCTAGATATCGGACTTCGACAATAGGGAGGTGTCATTAAGAAGGCCCAAAAATTGCAGGATACTAAACCATAAGCGAACATGTGAATAATTAGTTTATTTTCCACATAAGCTTTATAAGATTGAATGTGTAATATATTCCTCGCAGTAACATAGCAATTCAAAACTCATGGGGACTCGAGTGGCTTTGGTTGATCAAGTGCCTTTAAAGAAGAAGATTTTGTGATGAAAATAATGTGTTTCGATATCCAATGACTGCTTGAGCCCCATGAACCCCCTTGAACCCCCTTTTCCAGTGCCAAATTTATGAATGGGCACGTTGGGTACTTGCCCAGGGCGCAAAATTTCGAGGGACGCAAGAAGCTGAGGACTTTTTTTTAATTGGAAATTATTTACAACTTTCCCCGAGAAGACGCTTTCCATTTTTTTTCCTAAATCTGAAAAACTGCGTAAAACAACCCTACTCTCCCAGACCGGATCCAGGCAGAAGCATCTCCCCCCCCCCGAATAATAATTTTACATTAAAAATGACTATTCTCAAGTAAAACATATTCAAAACTAAAATTACAAGTGAAATTTCCAAGCTTTGCGTCCTCCCTAAAATTTTGTTCTATCTCCGCCTTTACGCCTTCCCCCAATTTACAAAAAAAAATCAAAAAAATCCTCGTCAAATAAGGTAAATTTGTTTATAAAAATATCTTTATTATATTTTATAGTAATGCGCATAAGATAAGGTAATCATAAATATCTCCCGTTCCCTATTCTCCTCGATTTTTCATCGCATTGAAAGAGAGAGAAGGACAGAATTTTATTTATTTCTTCCAGTACGTGGGGGAGGACATAGATGTAACTAGATTCGAAGTCAAGGCGCATAAATTTTTCCTAGGGGGGCTACACCGTATACCTCAATGCTTAGAAGAAATATTCCATGGGCTTTTCCCCCTAGTTAATGCAATGGAGGGGCGCAAAATATCATTGTGTCCAGGGCGCCTCGGACCTTAAATCCGGCCCTGACCCTTTCTCCGCAACTGATTCATCGTCGTAATACAAAATTTGCATTCAATGAATACCCCCATATGTATATATTATATATGTATACGATATCCCTTACTTTTATTGCTGTTGCATTTCACATTTATTGCTGTGCTCAAGTAAAACTAAATGCCGATCTAAAATTGAACCAATTATATTCACGGAAGAATTAAAAAATTATTTAATATAAAACTATTAGATGATGGTGTGGAAGGAGAAAATAGTTCTTAAAAGGAAAATGGCATTCACGACTGATTTGAAATTTAAATTTGTAATATAAATTTATTCAAAAATTTTTTGTTTTACAGCTCATATTCATAATCGCATTTATGTCATTATCTTGTTCCTCTTTCGCATTGCAATTTTTTTCTTAGCGCAGGCTGAAAAGAAAATTCCCAATATTCTGCAAACTTTCGGAAATGTAAATTAATGAATTAATCATGTAACATGTCACTACGTTTAAATATTTATGACATGAAATGTAATACATTATCGACGAAATTTGAAACCCATAGCACAAATTTGCAAATTTTGGGTATTTATGAAACCACATATTTATATTAAAGTGTATATAATAGTAATTAGCTCTTTCTCGTGAAGGAACATTTAATGTTGAAACGAATTTAAATTTAAAAAATAAAAAAATATCCTCGGTGACATAAAAATTAAATACTTTGACTAAAAAAGAAAGAAAGATAAGGGCGAGTGAGATAGAGATAGAGATAGAGAGAGAGGGGGGTGAGGAGGAAGAAACCTCGGTGAAAATTATAATAATGTTTATTATCTTGCATATTCCGGAATTTTTTATATGGAACGTTAGTTTATATATATATTACAGTAGAACCTGAATATGATGAGTACACATTTAGCGAATTTTTCAATTTAGCGATAAAAATATTGATTTTGTTTGATGAATGGTAATTCGCACTGCCATCAATTTTAGCGAACAAACACTTAGAGGATACCAAATTTAGCGAGAAAAATACGGCGATTTCTTTTAAAGAAAAAGGAAATTACAAAAGGATACAAAATTAAACTATTAAAAATAAAATAAATGATAGGTAATGTCCTTTGAACTGATGCTAACATCAAGAAGAACATTTTCCATCACATGAAACTGAAAAGTTTCTGAGATCTCTCATCTATCTCGATGTATGATACATAATATCATACATATCGATGTATGATATTATTGTCCCTGTGAAGGGTAATACTATCATATATCTCTTATTCCTTCAAGCATATAGTAAGCAGTTAAAAGGGTACAGGCAACAAAATGCTATTTTTTTGGCTTTTAAGATTAACCGTTGATGCTTTCATTAAACGATCATATCTGCCTAAACGCATAACTGGAAAGAAAATGTAAAAAAGATGATGGAAAAAATATTTATATGACTATAGAAATATGGTTTTTTATTTTTCTTAACTCTTTTCACAATTTTTTAATATATACACCAAAAATAATTTTATGAAGAAATCTAAATAATGTTGCATTTTTTCAAGAGGATTTGTAAAACTATGTATAATTTTTGATGAAAAAATTTTAAACTTGAGCATCATGAAATTAATAACACAAATAATATTTAAAAAAATCATATTTTTAAAAATTTAAGACATCCGAAAAATCCCCTTTGTACGTTCAAAGATAATATAGTTATCAATATACTATCCAAATTTCATTTACATAACTTCAATAGTTAAAAAGGTTTTAAAGTTTAACCCGAAAAAATGCATCATAGAGAAAACAGGCTTTAAAAGTTGAGGAAAGGAAAAATTGACAATTATTATATTTGTATACGTTTTTGTATACTGATTTTATTTTAAAAGGTACCGTATTTATAGGTGATAGATTCTTTATGTTGTTGTCTTCTACTGTAGGCGCTCTTAATTTTCCTCATTGAAAAAATTTTCTTTATTCAAGTGTTTAAGGATCACAATGAGACATTTCAGTTACTTTACACATTTTGGACATTAAACATTAAATTGTCCATATTTGAATTTGACATCAAAAAATGAAAGAAGAAGACGTACAAATCTAAATTTGATATCAAAATGTGCAGAAAGATTCAAATCTTTTTCTAGTTAAAAATTTGAAAATAAATTTTTTTACATTTTTTTTCAAACATCTGTGCCTCCTATCCCCTTAAAATCATAGTTAAGAAATTTATAATGAACGCTGTTTTGAGGTAAAGATTTACAACCTTGAATATGTATCATATATATAAGATGACGAAATTTTAATTAACATTTATATGTATTACATATTGCAAAATAAAACAAATAAATATGGACAGTTTTTGAGCATTTATAAATGAAGTTTATTCGAGAATGACTACTAAAGTAAAATCCTTTATATATCATGTTTTATATTTAGTTTATTAGTCTGAAATTCATGTGTAATAAAATATGGTATTAATTAAATTTTAAGCGAATTCGTAGCTGAATATTTTTATTTGCGTGCTTTATGCACATATGTTGCTTTTCAGAATTTGGAATTTAAAAGTCCAAAGTGGATTAACGAGAGATTAGATACTGCGAGAAATTTCGTTCATCCTAAGCTCTTCTTTACATATTATTCCTATAGTTTATATAATTATTGTATTGCCGAATGCTTGTGAATTATTTACACTGCAGGATAATGTTTATGCTTGTCATTCTTGTTTACAATGAAATAATACATTATATTTATCTATTCGCTAGCCAAAGAGATTACATGATATTAGCAAGACGTTCAATAGTTTAGAAAACAAAAGAACTACCCGAGGGATGACCGGAAAAAACCTGAGGTTCAAATAATTATTGCACAATTTAGTCTCAAGCATTACATACGAAGTATTATTTTTGTTTCCTTTTCCTTTTCTTTAAGAACAGAATTGCAGCAAATCAATGACATTAGTTCGTTTATTTCTTTTTCACGTAATTTATTATATTGATCTTGCTTGCTGGAAACTTAACAGACTGATATCTATACATTGGTGATGCACCTTATTTTGTTTGGATTTGCTTTCTGATTTAAGTGTTTCGGATTCGAGGAGAGGGTATGATATTACATCTACTTTAAGAATACTTTATATACGGTGTTTACTTCTTTCATAGCCCACATTTCTTTATTCTTAAGTCAATGCTCTAACACTTACTAAATTCTATTTTGCAAGTAATATGCATGTCGCTAATGTTAGTTATGACTATATCAGTCATAACTAGGACTACCACAAGTTCTTCCGTTCAAATTGTGACATTTAGAAAATTAAAAACATATGCCCTTGCATTTTAAAATAAATTAAAATATTCTTGTTGTTTATATCTAAAAATTTAAATGTAATATATAAGTAAAACAATCATATTGATGCATCTGTACGTATCGTGGTATTGTGTATGTCTATGTATATATCTCCGATATTGCGCAACTTGTACGTTTTCAGTAACACGTATTTTTCAAAATGATAATTTGTTTAAAAATTTCCATAAAATTTCCAACAATTATTTTAACGTGAAATCCCATAGTTATTAAATTTTAAAGGCTTGATATTTCCACTCGCTTTTTTCCGCAGATCATGCTATATTTTTTGTTAAACTTATTAAGAGCATATATGTATCTAGTTAGAACAAATATTTATTGAATAGAATGTGTTTTAAAATATAATTTTCTTAATACCCCTTCTGTTCTTCAAAAGAAGATATTTACAATTATGTTCTGTTTCGTATTTAAACGAACGAATATTTAAACCTGAACGATCATTTTTTTTCATATTCTGGCAAACAATATAAAAAATTACATCTAAAATTTAAGCATATTTCTTTAAAAATGAAAAATTCGTTGCGCCGAGCCCGAAGAAATTCGGGAAAAAGGAGATCAACCTAAAAAAAAATTGAAAATTTTTAGACAGGTGATAAACTGTGCGGGATGCCGAACCGACAGGTGAAAAGTAGAACATATAGTGAACAGGATTTTAACGTAATAGTATTATGACTATATTTAATTATAGATCTCTTGCCTATGGTTCAAAAAATGATAGAAGAATGGCGTAATTATATTGTACTACAATAATGAAGAAAATAAAATTCAGCATAATTGTTTAGTCCTAAAAGGTTTATATATTTTATTATAGCTAAAAGTTTTTAATCAGAATATATATTCCTTGATCTCTAAATCAATTTTAGTTTCATTCAATAAGGGAGTATATTGTTATTTCTGGGTATCTGCTTACGTTAGTCATCTGATAACCTTCCAATACTATCATCTTTCGATTTAAACATATTTTGAATTAACTATTTTCAAGTGGTGTTCTAGTGTATATAATTTTAATAATTGTATGGTGTTCTGAAATCTTTTGGAAATAATAGTTTCAATTCTAATATTTTCGACGTGGTAAATAAACTTTTTCCAAATTTCAACCCCAGATTCTGGATATCTACCAAATCTAGAAGTTGCATTTAGATAGTACAATTTAAAGGGGAGAAAACTACTTTCACCGTTAGCTGAGAAATCCATTTTCTAAGATTGAATACTGCATTGGTCCATAAATCACAAAATTTTGAAATTTCCACATTTCGTCTTAAAAAAATTTAAACGGGAAATTTTCTTTCTGAGAGGAATTATTTTATTATTAATTAATTATATTATTTTATTATTTATTCATTATATTATTTTATTATTAATTAATCATATTAATTTATCACTAAATTAATCGTTGTTTTATTATGAATTAATTGTTATTTTAGTATTAATTAATTAATTATATTATTATTTTTATATGCTTAAAAGCCATAAAAAAAGCATTCTGTAAACAAGTTTGAGACATATATCGCTTTATATGAACGACCCTCTTTACTAATGAAATGTATAAAATATATCAAAACTTTAACGAAATGACGTATAAAGAATATGAAAAACGTATAAACGGTGCTCCGTTGTGTGTAAAAAACTTAATGAATTATCTTTTTTCTTTGTTTAATGAACATAGCTAAGTTTCAATAAATCTTATTGAAATATGTATTTTACAGACCTAATTTTGTTTATTTTGTTTATTTTTCAAATACTACACATTTAATTTGTTAGCAAGATATATCAGGGAATAATGCATTCATGTTTATATATACGTCTCACACCGAAGATTTGAATTTTCG
>QLNU02015003.1:125561540-125575284 GCA_006491805.2 Dysdera silvatica | reverse complement strand
CAAGCTGGATTTCGAAGTGGATTCAGTACAGTGGACCATATTCAAGTATTAAGAGAATTAATTGAAAGAACACATGAATATGAACTTCCATTGTGTGTGGCATTTATTGACTATGAGAAGGCCTTTGACTCTATTAAAACGTCAGCAGTCATCAACTCTTTAAGATCAGCAGACATCGAGGATGTGTACATTGACATGGTGAAATGTGTGTATAAAAATGCAAGTGCAAAATTTCGGTTACATAAAGATACCAAAACTATTAAAATTGGTAAAGGTGTGAGGCAGGGAGATACCATTTCTCCAAAACTTTTTACTTCAGCTTTACAGATGATTTTTCATCAAATAAATTGGAATAACAGGGGAATAAAAATAAATGGTGAATATTTAAATCATTTGCGGTTTGCTGATGACATTGTTATTTTTTC
Source organism: Dysdera silvatica (assembly GCA_006491805.2). Classification (NCBI taxonomy): domain Eukaryota; kingdom Metazoa; phylum Arthropoda; class Arachnida; order Araneae; family Dysderidae; genus Dysdera; species Dysdera silvatica. Next base: position 125,574,859 of record QLNU02015003.1, on the reverse strand, counting down.
AACGAACCCATCAGAACTCCAAGACATGGTACAGGAGCTCTCAACTAGAAGTAAAGAAGTTGGACTCAAGATGAACCTACAAAAAACTAAGATCATGTTCAATAATTTCGTAGAGAAAACAAAAATACAGGTTGAAAACATTGAGCTAGAAATTGCTGATTCATATATTTACCTTGGCCAGCTGATTTCAATGGATGGCAACATTATGAAAGAACTCAACAGACGTATTAAACTTGGCTGGAGTGCATTTGGAAGAAACAGTTTTATCCTGAAGGGGAAATTGCCTTTATGTCTAAAAAGAAAAGTCTTCAACCAGTGTGTATTGCCAGTCCTCTCTTATGGATCAGAGACATGGAGTCTAACAGTTGGAGCAATACGAAAGTTACAGACAACGCAAAGGAGCATGGAGAGGTGCATGCTTGGAATAACTAGGAGAGATCGAAAAAGGAACACTTGGGTGAGAGAGCAAACTAGAGTAGAGGACATCATTGTTAAAGTAAAAGGGCTGAAATGGCGATGGGCTGGGCATATTGCAAGAAGAACTGATCAACGATGGACAACAGAAATTCTGAACTGGATTCCAAGAGACCACCGAAGACCTAGAAAACGTCCTCAAACTAGATGGGTGGATGAAATAAGAAAACAGGTTGGGGTGACGTGGAAGCGAATTGCTCAGGATAGACTTGTGTGGAAAGCATTTGGAGAGACCTTCATCCAGCAGTGGATAGATAATGGTTGAATATGATGATGATGATATATATATATATATATATATATATATTATACAATACACATAACATTATATAATATATATAACTGTTTTATAATATACCTAGGTTGTTTTTTGAGTAGTGGCCACTATTTATTTTCTAGATACATAGCATACATACAAGGTTCTAAGGTTTGCAGGCCATCAATGTATCAACCAGCTCTGTATATAACGTATTTCCAGCTACGCTAAAGCTTTTAGTTACTATCGGCACTACCTAATCTCTGGATGATACAATGGGAGCGATCTATTGCCTGAAGAAGGTCTTCAACCGTTCGAAAACGAATCCTACGCAGTGTTTTCTTCATCCGAGGGATTAGGTCGAAGTCTCAGGGGCTTAAATTCGGAGAGCATGAAGGCTGGTAGAGCACTTCCCAGCTTCAGCGATTGAACAAATCAGATACAGCTCCTGCTGCATGCTTCCTTGGCATTGTCGCGCAGAATGATAGGTGGGTTATGCATAAAGTGTCATTTTCTTCTCAGAGCTGCTCGCAGATCGTTTTGCAAAAGCGAACAGTAGTACGATAAATTAACTGTTTGCTTTAGGAGAACAGTATGCTTTATGGTAACACCATCCCAATCGTAGGCAAGAATTTTTAACCGGCTCCTCTGCTCTTCCTTCAAAAACATTGCGATTGTATGCCGCGACCGCTCATTCACAAATGCTATGTTCCTGTTATCACTGTGTACGGGTATAGAGGCACAACGGCGAGTTGATTTGCTCTGAAGGAGGGTAGGCATTTAACTTACCTGTGGTGTAAACAGCATCGCCTCACTCCGTTTTATGGCATCGCAACAGCATTGTTGCCACTACTAAAAAATCCTGTGTATAATATTATATATATACACACACACATATATATATATATGTGCGTGTGTGTGTGTGTGTGTTGTGTGTGTGAAATTTATATTATACCCATATGTAAATGTATAAAATATTATACACATATAAAATCCGAAACTTTTCTTGGCAAAGCAAACAGAGCAAAAGAAATATTAGTGTTCTGCCTAAGTAACATTTGCCGGTATCTATATTCCCATCCATCCAACAATAAGGACTGCCTTTGTTCAAACACTAGATTCGCTGGAGCATCCTTAAGAAGATCGGGGAAATCTTTCATAAGATCTTTTCCATCAAGATCCGGAACCTCTCCAAATCGCTTCATCCGGGCCAACAAACGTGGAATTTCCTTTCGTCGAGCCGGTATCATTGTTTGCCTTTCTGACATGAAAGATAACCCAGAGCTCGACTAGAGACAAAATCACATTCGTGTGGCCATTTTTGAAATAATCGAGCTAGGATTATTTGGAAGATTTGAATATATAATTAGTTTGCTGTATTTGATCACGAAGGTGAAGTAGTAGATTTCAATTAACGTCTCTTTGTTTAATTAATTTAAAGATTAAATGAAATTCTGATGGTTTTATTAATCGGGTTTATTATAATTATTCATTTCTCTATATGTAAAAATAAAATTTCGACTTAATAATTAGCTCCAATGTGCTTTTAGATTTTGTCGTATTTCTGAAACCTGTTTGATATAATTTTATTTAGATCTGTAGAAGAAATTAATAAGTAAGATTAATGCCAAATTCTTTAACATGAAGTCATCTAGTAACGTGTTCTAGGGATAATTAATTAATTAATAAGTTAATTTCAAGGTACAATATTTTCTACTCGTATAAATTTAATTGTGCATATATTTATTCGGCGTATTAGGCCTATTTTAATAAAAAATTTAGTGCAAATATCCACGCTTTTCCGGAAAATTTAAATGCAATTTGAATATATATTAATGTGAGAGGTCTGTAAGTTCCATTTCTAATGCATTTGTAAGTCCAATTTTAAACGTATTTCAGCAGTAATTTTCAATGCATTTTAATTAGAGTCATCGTATATTTAGTTCACTTGGAATGAAGAAACTTTCAAAATATATGTTTTCTTTCCGCTTATGATCGCTTGCAAAATTATTTGGTGTTTAGACATTTCTTGTACTTGACAGATATAATTTTTTGTACATGTATGCTTCATTTTTAGTCTAAGTAGTCGTTAATTATGATTAATAGTTAAATGATACTTGCAAAATATATTAATATCGACAAAATGTATGAATATCATACAAATATGCACCAATATGGACAAAATATATGAATATCGATATGAAATATATTAAATACAATCTACACTGCACAAGATTAAAATTGCAACACCAAGATGGAAAGGTCACATAAATATGAAATTCTCAGATTGATGGACATGTTGATCATATGCAAATGATTAAAAATTGGAAATAAAATATTCCAATCTCGATTTGTTTGGTATGGAATATGGCCGCCATGAGCTAAAATACACACACGTACACACCTTGGCACGCTATCAATAAGTATATTAATCATATTAATCATTGCCTGAAGAGTGTTATACCACACAGCAAGCACTTGGCCACGTAAATCATCAAGGTTAGTAGCTGGCACCTCCCTTTGCAATTTTTGACTAATGATGTCCCAAACATGCTTGATGGGAGACAAATCAGAAGATACGGCAGGCTACGGTAGAATGTCAACTCTACGTGAGCACTTCATTGTAGCATGAGCAACATGCGGCCTAACATTGTCGTGTAGAAAATCGGTTCATTGGACATCTTGTAGGAATGGTTGTATCGCTGGTCCCACGACCTAATCAACATACCGTTAAGCTGTCAGTGTACTAGGAAGGAACACTAAATAAGCCACACATAATGCCGCCCCATGTTATTATTCAAGGAGTAAGGCCGGTGTAGCATTCTCTCGTGAAGGCTTGTTAATGGTGTTGGCCATGTGGTCTCTAGCTCACTCTCTGATCATCACTGCGTCTAAGATAGAAGCGAAACTAATCAATGAAGAGGATAGTTCTCCACTTTAGCCTTCATTGCCGCTTGGATGTACACCATGGTAGTCTTTTTGAGTGGTAGTGGCAATCTGGTATCAATGGAACACTGGCCGCTGGACGTCTCTCTCATACCTCAATATCATGCAAGTGTATTCTGATGGTTTGTGTAGATACTACTGAACCTCCTGAGCTTAGTATGTGAAGTCGAAATTCACTCGCTGCATAGTAAGGATCATCATTACGCCCCCATTCTTCTAATCCGATGATCCGACTAGGCAGATCTTCATCTTTGGTTTCCTATTGCTGTCATCAGAGTTCGCCGTTGTTCTCTAATCCACCGGAATGCGCAACACTAAAGAGTACTTACATCTCAGCCTAAACGCGCAGAAATCTACCGGAGTGATAAACCAACGTTTCTGAGTTCAAGGATTTTGCCCCTCTCCGTTTGGAATAGGTGACGACAACTAGCACGCTGCCGAAAACGAGTCATTGCATAATTAAATTACAAGACCTAATCCGGTTTCTGAATTTTCTTGTGGCAGAAAAGAATTGCAATCGAACAGGCTTTTTACCACTTAAGCCCCTCCCATGAATTACTTATTGGAGCTAGGCGCTTGAAAATTTGATCATTTCCATATCTTAGCCACACCTACAACTCCATCAATTTACATAACCTTATGACATTTCGTTCTTGGTCTTGCAATTACAATGTTGCGCGGTGTAATTATATCGACGCTGTACGATATCAGTTAACTTATTATATTAAACTAATATGATTGACTTGTTAATAGATGTTGTGGGTTAGACGAAACAAAATATTGTATTCCAAAAATTTTGAAAGGTGAAAATTTATAAAAAATTTTCACCTTTCAAAATTTACATAAAAAATAACCAACCCACAAAATTACACATAAAATTTGCAAACCAATTTTTTCTTCCACTTTTTTCATAATAGTAATATAAAAAAATAAATTATTTTCGCAAATTTTATGTGGAATTGTGTATGGGGAAGAAAGTATCCAACATTTCAATTAAAACAAGCCTATTGATTTAACTTTAAAAAGAATCAAATGAAATGTAATAAAAATCAGAATTTACCAATAAAATGTAGAATAGACCATCGTGGATATTTAAAAATATCACTGTGAATTCTTTTGGACGAATAGCCAAGAATAATAAAGGAACAGTATACAGAAAGCATATAAAAAGCTTACTTTTTCCAGAAAACGTTGCTGCCGAGAGCTGAAGGGATTTAAAAGACAATTTAAGATCCTGTAACAAAGGACAACGTAATCGGATTTCTATCCAGATTGTAGAAGACTTGGGGCATTTGCAAATACCTTTGAAACACAAATCAATAGTAGAAAGAACATGTTGGGTTGGTAACAAAACCAAGGATATGGCCCAGTATGTCATCCCGAAATTTAAAATATCTTTACAGAACATTTTAATTCATTATTCTTGTTCTAATACCATTTACTTTGCTATGACAGAAGGATATGAAAATCTATTAAATTTCGTGAAAGAAACATAGGATTTTACATTAAAGCATGGACATGGAAGAATTGCTTTGCTTGTGGTTCATAGTGCAAGGATAGCTAGAATCATGCTGCTGAAAGACCTACGGTTTTCTATGGAATTTGAATTTCTTCAATCTGGATAAGCCAACACCGAATTGTAGATATGTAAAAACAAAATGTAAAAAAAAACGTAAAAAAACATAAATAAATACATCATATCCAAACATAGAGGCGCCCTAAGAGTGTGCTAGGCTCCATATTTGGAAATTTCCTAAATGTTCTTGGTTCTGAGGGGTTGGTCAGAAAAAATTATAAGCACTAAAGTGAAATTTATTTAAATATTAATATACTACACCTATGCTAATTGGATAAATATCCCAGATATCTATAAGAGCAGGGGCGGACTGGGCCGCCGGCCTGAGGGCCGGGGCGCCCTTAAAAATCCCAAATATGCGCCCTTCGAGAGGACACAGTTCGCTCCTGAATAGGGATGTCAGCAACTCCACGTCACTTGCAAAAATGGCTGAATCAAGGCAGCAACGATAGTTTCGATTTATCGTATGCCGCTGGCCAAGCAAATTTTCTTTCCTTGCCTGTACACACACTGAAATCCTCAAGTCGTATAACCATTTATTTTTATTAGTATAGTCGCAGGCTCTTGGTGGCCACCGTTTAGTTACGTTTACATCTTTCAGTTGGTGATCCGTATTCAAAGATAATACTGTTTATAGTTAACGCGACGTACAGACGCACTCTCACGTTAACCGTTTCTAGGGCTATGGAAACGTAAGTTGACATGGTGGCGCGTGTGGTTGGCTGGAATGACCCATGCCTTTCACGGAACCACCGCAGGTGACTCCGTTTTTCCTTAGATATCTAACTTTATAGAATAAGCGGACTTTGGTCTATAATTGGACTTTCATATGGACTTATATATGGACTTTCTTCTATAATTTGTATAAACTCTATAAAGGTTAAAAGTTGTTCTTTACGCTTAGGTTTCCATAGGATAAGATAGGTATATAGATTTTATAGTACATTACCATGTGCATTGGCGTAATGGAAAATCTCGGCCGCCCCGCAATAATTTTTTGGGGCCCCCTTTAACCAAAATTAATTTATATATGCATATATGAAATAAAAATATAAAATAGTGTTGTGTCTTCTATAAGAAATTAACCAGCGACGCATTCCAATATTTTAAACAGAACACATGTCTATTAGTCACCGTTTCTTGAGGTAGGGTTCTGGTACGAAGTGTATACTATATAGATTCAAAACGCGTCTAGATTTTATAATTTTCGGTTGTTGAGTTCAATTTTAAAGGCAATAAAAACAGCTAAAGTAAATACGCGTAATAAGTTTGCCACAGTTGGAAACCGTTTATTTTATTTTATATTTTACCTAAAGATTAAAAGAAATCCTTATTAACTAAAAAATACACTTATTTTTTTACTTATAAATTTTATGGAAAAAAACGACCTCCCTTTTTCCTGGGGCCACGCGTCTTGTGGGGGTTATCAGTACGCTACTGACCATATGTTATCAAACTTTAAATCTAGTTATGAACAAAAGGTACAATATATTAAAATTAAGCAAATAAACTTTAATTACATTATTTTTCAAATATTGTAGATATTTAATCCACACAATTTCTTTAGCAATTAATAAAACAGAAACATTAAAAGCCAAACAAAAAATATAACAAAAAAAAAATATTTTTTAAAATGAAAATCTGTCATAATAAACACACTACAGTGGGCCAATTCAAATTTACTCATTATATTGTAATAATGAGACAACATAAAAAATACTTATATTTTCTTATAGAGCAGGCTACCAACAAGTTTTATTTTAAAATTAAAATAAAAAAATGAGATTAATAAAAACCTGAAAAATATTACGCAACTAGTTTATTATCATTCGTCTGAAAAATGTTTGAGCCGCACCTATTCGAAGAGAACTGAAAAATATGCCATCACTAGTTAGAGAGGAAAGTACGTAGAAACTGTACAAAAATCTAGGAATACTGACAATACGTATAAAGCATATTGCAATATGAATATTATTGCTGTGCTATTACTTGTGTAATAAATATGAGTAAATAATATGTATTCTATGGATGCCTAGACAACAGACGCAACATGTACCAAATTGTTTTTTATATTAAAATTATCATGATAGGAGTAAAGCAACTCACCGTGTTAAATATAGCACAGATATTTGTAAAAAATACATTGGGCACAGTTTTTTTCAAAAGTATATGTTTTAATATAGCTTTAAAACTTTTTTTGAAGGCTTTTAGCCCTCTTCAAAGAAGGTTACATGATGTAAGCTTCTTCATGTAAGCTTCTTTGTGTTTAATGTAAGCCCATTGCGTTTTTTAACCAAGATTTGTGATATAGTCATGATAGCCATCCTTTCAAAATTTGTGATTTTTATCTTTTACTTTGCAAGGATTTGTTGTTCACAAATTTTTTGATTAGAAAACTTTCCATGTCTGGGGTATTAATTCTATGAACGTGTTTTGATTTTGATATCCTTTTTTTTTAATTGTCATGATTATAGTGTTCTGCTTTTTCAGGACTATTAAATTGCGTGCATTCGATTTGTAAAGTATTGAGTCAAATACATAATATTTCCCCGTGGAAAAATGTGTGATCAAAATTTAATATGTACGTTTAGAAAATATGGTCATTACTATGCATAAATTAGAAAAAACTTAAATATGCGAAACAAATTGTACTGTGCAATCATATTTATTCTGGGTCTGTTTATAAAGGAGACACAGGACATTTAAATCTTTAAAAAATCGATTTTTTATTTATTAGTTTAAAAAATAATATCGATTTTTGGCAGTGTTTTAAAACAAACCGCATCAAAATTCTTCAATTACTTCTTGCACTATTGTATAAAATAAAAATAACTATTACATGTTACCTTGTTACCAAGTTCCAACTTGAACACTTTTTTTCTCAAAATCACTTTTTCTATATTGCGCAGAGATTATCTTCAGATCTATGCGCACTAGAGTTCTGAAATTTTTAATATGCTTTTATATCATAAATACCTATATTTTAAAACCAACTGACAAAGTAAAAATATATTTTCAATAATTTAAAAGAAATATGATATTTAAAATATGTCGATTTTTTTATATAATTGCTATATATTATTTTTTATACATTTTAATGACTTATTTCTTCCATATTTTCTGGTTTTAGGTTAAAGCTGATGCCTTTCTTGGTAATTTGTGTGTGTGTATGTGTGATAGCGGGAATCATAGCATTCACAATATAAATAGAAGATATATACACATTAATAAGCCTGTGAAATGAGTAAATTCCGCCTTTCTTTTCTCCCTTTTCCTTGCAATTATATGCTACACTGTACCGCACCATGATCGTTTTAACACACTAGAAGAATAGCGAGGAGCTTGCTAGGAAGGATAAGACGTCTTTTCTATTTTCCTCACGTCGCCAATGAATTACGTTTAACGTCACGTGATGTGGAGCCGCTCGAAGAGCAGCCGTTAAACTGGGGACACTGCTGTGTCCATCTTTTATATAGTTTAAACTTCAGATATGCGCACTATGCTACAAGTTCTCAAACCGCCTAGGAAATCAATATTTCCGTTACTTGATTCTTTAGGTTAAACCTAAGAGGTTCCTTTACAATATGACGTTTCCCTTAAATGACCAGGTATGTATTTTATTAGAAACCCCATTCTCCAGTTGGAATAACGATGATAAAAAAGAATTTTTAAGTAAGGAAAAGCCCATGCCTATGTTAAATGTAAGTAAAGTTGCAAAAAAAGGACAAAGTATATAATCGGCATTTTAAGATTTTGTTATATTCGGAGTTTGAATGGCTGTGTGGGAGTTATTATTTAACCCTTAGCTTACGGGTGGGACGATCCCAGTAGATTTAAATTCCAAAATAACGGGACTGGGAAAGACAAGCACTATTCCAGAAATTATCCCCACTTCCGTGTTCTTCCCAAGTCAACGACCAGTTTAGTAGTACAAATGGCTCGATCGCGAGTGGTAACGAACAGGGAGACGAAATAAAGGCCTATTGTACAAACAGGACCTTCCTCCCACTTCCTCCTCTTCACTGTTTTGTACGAAAGTTAACAATCTGCTATTAGATTATGAGTAAGTTTCTTATCTTTCACTAACGTACAATACATACCCACTAAAGTCATTTGGCGTTTTTTTATTGGTACTTAAGCACAGCTACTCCTCCCTCCTGACCCCATGTAGCGACGCTTTCAGGTGATGTTTAGGTTGATCGGTATGATGGGAAGGGAAAAGCGATATTTCGCCGTATGAAACGACAAATTTCTGTTTTTCAACAACGTAAGCTAAAGGTTAAATAAACTTTTCTGCATGCCATGTTTAATCACTGGTGTTAAATGTGTGGAATAAGAGTGGTTTCAATGATTTTGGTAACAGAACTCGTGCTCTTCACAAACATGAAGGTTTTTTGGACCATGTGGATTGTACATTATGTTTTTCAAACTTAAAAAAAAATTTAAGTGGTACCGAGGATGCTTTAAAAGAATACTTTAGGCAATATATATTAAACGCTTCAACGAGAATGTGCAGCTTAATGGACGTTTCATTCAATTGCCCGCCCATTCGTGCTGTTCTTTACTTGGGGAAGCAAGAATTAGCATTTCATGGTCATCACAAAGATGTAACCTCCACTAATCATGGTAATTTTAAAGAATTGTTAGAAAACTGCATTTCGATAAGCCCTGTGGACATTCATGAGCACTTTTGAAAAATCACACCCATGTTTGCCGGCAATTCTAAGACTATTCAGAATGAAATAATTGACTGCATTTGGCAATATATCAATGAACATATCGAAAAAGAAATAAAGGATTGCATTTTTTTCTATACAAGTAGACGATTCCACAGATATTGTCCAAAAATCTCAATGTAGTATCATAATTAGGTATGTTATTGCTGGTGAAAATTTAGTGGAAAGATTTTTGGGATTTTATGACGTCAGTTCCAATCGGACTGCCGAAGCATTGTTTAACCTTGTATCAAGATGCCTCGAAAAATTTAACTATAAATCAAAACTTATAGGAGAATGTTTTGATGGGGCAAGCGTAATGTCAGGGCACTTAAATGGTCTTCAGTCCAAAATTAAAGAAGTAGCGTCACAGGCAGTTTTTATTAATTGTTTGGCACATCGTCTGAATTTAGTGCTACAACAAAGCTGCAACAGCATTTCACAGTGTCGCATATTTTTTGCAACTGTAAGCGGCATACCTGCATTTTTTCATCATTCTGCCAAACGAACTCACGTGGTCGATACAGTCGTCGGAAGACGAATTCCTACTTCTGTTATTACGCGATGGACATCAAACTCTAAAATGTTGAGTGTTATAAATAAAGAATGGGATTCTTTAAAAGAAGTATTTACTGAGATTATGAACGATCCAACCTCCGATCAAACTTCGCTTAGGCAGAGTGTCGGTTGTTTAAATATATTTAACGACTTTGAATTTTCACTTTTGGTTGTTGTTTTTAACGATATGTTTAGACTTACGGATGTTCTCTTCAATGTACTACAAAATAAGTCATTTGACATTAATTTTTGCATCTCACAAATTAAAAATACGCAAATGGTCTTAAACAGCAAACTAAATGAGGATACGTTCATAGAAATTTTCGAATTAGTGATTTCGAAAACAACAGTTCCAACTGAAAATCGTAAGGGACAAAAAAAAAGTGACGCTCGCACGAGATCAAATTTTTGAAAAATATAAAATTTGATAAAATACAGGGTACCAGGGAGGAAATTACATAAAAAGGTTAAACACTGGTAAAATAGCAATGAAAAAGATCACTCAAGCTTTCGGACGCATCAGCAGCAGTCCTTCATCAGGAGTAATGACGATGTTATGTTTCTGTCTCTTTTTTATACTTGAAATTTCTGGAAAACCCTTCATCAGAGTAGTCCCGCAGAATGGGAAAACCCAATGAGAACCAATGGGAGGCCTCCAATAGAATCATGGAAGAACCCCAATAGGGACCAATGAGAAACCTGTACTGCGGGTTACCTAATTTGGGGATGTCTCATACATTTCAGAGTAAGAGTTGTTTATAAGTTTCTGGAAGTGGTTGTGATGTATTAATGGCTTTCCCGTGTAGTTTGTAAGTTTCCCAAGATTCTAAGAAGAGTCTACTATTCTTGTTTGTGATGTGACGGTGTAGTATTTTTGTTGAGTCCCAGTCGGGTTCGTGTCCGTGTTGTAAAGCGTGTTCTGCCAGACGTGAGGCTATGTCTCCTTTCGCGAGTGCTTGTTTGTGTTCTTTTTTTCTTGTTTTGATCATTCTTTTTGTTTGTCCTATGTAATGTTTGTTGCAGTCTTTGCATGGTATTTGGTATATGGCGCCTGTGAGATCTTCTGGTGGAACTGGGTCTTTAACTTTTGTAAGTTGTTTGCGAAGTGTTGTGACAGGGGAATAGAATGTTTTGATATTTGCCTCTTTAAGGATGCGAGAGATTGTTTCGGAAATGCCGTGAATATATGGAATAGATATGCGGGTGTGAGATGTATTGTTTAAAGATGTACTATTGGGTCTACAGTTTCTGAGAATGAATCGTTTAGGGTATCCATTATTTTTAAGTGCCGTGTGTATGTGTTTTGTTTCTGTGTTTGAAAGTGTTTCATTACTGCAGTGAGAATTCGCTCTAAGACTTAATGTTTTAACAACGGAAGCTTTGTGGCATGTTGGATGATGCGATTTAAAATCGAGATATCTGTCTGTATGTGTGGGTTTACGGTAAACTGAGGTGAAGATTGAGTTATCGTGAGATCTGTGTACAAGAACGTCTAGGAAAGGGAGTTTATTGTTCTGTTCTGTTTCGTATGTGAATTTTATATGTGAGTTTAAGTTATTAAGGTAATGGAAGAAGCTTTGGAGTGTATTAGTTTTAAGTACAACAAACGTGTCGTCGACGTATCTTTTCCAGAATTTAATGTTAAAATTCGGTGAGGACAAAGCAGTTTCCTCAAATGACTCCATAACCAAGTTAGCTACAACACTTGAGACCGGAGATCCCATGGCAGTGCCAAAAACTTGTCTATAGATAGAACCATTTGAGGAGAACACAGCAGAGTCCAGACAAAATTTCAACAATGTGCAGATGTCGTGAGGTGTTAGTGAAGTGCGTTCATGTAGAGTAGTATCATTGTGGAGGCGTGTAAGTGCGGTGTCGATTGCAAGTCTGAAGGACTGCTGCTGACGCGTCTAAAAGCTTGGGCGATCGTTTCAGTGATATTTTACCAGTACTTAAAGCTTTTGTATGCAATATTGTATGAAAATTTTAACAGAAAACAGATACATTTTTAAAGAAGCTTATAAACTTTTTTGCTTAATAGTGACTATTCCGTCCACTAGTATTTCCGTAGAACCAAATTTTTCTTGCTTAAACAGAATCAAAATCAGTCTACGTAATACGATGTTTGAAGACAGACTTAGAAACTTGTTAAAAATTTCAATTGAAAAGTAACTACTAAAAGAGTTAATAGAAACTCAACCATTTTTTCACATCATCGACAAGTTTGCAAGTCTAAAAGAATCGAACTTATATTCAAAAAATAAAGACTGGGTAAGCATATATTGCATATTTTTATTTTGTTTGTTGTCTCCACATATTATCTCTGTCTGCACAACATGTAGTACCATATCACAGGTCCTATATATATATATAGCAAAATTGTAGTATGATTGTGACATGTAGTACCTTCTAATGTAATATACATGAATACACATATCTAAATGTATATTAACTTGGACAAAGTTAAAGTTGTAAAGTAATATCACACAAGGTAGTAAACCCAAGTAAATTTAAGTAGTAGAAACATCTCAGAATAAAAATTGACATGTAGTAGTAAAAGGTGAAGAGGAGTAAAAGATTAAACAATACCAAGAATTTTGTTCTTCATCAGGGACCGCACAAAATCCCTGTTATTGGTTTGCTTTTTCTGACTACAACAATTAAGATTAGTGATTAATACTGAATGAAGTAATATTGATCAAAAATTAGTTAAAAATAGTATAAATCCAGAATATAATTAATTTTAAAATATTTTAGTAATTTAGAAGGGTCTCTTTATTAATACTGAGAACAA
>QLNU02015003.1:125497329-125561440 GCA_006491805.2 Dysdera silvatica | reverse complement strand
ATGTTTCTGATCTTGAAAAAAATCTATTTGAAGAATATTTATGCAATTATATATGTACGTCACGTTTTCCTATAATCGTTTACGAAAGTAACATCGTTTAGTGAAGCCGGGCTTCTGCAGTTCTTACCCATACCATACACAAAACAAATTACAAAGTTTCAATGCTGAACTGTTTGAAATTTTACAAATTTTAAGTATCAAATATTAAAATCTTAATGAACTTAAAGGAGGAATGTACATGTATAAAATATAAATTATGAGTTGTCGTCACTATTCATAAAATGTTTTATTTATTTATTTTAAAGTTAGTTTTCAAAATATATGATACATGCGATGCTAAAAGGGCAAAAATATGGTTAACTAACCAACAAAAATGCCTTTCCGGACATTGGATGTGACCTTAAACAGCCTTCGTGATTACCTGCATGACAAAAGTAAATAAAAAATGAATTAATCTACGAATGAAGGGACTTACCTTTCTGAATATAACAAATTACAATGTAAATGCCTACTGACAATATGACAAAACAAATTATTTATTGAAAAGATTCGCATAACCGTAGAGCATATTTCCCGTGATCTAATATACTCAGTGGCTGGTGTAGTAGTGGTTTAAGTACACTGAAGCCTACGTCGCCAAATTTTCGATAAAAGGTTTGCCACTAAGAAGTTTGCAAAGGCAAGAATGGATTTTTGGGCGGCCAATTCAATAATTAATTTTGAATTGTTATATTCAAAGACGTAACTAGGCATTGGTAAAAGGAGAGCGCCGCCTTGAAAAAGGCTCAAAAGGCGACAAATTCGCAAATACTTGCGAAAACACGAATTTGATATAAGAGCCAGGGGCGCTAAGTTAAAAATTTGACAAAGCGCCCAAATCTTCCTTATGCCGCTAGTCACTTTAAGAAGGCTAGACGGCAAAACATATCAGAGCCTACAGGCGGCAAAATCGCCAATCTGCCTCTGAATATACCGTCAGTACAGTTATAAGAACAATTAAATATACAGACGTTATGAGAGCATCTTGGGGACATTGTACGTGTAAGTTTCGCATATTTATGTGAATTCAAGCATGTCTTTGACATGACTGACAAATGTATTTCTCAGGCGCGTCAAAAATTATATGAAACCTTCAAACGAGGTGAATAAATGAAATAAAAGGCAGATAAAAATAGCGCGCAGAATTTTTTTTCACGCCAGACACATAGCCATAATTAAGGCATATCATGACAGTCACTATAATCTAACTCGATATCATAACCAAACACAGATGACACGGAGCAAGAAGATTTACTTCATATTAGCAGTCATTCGATATAACCATTTATCAAAATCGTATTTTTATATAATCGTTAATATTCAATAAGAATGGTTTAAAACTCAATTACTATTTTTTAAGGTTTTCAAAGATAGATCAACATTTAGTGCACCACTTTATTTTGATCACCTTGCAAATACGTTTATTCCTCGACAAGTTTGTGATAACATCCGGTGGAGGACTTCCCATCCTCTCGTTTTCTTCGTCTTTTAGTAATAATAACCTCACATATCTGATTAATACAAGTAATTACTTATTACAAATCGGCCAATTATCGCAATCAGCAACCTCAATTTTTTAATTTTATCAAACTCGAGGTTTCCTCTTCATTCCTTCACGACAACGAAGCACACATCTTTATATTATAAACACTAATTTATCAAAATCCTGCTCAAACCACATCAAAAATTCGTAAACAAATATTGAGAAATTGCGTCATCAATCTAGATCATGATCTCAATCCAAACTGAAGTTACATATATCAACTCCATCTTCAGCCTGTCCTTTGCCACAGTTTACTCAAATGAGGCCATAAAGTAACACAGAGTTTTAGTTCTTTTCATCATCAAATTTTTAAATATGCAACTGAAATTACCAACGCAACAAGTCTGTAAAGAATTATTTATATAATACTCTACCCATCTGTAGGAGAGCAACAATGCAACAAGCTATAGCTCTTTACTGTCCTCCATTACTAGTTTAATCACCAGTTAACATCTCAAGGTCTAGAATATTGACGTAACATCAAGAATATCACAGAGCAGAGAATATATATCGCAAGAATTGCAATTACGATGAATAAAATTCATTCCTATTCTATTCTTATTCTTAAAAAAAATTTAAATTTCCCATGACAGTAGAATAACATCAGGAATTCGTTGCATTTTGAATGCGTGAACTATCAGAATGTTAGCGAAGTCCAAAATTTACATTGTAAATGTTTTATAGCAAAAGTTTTGTTTTTTAAAGTAAACGAAAACCCTCAAATATTGGCTAAGTTGATAAAACATATGGAAATAGAAGTGAAATTGGCGGGAAAACAACTGATTCATTATACTGTATATGTGAAATATTGAGTTGCATACATGATGAGCCATATATATTACGCACACTAAGGCAAACTAACCAAAATTGTTTTTTGGTGATAGCCGTGAATGCGTTATATCCATGCGCGTTATAAGCGAGTTCCAATGTCTGCCTGTCTGTCTGTCCGTCCGTCCATCCATCCATCCATCCATATATATAATATATACGGTATCATTGTCAAAGCATAGAAATCAAATATTTCGACTTTTGCAGAAAGGCTTTGAAAGGCTTCTGGTATAAAGTCTCCTCGCATGAAACGTAAGAATTCAAAACGTGCTGAGATATGACAGAAGTTGACGTTTCCTAGAAGGAGTTTTGAATAATCCTACTCGGGAATCTTTGCTTTCAAAAACTTGTCACTTTGTTGAGATCAAACTTAATGTTTAAAAAAATATATCTTCTAAGTAAACATAAAGTTCTTCGCCGGTCGACGCGTCTCATTTTTTTTAATCATTTCTATAATTATTTTCATTTTATTATAATGTGTCTTTTTTCAATAATTCTGTGTAGCTTTGTTTATCCCCAAGGAAAACACAGGAGAGCCATTTTTTTTTTAAACTGGAGTATTCAAGCTGATCTGAGTTTGTATACTGATTCTTATGGAAACGATACATTTAGAGAACCAGTGTCAACAACTTGCAAGTTATTTTATTCATGGACATTAGGCATACATTTCTTTTGGGACATTTTAAAGTTTTTCTTTTTTTTTTATATAAATGATTGAAGATTGCACTATTTGGAAATTAAGAAGATTGTTAATTATTTTTAGTAAAGATTTTGTGAAATTTTGATAATTATGTTACTAATTAACACGTATAATTTTTGCAGAATAACGTTTATAATTTTGAAATGTATTATAATATTAATATTTTTGTAAGTTATTTGTACATGTTATAATCTTAAATTTAATTAACTTCATATAATCTTATAAACTTTAATTAATTTCTACCCTTCTTTTGGCATTATCAGTTTACTATCTTTATTCTGGAATCTTTTCTTCCACTTCAAACTAAAAACACCCTCATGGCAATGTGGATCCTATATCTGAAACTTATCTATCTATACCCTTTGCCATTAAAATCTCTTCAAGCTCATTCTCTTCTCACCTTCTAAGTATTTTGCCATACATCCACTAAGAAACGTCGTAAAAATGCCAGCGTAATTTCAGTCTATCTTAATGATAGTGCCCTATGGGGAAATACAACCATCATCGGCTACCACTTATGGCCTAAGTTTATGAGAAAGTACAAGAGCCAGGTCACACCAGAAAATTGCCGGATGAAATGTATGACTCATCCACCAAATGGAGCCAAAGAAGATATTTGCCAAGGTTGGTGGGCGCATTACCCATGTTATCGAATGGTCTGTGGAAATAGACCCTTGGCTAGATTTTTGGCTCCGTTTAGTTCTCGAGTGGCCAAAATACTTTCTTCGAAAACTTGAAAGTTTGCAAGATCAGACAGACCCCTCGACCACTTCAAAATGTGGAAGACGAATCTTCTGGGGGGCTATGTGCCCCTGGGTAAATATCCTTTTCCTTTCTTCTCTTCCTGTGCCCCTTTAAATTTCTTTAAAAGTTTAATTTTCTTTAGTAACTTAACATATAATATTCCGCATGCTTTTGTTTTTTAAAGTGATTATTTTAAGGTGGCAAGACTCCATAATTGTGCATACTTTAAAATAAAACAAAGAAGTTAAGGCGTACCTTAAATTGAAAATCATAAGCAGAAATTATCTAAACAATTCTACATTTTTTTAAATGTTTAAAAAACAAATTATTGTTTTTGATTATTTTAATAAATAATAAAAAAATGTCATTCTGGGGGAAAACTTTATAATGGATATATAATTTGATAACATGTTTACTTGTAATGAATTTTGATGTTTTTATTAAAATAAGTTTCATTAATTTCAGTATTCCTTTAAGTGTTTTATAATAATTTAGTTTGAAGGTTTAATTGCCAGCTGAAAGGATAAAATAAGTTTAACTTAAATACTATTTTAAATGGTTTTTTTTGACATTAATGAAGTTTAGTTTGTTTTATACTCTACGGTGCTCTTTATGCACCGTTCCTGGTGTTATTAGTGGAATCCAACCAATTTGTAACCACTAGATAGATCACTAGTCTAAAAAAGTAACTAATTTCCTAAGTTCAATTTAGGAAATCAAACCCTTGTGGATTTTCATGGGAATGAACCTAGATATTCAATTTTGAAGAATCAAACCTGGAATAATGGATGTTTGTAAAAGGTTAAAACATTTAGTGGGTTCATAATCTCTCTCCAAATTGGCGATTTAATAATCTGAATTATAGCTCAAATAATTCTATTACTTATTCAATATAATCAACACTATTGTAATTGGTTAACCATAAACCAATTTATTAATAAATAAATAAAAATAATAATAATAAAAACTTCAAATATATCATCATTACAAAATCGCCCCCACAACTGTTTTGAATTCCTATTTTTTAAAGGAAGGAAAAAATATAACCTCAAAAAATGAGCGAAGACCGAAGAAGTTCCATATTCCCAGTGTACATTCGGTTCGAAAGAGGATTTGAGAAGCCCAGATTTGAATTTCAAAGTGATGAATTCGCTTACGTATTTCTGCATTTCTCCCTGAAAATATGGGTACATTTAAATATTATTTACTTCTTTTGAAAACTGTTGAAACCTAAAAAAAAATTGTTGAAAATAAAATTGTTAAAAAAAATTGTTAAAAAAAATGTTGAATAGCAGAGTTTAAAATATACTCGATTGCAAAGTTCGCGACAGTTTTCGTACATATGACTACTTATGAAAGTTATTTTTATTTATTTTAAACCTTTATGTTCAAAAATAAAGTTTAAACAACTTTAAATCTCGAGGAGCTTTATAAAAATAGAATTTTTTGCTATGGCTTAGTACTTCCAAAAATGTAAACATATTAAATGCGCAAAGGAATTAAAGTGAAATAAAGGGCTTTTATGCGATATAACTAATTTACGTACTCTATGTGTCTTCCAAGCTATTTCATTCTGGAGAAAGAAGTAGCTCTGTGTGAATTTGAAATACAAGAACTTAATTACATTCTATAAATAAGGCAATGACATACATAATGGGCGCAGTTGTAAAAGTTTCAAGTAAGTTTTAAAGACTTTTAGATAGCTATCAGTCATTATCGGAGAAGCGCTTATAACAATAAGTGTGGAATCTGATACAACGGTAAGGTTTTGTGTGTTTTCCTTGCATTTGGGCCCACTAATGCGGTCGTATGGACAACACCCATAATCTTACCTGTTGTGTCAACTTCTACGAGTATTCTTATGAGAGCTTTTCCGATGATGATGGCTCAAACCATCGAAAAGCATTTTAAGTTTAATTACAAAGTTGACAAATTTTCCTATTATGTATATCATTCTATTGTCTATCGAGTGTTTCGAACAGTGAATGGCCCTCTATTTTCACTTTGTTACATATTTATGTATTCACTTGATGATTGTCTTGTGATGATTCTTTCAACGAAACATTTAAATTGAACAATAATCCTTATTAGATTATTACGAGGGATATTCGTTCTCCCTCTTTAATTTTCAGAAATCATTTTATTTCAATGCATGTTATAAAATTGCCGCTGCATTTTAAGCATCGTATGAAATATTTCGCACTCTTCCGATTTTTTTCCATAATTAATCTATGTTCTAAGTACTAATTGCTTATTCTTTTTAGAGTTCTGCTTCGTATTTATATTGTGTTTTAATTAGATTATTGCAATTCTTTTGTGTAAATAATTTTTAGAAAATTGCAGAAAAGGTTAAAGACAGATTTAAACGATATATGTAAGTAAAAGCATTAGTTAAATAGCATTTGATTGCATTTCCCCCCTTGGTATTTGAAAAAGGCTTCCAGAAAATCAAACAAAACCATGAAAAAATCTATCAAAATGACCAAAACTTAGCGTAATGTTTTATTATTTTCATCGTATATAAAATATTTCAAAGAACGTACATTGTGTTTACTATTATACATATACGTTTGCTTATACGAGACCTTCCTATGAAGGATATAGATAATTAAAGGTTACGTGTTTATTAGAAAAGAAAATATTCACTATATAGGAAAAATAAACATGCCACTTTCGCAGTGTGCAATCAGTTTAGATGGTACCATGAAACAGAATAGAATTTTGTCAGATGCACGATAAATTTACCACATTTCTTTGCAGAGAGTTTTTTATATGTGTTGCTCCTATTGCAGGAAATGCTTACGAAAAGTAATTGACAGAACTTTGCTCACGTTCTACATTTACGTTTGTCAATCAAATTCGCGGCCAAACACACATCTTAACACGTTTGCGTGCGTGATGTTATGGAGAGCTTGCATAGCCAACATTATGGGATGTCGCCTACCTCACTATGATTCATCAATATTCAGTCGTGAAGTCACGTGTGACCAGTGTTCCAAATGGACGAGAGGTATGCGGACACGGGTATGTTCTCTGTTATCGTCAAAAGCTGTGACTCTTTGTCTAAAATTATATATATCCTCAACATTGCCAATAAACAAACTGTAAACAATCACAACATGTACATGTGCGATTTTATTCATAAACTCGAAACTAAATTTAACGAACTCTCTTTGAATATACAGATTGTTGAATTGATAACGCTTTTCTTGTCATATTTAATCAACATTTATAAACCTGATAATACTAATTTGTATATGAAGTTTAGTTAAGGGTTAAGAATAGATTTGATGGCAAGAATAATGAATACGCGAACATTTCCTTCAGTATTGAGAATTTTAAGAGACTGATTTATCTTGTTAAATAAAGGACTTTGTAACACGTAAGGATAATACAAGTTTGACAACTGATATGCTAAAGGGAACATTGTTAGGACTCACAATGTCGGTCACTTCTTGGATTAGAAATTGAAAAACAATGGAACATACAATGAGTTAGAAAATAACAAGAGAGAATCTAAGGCAAAAAGAATGACAGGAAAGTTAAAAAAATGATTAGAGGAAAGAGACTTAGATGAGAATTATTGACTAATAACCCAGTAGCTTTGTAAATACATACTTTCAGGCACATATAATGTAAATATAGAAAACAGCAAACTTTCAAAAATAAACGAACAGTTTTCTCATCTAGAGCTGGAATTTCAGTTCCATTATAGTGAGTGAGACCATCGGCGTATCCAGGGGTGGCGATAGGGAGAACATGCCCCCCCGTCAAGTCGGGATTATATCATGGAAAATTATATGAAAAGTACAGGACACTTAGCTAAAAATAGGAATTTCCAAAAATCTTTCAGAAAAGATTTCTGGATCAACCCTTGGCTGAGATATAGAGATTTCCCATTTTCAAAGTTCACATTTCGTAAGATTGTAAGTGGACGCTATTCAGCACAAAGACTTCGTGGATGACGTGAGACCGCCTTTGGCGATGGAATATTATTTGGCTCGCAACCAAATACAAATTCTAAAATGTTGTGCTAGAATAAATACAAGGTGCTGCAATACTGTAGTGGAAAATTCAAAACGTCGCCAAAAATTACGACAAGCACGGAACATTGTGCGATTACACAAAAGCATATTTGGTATGCTGCCCTTTTGTTATATTAATGATGGACAAAGCCTTATAGACATTCCCGCTTCTAAAACCCGTAGGCAAATTTTATTGTAAATTCAAGTAACATGACGTGTGCCACATTCATTTTGGAATGCTTTCAATTATGCAAGCTACGGTATGAAGCAACTAACTCTATATCTAGTCCCAGTAAGGAGCTGGTGCATCGGACATTTTGATGACTAGATTATTGTTGCGAATTGTATTTATTGGCGACATTTTAAAAGTTGCGCCAATGTTTACATTCGTCGGATAATGGCGGATTGTTGATTATTTTTATGCCAAAATAGCGATCATTGCTCCAAAACTGAAAACCTTTATCGCCAAGGTAAATGAAACCGGAAGTATAAAACTAAAATGGCAGCTAATACGTCGGCCTATGAATCTAGGGCTCCAGTCTTAGTCGCAGATTTTGGAGTAAACCTTCATTTTGCAACAAGTAAAATTCCATTCTAATTACAAAATGGTAAATCTTAACAATTAGAAGCCTTAATTAGTTCGCCGTGTTCTTTTTTACTTATCCTGGTGTATTTACCGCTTTGTTATATTATACACCAGCTATAACGTTGTTTGGTCACCATCCAAATTATACTGAGTTTGCCATATTGAATTAATTAATTTAATTAATTAATTTAATTCTCTTTATGGCTTTTCGGAAATCGGATTCTTTCTCGTCCCCAACGTGGAATACAGGGTCGCCTTCGGCGTCCAAATTTCCCAACACCTTACATGCAGAGAGCGGCAGGCAAACAGGCAGGTGGATTGTGTGGTTAACTAGTAGAATTTTGTCATTGATTTAACGTATAAAAGGCTCCATTTTGAGAAATACTGTTCCTTTCATCAAGCGAAATGATAAAGAGAACTTCATTGATAAAGAGAACAGTAGTTCTCGAAACGTTGCAGAATCTTTTCATACACTTTTGAACCCTTTGCAAAATTTTACTAATTATGGTAAGCCCTGGTCTGTCGTTTTATTCTTTTGATAATGGATTTCATTTAAATGTAAAAAGTAATGAATAAAACCAAACAGAATGCTCCGCACATTGAAAACAACATACCTGTATTCGTAGTTGGTATTTTAATACATTGGGTTAGAAGAAAACATAAATCGGAGTTTCTGAAGCAACACTAGGTCACACTGTAGCTTTCAGGTGCTACCATACTCCATATTGTCATTTCAGAAACTCTATTAGAATAATTTGCTATAATCTACTCTGGCTTTTATTTGAATTATTTATTCAATTTTTACAATGTCGATTGTATTATACTTGAAAAAGTTTTGAATTATGCCACTGCTGTCACTACCATTAATGTGTTTCTAGAAGCGCCGTAAATTATGTTCGCATTTTTTGATTATTCTATAATTATGAGGAACGCCGTGAATTATGTTTGCAAATGCAGGTTATCCTATAACTTTGACCAGCGCCGTGAAATGTTTTCGCATTTGCGGTTTATCCTGAAATTTCGAGCAACGCCGAAAATTATGTTCGCATTTGTAGCTTACTCTACAATTTTCAGCAACGCTGTCAATTTTGTTTGTATCTGTATATTATCCTATAATTTCTATATCAATTATGTTAATTATAATATCTATATCTTAATAAACCATATCAATTGTCTTCGCTTTTGTGGTTTATCCTGTAACTTCGTGCCGTGAATTGTGTTTGTATTGGTAGATTGTCTTGCAATCTTTTAAGGCGATATATATCAGTTTACATACATAATTATGTTGAATTATACAGCAATTATAATGAGGAATTATATAGCAATTTTATGTGATATAATTACTTCTGATATTAAAATACAGTTTGAGAGAAAAAAACATTGAAGGATTTTGAAGCAATCATATGATTTGACTTACGCAAAATTTTCGAAGTATGTCGCTTTCTTTGTCAGATGACATACTGTCATGATTATTAAACCGACAGTTATTCCGAAAACACATTTTAAATTCTTTTGTTCAAGAAGTTTTCAAATAGAAAAGAGGTTCCATTATTTTTAAATTTTAAAAAGCAATTTTCAAAGAGAAAAATGCTTTTATGTAACCTTTCATTAAAATGAGCAATATTTCCATCCACTTCTTACGAATACGAAACTCAGTACTTCAATTGGATTTAGAAATGGCATATATCTCCCAACTTAACTGACAGTCTGCCGTTTTTCAGTGTGAAAGTGACATATCACGACTTTCAAAAATGATCAAATTTTAACCTTTCAATCCTGAAACCTTTTCTGTAAAAATCCAAAAAGCACCTTTTAAGATGAAATTGAGCGAGTAATATACAAACAGTTCTCCCTATTCCCAATCCTTGTAAAATATTTTGTATATTTAATGGGGCATGTAAAAAATAGCACCTGTGTTGCATTAAAAATAAGTAAAATTTATCAACCGGAAATGAAATTCCTATGCTCTGAAGGGGGCAAATAAACATTAAATGCCGACATTTACAGGAATGGGTCCATTTTTTAGTTTATTTTTAAACTAACACCGAAAACTGAAATATTTTTATATGGACATTATATGAAATTTTGACCAACGAAATGCAATTACGGGATAATCCTTATTCTTTTGCGTCCCGCTCTTATTCAGCTGATATTGCCGGAGATCAGAAAATGTTGAACTGTGAAGACGCTGCTATTTTAAAGCTCTAGTTTGCATTAGTAAATCAATTAATGTGAAAGCGATATTTTTTAATTTAACATTTAAGAATAAGTATGATAGTAAATTTACTACTTAGCGTTCCAAAGAATCAGCAAGACCCTAGGCGAGCCCAGATATTGAATCAAGAAATACACGTTCTCCATGGAAAACAGATTCTCAGACATCTTGAACAACTTTTTCCACATTTTTCTGGAAAGGTATATATAGTCCATCGTTCCTCATTGGTCCAGAGGGTACAATCAGCGTCTTTTGACTCGTCGGGCTTTGTTTCGAATCCCAAGTGTGCTTATTCAAAATTATATGAATTGTGGGTTGATATCGGTCCTATGTATAGTGTCCCTGTGGAGATATAATTAATAATATGTTTCCTTCACAGCTGACTATATTAAACTGTCAAATACCAATACGATTAAAATAACTACGGATTATGCCCGTATCTAGAGGGGGATTTTAGGGACCGTCCCCTCTCCCCGAAATAAAATTTTGGCCTTGCATGCTATAATTTAATCAATACATGCTGTAAATTTTTTTAACCCCCCCCGAAATTATATCCTGCTTACGCTTTTGCTATTGATGATGAGACCAGGAGAAAATAAATGGGGATATTCGCTAGTTTATTCCACATTCAATTACGAAATGTTATCATTGGTGTAAATTCTTGAAAATGTTTTTATTATTTTCGGCACAAACATATATTTAGTACCTTTTTATCGCCCGTAAAGAAA
This sequence comes from Dysdera silvatica, assembly GCA_006491805.2. Classification (NCBI taxonomy): domain Eukaryota; kingdom Metazoa; phylum Arthropoda; class Arachnida; order Araneae; family Dysderidae; genus Dysdera; species Dysdera silvatica. Next base: position 125,550,032 of record QLNU02015003.1, on the reverse strand, counting down.
GGAACAAATGAATACATATGTGTGCTCGTCCATGCATTCTGGTATTGTAAAAGTAATTTTGTTTAAGTTCTTTTCTTTTAATTTTTCTCGGCATTATGTTGTCGTCTATTTATTTTGATGGTTTTCTACTTAATTTCTGGAATTATAGGTATATTATTTATAAACATTTTATTATATGGCCGTAATTCTCGTTAAATATTCTCGCCTACAATCATAGTATCCTAACCATTCGAAACTCGTGGCATGGGCTCAAGTGGTTATAGGAGGAGGGGGGGGGGAGGGATTCAAGTGGCTTTAAAGAAGGTTATGTGATGCGGCCTATGAGAAAATATCCTGTTTTGATATCCAATGGGAGGATTGAGCCCCCTTTCATACACCCCTGCCTATTTACTATTGCATACAAAATTTTTGCTGCAGCTAGTGAGTAGGAAGTCTTCTTTTCTTAGCATATTTTTTTAAGATTACCATACTTGTATGGTGAGTGTGATTCGCAACGATGTGGTTGAATCTGAATAGTCGTTATTCGCTATTCGCGGGTTTGGTATTCGCTGTTGTTTTATATAATTCCTCAAAAAATGAAATTTTTTGTAATATTACATGCTTTCCGGTTAAAGCAATAATATATACGTACTATTATGTACAGTGGGCCTGTAAGTAAAAGTACGTATACAATAATGTATACGTACTCTTATCTATGGGCCCATATTAAACATAAACGGATGAAGTATATATATATGTACGGCGCGAACTATGGCGAAATGCTAAATTACGCAAAAAACAAGTCGTGCTAGAGCCCCTAGAATTATAGGCCGAGGTTTAAGCCGTCATTTTGTTGTACACTTCCGGTTTTATAACACAATGTTTACCATTCGAAAATTAATAGTTCATTTTCTTCTTCTTACAGGATACGTTGCAAATCTGAATATTCTATATTTATTCCTCGAATGATTTGAGCGATTTGCAGTGGCACACCCACCTATTTCAATCTATTTTATTGAAAATAACACACTTGTAACTCACTCAACTGCATATCAAATTGTAGATACTACGCACAGAATTAAATAATAAAGCACTAAAGTGTTTTTGTGCGTACAGTAAACCATTTTACGCACTAAAAAGGACGTTTTACTCTTTTATTACTCGACTGCATATAGCGATGAATGGGATCATATGGTACGATGGCTTTAAAATGGCGAATGCGCCAACTCTCCTTTTTAGCTATAAAAATTTGGCGCCATTCATAAAATAAGCGCCAAAAACATATTTATCTTTTCCTCGTTTTTTCCTTAAATATATTATAGTAATGTGCGGCATTCAATATTCAAGAAATGGGCGCCCATATGAGTACTTTTAGGGGGGGGCTGAAAAATTATTACCTCCTTCTTAAGGCTGTCAAACATTTTAATGTATGTACAAGATACTAAAATACTACAAAAATAATTAATACTGCTTGGCAATTAGTAATGAGCTAAAAAGTACCTTATTTTAAAATGTGACTGTAAAACTTTTGAAAGTAAATGCATAGCAGAATCGAATAAATGAAATTTTTGAACGACCATGGGGGCTTGAGCCCTCCTCTGACCCATATGTGCGCCCCTGATTCAAGATAACTGCTATGAACGTAACCTTCCTTTTCACATGAAGTTTTGTCTTTCTTAATGGCGGTTTTGTCGTTTGCGGATTGTTCATGGAACGTAATGCCGCGAATAGCGGGGAGCGACTGTATATATATATACATATATATCTCTGTTATATATTTATATCAATACTTAGACACATCAAATAAATACACGTTTTTTTTTAATTTTACAAAATCAATATTTGTTGGAAAGTTATTTAATGGAAGCGAATTAAATTCATCAGAATTTTTTATCAGTAAATGAGTTTGAGTATGAACAAGAGAATTCAATTGAATATAGATATTGAGTGTTAAATTGAAAAGCAAATATGCTTATAAATACATGGAAATGCAAATTGTCACATGGATAGGATTTCATTACTTTTGTGAGCAAGTGCAAACTTAATGAATAATTTGGCATTTTTTCAAATGCTTCATTATGCTGATGTCCTGTTGGATGATTGATATAAGTTTTACATTATTAACACAGCTTTCATTCGTTATTTACTATATGAAGGTCCAAATGTAATGGCACAACCTGTAATTACTTTTTCGGCGATACAACACTCTAAATAAACGGAATTTCTGCAACAAGATTCAAGCAAACGGTGGTGTTTTGTATTTGTTTGAAACCCACATGGAAATGCAAATAATATATATATATATATCATCATCATCATATTCAACCATTATCTATCCACTGCTGGATGAAGGTCTCTCCAAATGCTTTCCACACAAGTCTATCCTGGGCCATTCGTTTCCACGTCACCCCAACCTCTTTTCTTATTTCATCCACCCATCTAGTTTGAGGACGTTTTCTAGGTCTTCGGTGGTCTCTTGGAATCCAGTTCAGAATTTCTGTTGTCCATCGTTGATCAGTTCTTCTTGCAATATGCCCAGCCCATCGCCATTTCAGCCCTTTTACTTTAACAATGATGTCCTCTACTCTAGTTTGCTCTCTCACCCAAGTGTTTCTTTTTCGATCTCTCCTAGTTATTCCAAGCATGCACCTCTCCATGCTCCTTTGCGTTGTCTGTAACTTTCGTATTGCTCCAACTGTTAGACTCCATGTCTCTGATCCATAAGAGAGGACTGGCAATACACACTGGTTGAAGACCTTTCTTTTTAGACACAAAGGCAATTTCCCCTTCAGGATAAAACTGTTTCTTCCAAATGCACTCCAGCCAAGTTTAATACGTCTGTTGAGTTCTTTCATAATGTTGCCATCCATTGAAATCAGCTGGCCAAGGTAAATATATGAATCAGCAATTTCTAGCTCAATGTTGTCAACTTGTATTTTTGTTTCCTCTACAAAATTATTGAACATGATCTTAGTTTTTTGTAGGTTCATCTTGAGTCCAACTTCTTTACTTCTAGTTGAGAGCTCCTGTACCATGTCTTGGAGTTCTAATGGGTTCGTTGAAAAAATAACAATGTCATCAGCAAACCGCAAATGATTTAAATATTCACCATTTATTTTTATTCCCTTGTTATTCCAATTTATCTGCTGAAAAATCATCTGTAAAGCTGAAGTAAAAAGTTTTGGAGAAATGGTATCTCCCTGCCTCACCCCTTTGCCAAGTTTGATAGTTTTGGTATCTTTATGTAACCGAAATTTTGCACTTGCATTTTTATACACACGTTTCACCATGTCAATGTACACATCCTCAATGTCTGTTGATCTTAAAGAGTTGATGACTGCTGATGTTTTAATAGAGTCAAAGGCCTTCTCATAGTCAATAAATGCAACACACAATGGAAGTTCATATTCATGTGTTCTTTCAATTAATTCTCTTAATACTTGAATATGGTCCACTGTACTGAATCCACTTCGAAATCCAGCTTGTTCTCTTGGTTGAGCTGCATCTAATTTTTTCTGCAGGCGATGTGTTAGCACTTTTGTGAAGATTTTATAAATAGCAGGTAACAAGCTAATTGGTCGGTAATTTTTCAAATCCTCTTTATCACCTTTTTTATGCAAAAGAATTACTGTTGCAGAATCCCATTGGTTTGGTATGTTACCGCTGTTAAGACATTTGGTAAAGAATTTTGCAAGTATGTCTTCTACATATTCTCCAGCTTCTTTTAGGATATCTAATGTAATACCATCATCACCAGGGGCTCTTCCTTTCTTCATATTTTTTATTGCAAATGAAACTTCTTCTTTTAAGATTTTAGGAGCTGTTCCTTCGACTATTTCAATGTCTTCGTTTAATTCACTGTTACTTTCGTATAGATTTTTGTAGAATTCTTCAACTCTTCTAAGTATTTCTTCCCTATTTCTTGTTACGGTGCCATCCTCTCCTTTTAATGCAATGATGTGTTTCTTCCCAACAGATAAACTTCCTTTAACAACCCTAAGGCTCTTGTTATTTTCAATGGCTTTCCTTACTAGCTCACAGTTGAATTTTCTTATGTCTTCTTTCATGCTTTTGCGCAGAGTTTTACAAAGTTCTATGTACTCAATCCTGGAACTGGTATTTCGATTGTCCACCTTCATATCTCTTCGCCTTTTCATGAGCTGTTTCGTCTTCTCAGATAATTTGCTATTGTGCTTTTTACAGGTTACACCACCAATTTCCCCAGCAGTTTCAACTATTGTCTTAACAATGTTTTCATTTGCTTCTGAGATATCACTTTCATCAATAAGTCCTTCCAGTGCAGAAAAGCGATTTTTTAATTCCAACTTGAATGCCTCGGTATTTACTTTCAGTTTCATTAGATCCACCCTCTTACTTACTTGTTTCCTAATGAGCTTCTGTCGTTCTAATTTAGTATTTAAGTGCACTTTACATCTCACCATTCGATGATCACTTCCAGTATTAAATCTGTTCAGTACGCTGCAATCTTCAATAATTGATTTCTTGTTTGCCAGTATATAGTCAATTTCGCTGGTTCCTCCATTGGGGTGTTTCCATGTCCATTTTCTTTGCGGTTTCTTCTTAAAAAATGAATTCATGATGCTAAGATTTTCAGCTTCTGCAAATTCGATGAGTTGATCGCCACGTTCATTCCTTTCCCCATATCCGTATTTACCAACCGATGTCTCTCCTTGTTCCTGTTGTCCAATTCTTGCATTGAAATCCCCCATGATGAGCTTGATATGTTGTTTCCCTTTGGTGTGTAACTCTTTGATTTCTTCATAAAATTCTTCAACCTCTTCGTCGGTATGGCTTGATGTTGGTGCATATACCTGTACTATCTGAAGTTGGTATCGCTGGGTTAGTTGAACAACGAGCCTCGCTGCTCGATCTGACGTGCTTTCGACTTCAAGAAGGTAGTCTTTAATTCTTTTGTTGATTAAGAAGCCAACACCACTTGTTCTTCCAGTTTCCGTTCCTCTATAATAAAACAAATGTCCACTTTTAAGTTCCACCAACTCTTCACCTTTTCTTCTAACTTCACTGAGTCCTACAATGTCCCATTTGATCTTGTCTAGTTCCTCTTCCAATTCCTGAAGTTTTGCTTCAGAAGCAAGGGATCGTCCATTATACGTTGCCAAGGTCAATGTGCTGAATATAACCATATATCATCATCATCATCATCATATTCAACCATTATCTATCCACTGCTGGATGAAGGTCTCTCCAAATGCTTTCCACACAAGTCTATCCTGGGCCATTCGTTTCCACGTCACCCCAACCTCTTTTCTTATTTCATCCACCCATCTAGTTTGAGGACGTTTTCTAGGTCTTCGGTGGTCTCTTGGAATCCAGTTCTCATCTATGTATATATATATATATATATATATATATATACATACATGATATCAATAACGAAATACCGACCCATTACGTGCCTTAACACCCTGTACAAGATACTCACGGGGTGCATCTCTGAAAAAATAAGCCGGCACAGCGAAAGCAACAACTTAATGACGGAAGAACAAAAGGGATGCCAGAAAGGGACTCTGGGATGTAAAGAGCAGCTTACCATCGACTCAGTTATCCTGGAACAAGCAAGAAAACAAAAGCGAAAACTCAACACCGCATACATAGACTACAAGAAGGCTTTCGACTCTGTTCCGCACTCGTGGCTCCTTGAAATACTCAGCATATACAAAGTGCATCCCTCAATCATCCGATTCCTACAGAGCAGCATGAAACAATGGAGAACCCGGTTACAGCTAAACACGCCAGACAGTAAAATAGAAACGGCCGAGATCCCCATCCGCCGCGGAATCTTTCAAGGAGACGCACTAAGCCCCCAGTGGTTCTGCTTGGCGTTAAACCCCTTGTCAAGGATGCTGAACACAAGTAAATACGGATACATGCTGAAGAAAGACAAGAGAAACCTACATAAAGTCTCCCACCTCATGTACGTAGATGACATCAAGCTATACGCGCCAACAATCACCCAACTCCGACAACTCATCAGTATAACAGAGACATTCTCCAAGGACATAGGAATGGAATTCGGCCTCGATAAGTGCAAAATACAGAAGAATAGCAAAGAAGATTTACCAGGCATCGAACTCGAAGACGGGAGACTACTGAAGACCTTGGACGAGGGCGAAACCTACAAATACCTAGGGATAATGCAAAAACGGCAGCAGGAGCACAAGAAAGTCAAAGTCCAGCTCACGCAAGCATTCCAAGAAAGACTTAGAAGCATTGTGAAGACGAAACTGAGCGGGAAGAACACCACGCAAGCAATTAACGCATATGCGGTACCAGTGCTCACCTACTCCTTCGGGATCATCAAATGGTCCAACACTGAACTAGAACAACTCCAGCGGAAAATGAGAACCATCCAGAGAAGAGCCGGACAACTACACCCTGCAACGGCAATTGAACGGCAAACACTACCCCGGGAAGAAGGAGGACGCGGACAAGCGGACCTCAAAGACTTACATGACAAGCAGATCCAGAGCATGAGGCAATACTTCCAGTTGAAGAGTCCCCGATCGCCACTCATCCAAGCCATAATACAAGCAGATGCAAATTACACGCCACTAAACCTGTGTAGTACCGAAGAGCGTGTCCTCGAAACAGCCAACGAACAGAAACTGAGAACTTGGGCCGGAAAACCACATTGTAGTAGGCATATAAATAAGACCACGTACCTAATCGACATAGCAGTACCCAACACCAATAACATACAGACAACCTACACAACGAAAATCACCAAGTACCAAGATCTCAGACATGAAGTACGAGATATATGGGGTATGGAAAAGATCCTCATCATCCCGTTAGTCATCTCAGCAACAGGGATAGTACCAAAAACGCTTGCGACGAATTTGGAGATACTCAACATTGACCCAAACACCTACATTGAAATACAAAAAGCCACAATCCTAAACACGTGTCACATTGTCAGGAAGTTTCTAGACATGGCACATTAAGAAGTGATGTAAAAAGAGGCTTGGGAACATGGCGCTCTGCCCGTCCCAAAGCCTGTTTCCGCCAAGAATGGGCGAGGAAAACTTTTTTCTTTATATATATACAGTAGTGGACAAAATTGTGGAAACCCTTTGAAAAAAGATTATTTTAGAGGTTTGATGGCTAATAACACCACTTTTTTTTGTACCAATACTATAAAATTATATATCATTGGAAAGGTAATTTAATCAAGATTGTAATGCAATAACATTTATGAATCGTATTTTAATAGAACAGCATTCATAAAGAAGAAAGGTGATATACATAGAAAAAATGAGATATACAAAAATGTTCACCATACCAGTTAATACTTAGTTGGGTAACCTTTAGCCTTAATTACGGCCTTACAACGCTTTCCCATGGAGTGAACCAAGTTCTTTAGTTCTGCAGCTGTTATAATATGAAACCAAGATTGAATTATTGCTTCTGTTAATTGTGTTTTATTGCTGGGTTGCTTCCGACTAACAAGCTTCTTTAGCCGGCTCCATAGATTTTCGATGGGGTTAAGGTCTGGGCTATTTCCAGGCCATTCCAGCAGTTGAATATGATGATCTTGAAACCATTTTTTGCACACACGAGCAACATGACATGGAGCTGAATCCTGTTGAAATATAAATGCTTCATTATCTTGGAAAAGATCACATGCAGAAGGCTGCAGCTTGGGCTCAAGTATTTCATTTATGTATCTTTGGGCATTTATATTCCCATTGATCACGCAAATTCTGCCCACACCTCTTGATGTTATACAACCCCAAATCATAACACTAACTGGGTGTTTCACGGTAGGTGTAATGCACTCAGGATGGAAATCTTCTCCAATTCTTCTCCATACGTATTTTACGCCATCACTACCAAACAGTGAGATTTTGGTCTCATCACTCCAAATTACACTGTCCCATTGTTCCGTTGTCCAGTTAACATGGGTTTTAGCCCAGTTTAATCTTTTCAACCTCTGTTTGACAGACAAAAATGGCTTTTTTCGTGGAATTCTTGCATTTAGACCACATTCATGCAGTCTGCGCCGAACAGTCCTTGCACTTAACTTCACATTGCATTGCGCCATTTCACCTTGTATACACAGAGATGATTTTTTCCTGTCACCTAGGCACTGTCTTTTAATTCTTCTATCATCACTTGCTGTTGTGCACCTTTTTCTGCCTTTACCAGTCTGGTTTTGTAATGACTGAGTCTCCTTATACTTCTTCAAAAATTTAGAAATGCCACCTTTAGTTAAGTTTCCCCCAATATTTCTTCTAATTTCTTCATAACTGTAGCCTTGTTCACTTAATATTACTATTTTACATCGCTTCCTAGGTGACCAGTCAACTCTTTGCGCCATTTCTTTAATTTTATTACGTTTTACAAGCACACTAAATCAAAGAGCACAAAAAAAAAACAACCAACTTGATAGCAATTACAGAACACACTGATAAATGTCCTGTAACCTGTTGGCTCATTGCCAAAACAAGAGAAAACATGATTGGCTCATTGCCAAAACAAGATGACACCTGATTGGCTCATTGCCAAAACAAGATGACACCTGATTGGCTCTGTAAACACTCATGCTCATTGGCCACATTCAAATGAAGGAAAGCTACTTCATATAAATGTAAGCAAGCTGTGCTTCTTTTTTCTGGTTATTTGGCTATAACTTTTGATAGAATACAGATAATTGAACAAATGTTATTGCATTACAATCTTTATTAAATTACCTTTCTAATGATATATAATTTTATAGTATTGGTACAAAAAAAAGTGGTGTTATTAGCCATCAAACCTCTAAAATAAACTTTTTTCAAAAGGTTTCCACAATTTTGTCCACTACAACATATGGATTTTTGTTGTTATATATGGTGTGTCTATTCCTTTCTTGAAAAAAGAGTTATTATATAGCCAATAAATAAAAATAATAATAAATATAAAAAATAAATATAAAGTAGTAATAAAGTATAAAATAAATATAAAAATAATAATAAAATATAAAATAAATATAAAAATAATAATAAATATAAAATAAATATAAAAATAATAATAAATAGCAAAAATAAATATAAAGTAGCAAATATAAAATAAAGATATACTAATAATATAAAATAAGATATATAATAAAATACATAACATAAATAAGAATAAAAATAAAAATATTATTAATGATTTAGTTTTCTGTTATGCATCTTTTCAGGCTATATTCTGCGTTTTTTTAAATATCATCTCCTTACTTTGGGCAGCATGGACTCCCATCAGATCTCTTGGTCACTTTCTAATGTTGCCCAGGTATATAATCAATAACTAGTTATGTAAAGATATTTATCATGTTTCTACCTGAATGAAGTTTTTGGATTGTATTATACTATACTCATTTTTCTTCTGAACTCGTTTTTCTTAAAAGTAATTTGAAATTTACCAATAGATAAAAATAGGAAATATTTTTTTTGGTGTTGATATATATAACAATCAAAAGTCTAAATTGCATAAATGAGCACTTAAGATTTTCAAATTTGTTTTCCTAACTTAAGCTGTTTTAACCATATTCAAGAGTAGAATTTGTTAGGAGTAATTTTTTTTTGCGTTTCCCTATTGAAAATTATTTATAACTTCTTATAAACTTTAGTATTTAAACTAAATATACTTGTACTAAAAGCTACGGGGAAACGTATTTGTACGATTATAAAAATTTTCTTCCAGAAGCAAATATGTCCTTTGCCAAATCGTCAGCATATGCGAAAATAAGATGAATATGGCACTAATGATTTTTAAGTAGGAAACACTGAAGCAATTTAAAAGTGAAAAAAATAATATTACATCAGTACTTCTGATATCTTCTCTTTTACTATATTTCATGTTTGGAATCAAAGCCAAAATTATATACCGACGTAGAATTTCGTTTTGAATATTACGACCGACATCCCCTGAAACTTAAAATAATATGTGAGATTCAAAGGCCGGTATGTGTACCATTTTCCTATATATTATGCATCGGATATGTGATTATTTTATTTTTTTTGTAATTGAAACTTATACAAATAAAGGTTATAAGACGTAAAAATTCTAAACCTTGTATGCATCAGTATTTCTCGAAGTGATTAGAATCTATCGGAACAACTTACACAATATAAACCCTTATTCATAGAAATATGTAATTTAATATATATATAATTTCTAAAATTCATGTAATAGATGTAACGTATGTATTATTATTTGTGTTTAACACGTAGAAATAAAATTGATACTGAAACAAAATATTCCAGGTATGAAATGAACTACGGAAGCGCGCAATATATTTTATAAATAAATGCGTGCACACGCTATTGTTTGTTCGTTTTACTGCTCACCGACTATTGTGGTCATGCTGTGCCGGGACATACTGTTTTCCGGAGGAATCCGAACTTTAAGGCCTGGGGAACCAAAACCTGAAATAAAAAATAACAACAAAATATTAAAATCCAGTTTTTAAGTAATATTCCTGTTATTAACTAACATTCCATTTACTAAGTAATATTCCAATAATTACTGACAACTTCTATTTAAGGAAACAGAGGTCTATAGCCTAAGATACATATGCGGCACATTGCACACGGAGTGATTTAAAAGAGAAAATAAAATCCGGAACATGATTTTAAGAATTAAAAAAAAATTACGGAAAGAATATTTATAGTTGTATAGTAAAATAAATAGCCACAACTTGATGAAGGTAGCCCTCATGCGGGCTAAATCTATATCATTACTTCAACACAGCATCGGTAAAAGTTTGCCGCATAAATTCTACAAAGCTTTTTATAGAATATATTCAATTAAAATGTCACATTAATGTTTTCAGAAGAAACTTGCACAACTACACAACTGCTTTTATTTATGCTATATGCCACTTTGATATATGATTGCGCCACTTACATATGCAAATAGTTTGATATATGAATAGACACTCATTAAGCCAAATTTGAAATTGAGCTCTATTGAGATTATTTTATCATTTTCAAGAAATACGCTTGGAATTTCAGGATATATATATATATTACGAAAATATTAATTGATACTTCCTAAAGGCAATTCAGATAACTTAAGCATGGACAGGAATTAAACCAAAGAATTCGACGAATTCTAATGAAGGAAGATCAGGAATTCAGGTCCGTGTATTCAAGCGTAAAGTAAAATCTTTTGGCGATAATTATCTAATTGTTAGAAATGCAACAAACAGATCTATTTATGGCAATTTTAGTACATATTTTCTTCTATAACATGCCCGATACAATATCATATGCAGGAACAAATTATTAGTAAAAGAAGAAAACTTGACTATAAATAATCGGTATTGCGATCAAATTAAGCTTAATTGCATTTGTACAAACGTGCGTTGCAAAAACATGTATTCATAAATGCAATGTTGATATAGTTTAAAAATGTGGAATAATATACACTTTCTAAAAGTGTTTTGCCCTCCCATTTTATTGTATATATTTTGTATATCGCGAAATTATTAAATGTTTTTTATTCTTATTGGACGGTCATATTCAACTAAGAACTATTCCATAAAATCTAAGAATTTTCTATAAAACATAGTTGCAATAATATTTGTAAAACTTGCATGTTTTGTCCATAAAAATATTCATAATCTAGGTTCGTTTATCTAACATTTACAGAAATATTTGCACTACTACAAAGTATTTTTCAAACTTTAAAATCATAATTTATTTTAAACATTTGTCGCATTTTTTTAATTAATATATCATTGACCTTCTATATGTTAAACAAGGCATATACTCCTCTAACTAATTAGCATTCTAAAATTGGAACTCGTACTTTTTGTTCAGCAGTTTGCTTAAATTCCATTGCTAGTGTAATAGTGCTTCTGTTTACAATTTGCTAAATCAAGCAAAATATCCTGTCCATGGTGGAATTAAGGCATGACGGAATTAAGGCATAGTGGAATTAAGACATGGACTATTAACTCCATCTGAGTAATGCAATGGATGAAAACATAAAGGGGTCAAGCAACTTACCGTGCCCAGTCTCGGCAGAATAACCGCCGCAGAAGGAAATGCCAGTGCCCCGCAAGGTCCAGCGGCAGCGGTAGACCACGGATGCGCCCCTGTGGGCGCAACTGTTAGTTCAGGAGACGCTGGGTGATGAGGATGATGGTGGTGATGATGACTGGCTGGGAAAATGGGAAGCACTGCAGGTGACGCAGCCACGATATTCTGTGTTGTATCCAGCGTAAATATCCTACAAAATATCTATTTTGTTACCAAGTCACTACTCAGTACACTCCAAATTTTCCCGTTATTGTCCTCTGATGTGCCAAGGGAACTATTTTGGATACAAAAGAAAGGATCTTTTTCTTGAATGAATGATCTGGCACTTGTTTTCTAATGGCATTCGCACTTATTTAAAACTTCCCTCTCTCTCTCTCCCTTTCTCTAAAGAACATCAACTCTGATGAACACCACTGCAATTGAGAATGATTCCCTTGTAGGTTTGGATTATATTCCTTGGAGACTAGGGAGATTGCTTTTCTTGAGAAATTGAGGTTGATTTCCTTGGTCGTCAATTTCCTAGTCAGCTCTTCGTGAGATATGTTTGAACATTTTAAATACAACTCTGTACTATAATCCTATGTGTGGATGGAATGTCAATATACTGAAGGAAATTTCTCGTTTCAGATTGGCATACTTGTTTCTTTTTGCGCAAAGTTGATAATATGACGTATGAAATGTTAATTTTGATGTTCACACAACAGATATGTAATTTCACAGCCAATAAGTGTTAAATGATGTGAAATTCTTCGGAATTTGTAAAAGAATGGACTAATGGTGTTTTAAAATTCGTAAAACCAATAACAGATATAATTTATCACTAGTATGACTTGCACTTCTTAAAAATACGTAACAGCAGGTCATCAGTTGAAGATAGAGAGCGAGATTTATAGCACCATTCAAAATCGTCAACAAGAAGATATAAAAATTAACACTGAATTTTCTTAACTTGCTAGATGTGTATACGCATTTCTATATTCAAGCCTAACAACTATGATAATAATAAGCGTAATTAATCTTCCTTAGTTCCTCTAAGTCCTAGCGTTGATTTCATAACCATTTAGATGAGTATATGCACTCATACATTTACTTTCAGAATACGAAACCCAGGGAAGAAAATCACAGTCCCATAAGCAAAGGGGAGGGGAACAAAAAACTCAAAACTGCTGTGGCTGAATATCCAAAGTATCAACAGCTGTTTCAGCCTACCGGAGCACTATGCTCCGGAATAGCTAATACAAGGAGATTAATAGCCGGCGGCATCCTTCCGGAGAATACGATCCGGAATTGGATCCTTGCTGACGACTGTCCGTTGAGTGAAATTGTCTCTGTTTAACCTGATCAAATGTACAGTCTCAATGTGTTGAACGGATGAGAGGAATCGGAAGGCGACTTCTTCCCCGGACGCCTGGAGCTGCTATGCGGTGAAGTTGGCATATGAGGCGCTGCAGTCGGCATGCCCTCTTCACCCTCTTCCTGTCCCCATTCCTGAGAGAAGGTGTGTGTGTGTGTGTGTGTGTATGTAAGAGAAGATGGGTAGTGCCGTAATATTTCTCATCGATCGGTTACTCCCGAAAGAGGAATATTGTTGCGACGAAGTAGGCAGCACTCTGTGTGTCTCTACATTTGCAGACAATATACTTAAAAAGATGCTTTTGACCGTTATAGAAATCAATCCCCATTGCCAAAATGACACTTTGTCCACTTTTCAGCGAGATGCTTATTTTTGTAATAAACTATCCGTAACCTGAAAATAAAAGTCTCACTCACTCCATCTCTAAACTATTAAGTATGTTAACCTGTTTTGTCCAACGAAATGTTAGTTTAATTCAATATATGATAAAAAAGCATCTGAATAATGAATATTATAAAACATATAGAATACTAAATTTCAAGTTCAAAAATTAACCTCAAAGTACAAATGAATAATACTTAGTGGTAGGACCGAATCTGGTTATATCAGGATCTCGCTTATGAATTCAAAATTCTGAATGCACCTCTTACAGATCATCGGTTATAGTGGTACCATGATACGAACAACAACAACAAAATTCGGAGGTCCGTCTTTATAAACCATTTTCACTCTATGGTAAAAGTAAATATTTTAATCGGAGCAAAATATTATATTATATTCCAGGCAATTATTGAACATAACTACAGTGACACACGTGTATCATATTATTTACATTTTTGTTGTCTTTAACTAAATTGGTCGTTAATTGAAATTAATTTTGCAAAACTATATTAATAAAAGTAATTCAGGTAATAAACCGTTCGAAGATTTTTTTCCATTCTTTTCCATTTCTAACACGGACAAACAAAATTACAATTATTTTAGTTTATCATTGTTTCACTGCAAATATTTTTGCAGGTAGTTAAATTGTTATCACTAGCAATAACAGTAAAGGTGCAGCTCATTATCGTGCAGCAGTTTTTCACACACCTATTTAAATATATAATAATTAGGTGCTTTAAGGATATAAGCAACAATGAGTTACTTGGTGAAAAATTCTACGCTTAAATATCAGCAAATAAAACAGAAATATTTCGCTGAACTGTTGTATGATAATCGCAAAACCATTGGCAATTTTTCAAATGGAAAACGAAACGTAAAATTCTTAAAAATTTATTTTACTTTAAATCAAGAAATATATATTTTAAGTAGCTTTACGTTCTGATATTTGTCCTTTTAAATACAGTAGAGCGTTGATTGGGACCAAAGCTATTGCGAGTAGTTGGAAACCTGGAAATTGGAGAGCTAGTTTTAAAAAAATTGAAACAATTTTGAGGAGTATTAAATATGTTTATTGATTTTTGTGAACGTATATTCATTAAGCGGTTTTAAAAATGCATGTCTTTAAGAAACTGAAAGATTTAGATATATAGGAAATATAATTGAACTGCAGTTTACAATTTCTTGTGACTTAGAATTGGCAGACACTTGCGCAGTTCAAGCATAATTCTAGCATGTTTAAAAGTGATTCATTTTCCTTTTCTAAGTTTTATTCTTTTCTTCAAATTTTTTAATTTAGTTTTCATTAAATTTCTTGATTTACTGAACTAAGAAAAAATAGCCATTGTACTTTACTCTAAAGGAAATAATTTTTAACTTTGTGGAGAAGAAATACAACACAAGATTACAACGAATGGCCAGGATTTATGATAACAAGTAACAACTCATAAGAAAAATATTTCTTGGAAATCTTTATTAATGGAACCTTTTCTTATACAGAGAAGCAGTAACGAAAGTTTAATATTTAAAAAGTACAATGGTTTAGATATAGAAAATTTTTAATTTTGCTAAATATATTTTAATTTTATTAAAAAGTTATTACGCCCAAAATGTTGTATTTTTCTCTTCATTTATACAGCATAGTTCTACGTCATCATATTAATTTTATTTTTGGATTTGTAAGGTATCGTTATCTTCCCCAGGTTGACACAATTGCCGCTTTTTCAGCATATGAAATCGTAAATTTCGCATGACTGTAATTTGTTTTTTCGTGGGGGTTAAAGCGAATAACAGTTTTGGCATCCACGTTTAAATTTACGTTTTCTGAGATGGTCAAGGCATGACGGACGTAATACGGATAGATACGACAGTTCATACGGTTTAGTAGTCCATACGGAGGACGTTCGGTTCGATTTCGTGCCCGGAGTTATCTCTTTTTCCTTTAGAAAAAGGAAGCTCTAGTTTGTGCTTAAGCGTGGACTTCAAAACTGTTTTTCAACTTTTTTTTCTTGCAGTCATGTTACAATTCCTCAAAAATGTGGGTTCAGATATTTAAAAAGCTGGGATAAGTAGAAACTTTTTGTATTATGAATAGAAAAATATTTATAAAATTGTTTTATCGTAGTAATTTTCATTATAATAGTGAAAACTTTCAGTATTTAGAAGATCATAGAAGATACCACATTTAGTTTTTTTTAATAAGGAGAGCTGTGACGAGGTCTAGATGATAATAATATTTCATATATGACAAATTTTCTTGAAATTTGAATACAACTTTGAAGTTTCCACAAATGTAGTTAACTGAAACACCGAATCGCTTTTCTTTAAAGCCGTTAATCTTCATAAATTAATAAAACCGTTGAAGTACTGGATGAATTAGCAAAGCGGACTGAATTGATTATCAATATCGCTTTTTCATTTTGAGAAACGTAACTCTAAATTGTGTTTGCATACGAACAGTATTGAACTGCAAGTTCCACCTTTGGTAAATAAAACGAACTATATCCGAAAAGCTAGACATCGTAATAAAACTAAATTTCGATGACCAAATAGTTTTTATCAATAAGGAACAATATCGCCAACAATAAACTCTTCAAACAGTGCAGAACCCACCTTTATTTTTTAAAACCTATGGAACAAAAACTCATTCTTCAAGGAAAAACCTCGCCCACTTCGTTGACGTCATTATTGTAGCTCGATGCTGGAGCAACAAGCAGTTGCCATATTTTCCAGTACTTTTCGCAACCGCACCCAACTTTATGACAGCAATACACGCTATTTTGACCTCGTAGACAAGCCATAAGTTCCATGCCAATGGGCACATTGGGTCTCGTGCGATATACTGAATTGAAAGCCTTGCTGTATTAGACGTACAATCGATTAAACATTATTCATTGCGTAAGGTGTCCTTAGAGGACAATAACTGCGCCAATGGTATTATTGGCTGATTCCCTTTCAGCTTCAAGAACCAATGCTTCAACCACACCAAGCCCAGTATCGTACAGCCCAAAATATCGATACTAATCTAATAATGGGTTTGTTTTGCGATAAACAATGCCTAAAACGATTCATTTTTGGCTGCCTTTGTATTGAAATTTGTTTTCATTGTTTTAATTTGCCATAGCTAAACTGGATCGCATTAATTTTATCCCATTAGTTTGCAATTAGCAATATATTTTACCAAAGAAGATATGATGTATTTAGTGATATATTTATTTTACTGATACACAACTGATTAGCCAAATGAATACACACAATCAGCGGAGAATATATTTTGTGTGTATAGTTTCCATGTTAGTATTAATATAGTATATATTATAGATATAAGTATTAATATATTAGCATATTAATTAGTATAAATTAAAATGCACGAATCAAACAACGGAAATTCTGGCTTTTAATGAAAGGTTATATTTTATGAGTTGTTTTATTTTATTATAAGTTAAGTTTCATTGATTACACTTAAAACTGATATCAATAAAAAAGTGTAAAGGAGTAATTACACGGTTCCATTTCATAGGGATTTAATGAACTGGGAAGTAAGATTTATTGAAAGAAGAGGAAATACCTATGCAGAAAAATGATTTCATATTATCAGTATTTCTTCACACGTCAGTGACGTATAATCTAACAGAAAAGTAATAGAAAGACTGAAAAGCACCCGAAAGTGTATAAAGTTATAACGGTAGATTGGGAAATAAACATTTGAATGATAATAAACCAAATAAACCAGACGAATATTTTCGTTAATGCAGAAACGCTCAAACGGCAGTTGACTGGGTGTATAACAAGAAGGATTCATCAAGTATTTAGTAGTAGTTCATCAAGTATTCATCAAGTATTTAGTAGTAGTTCATCAAGTATTCATCAAGTATTTAATAGAAGGATTCATTAAGTAAACGAAATTTTCGAACTGATTAAAAAGGCGTGAGCATTTAAAAAAACAACTTCCAGAAAAGATTGATGGATCAAATAAAAGAAAGACACTGGAATAACTTGGAGATGAGTTGCCCAGAAACTTTAAAATCCCTTTAAAGCTAACAGTCAACAGAAAATCCCCATGCAGCAGTAGTTCCTGTCAAGAAATGTTCGTCATCATCATACGGTACAAAGTTGATAATTATGAAATAAAGTCATGATATTCAAGTCTATTGACCCGTCTTATATCATCTGGAAATCTTTCGACAATAGGAACGACAAAATCGAGTAACAGATTACTTCACATCGACGCATCACAGAATCGTAACTAGAGCTTTAAAAGTAGTTTGGAACTGTTCTAAATAATAAATCAGTATGATTACAGTTAAAGTTAAATGTAAAATGAGATATTAGAAATTCTAATTCGTCACTTCATTTAAACGTGATAGAATTGCTTAGAACAAATTTTCGGTTCAAAAGACGCCTGATATGAGAAAGAGTGGAATTTTTATAATAAAATAATCTGGGATACATTTTTTAAATACATAATATATTTAATATTTTTTTTTGTTCATTTATATAAGCAAATTTAAGATAAAAATTTCAACTGCAAGTAGTATTTCAAAAAAATAAATAGATTATATATTCATACAAAATCAAGCAAATATTTTCAAAAATCAAAGTAACTATACAACCCTCATAGAGAGAGAGAGAACTCCTTACTAAAGTAGGGGAACTATATTTTTGACACAAGAAATTGATTCGAACTCATATAACTAACTCGCTGTCACCTAGAAAGATTTAAAAGTTTTTCAGAAAGAAAGAAAGGAAAGAATATAATTTCAAGAAATTTCACGCTTAAATCTAATGCTTCAACAAGTGAAAAGACAAAGTTATTTAAACAACTTCTAAAATCTTTAGGAATATGGCACAAATATTGACGACCAGGCTTATCATAACCGACAACTTTTTTGTTTCTTCTCAATGACTGAAATATGAAAGCAGGAGAAAGAAGGTAAACGGATGCATTAAACGTGTGTGGATAGGATGTCAATACGGAATAAAACAGTAAAAATGAGCAAAATCGAGATGAAGGGAATTAGGAATAAAAAATAAAAACAAAATCGAAGAAGATAGAGAATTTCAAAAATATGGGGAGAAAAAAATTAAATAAAACGAAGAAAAGTTTACACACTTGAGTATTATCTATACGGCCACATTTTTGGTAATAATGTCACATTTCTAGACTAAATTTTTCGCCAAATTTTGGCTTTTTTCGCCAATTAAATTAATGTTTTCAACGTTAAATTATTGGCAATTAAATTAAACGTTCGATTTCATTTAATATTCTTCTTTAAGGCTATAAATCGGATGATAAAAAACTGAATGTCATCTATTCTATATAAACAGGTTTAAATTTTAAAAAGATCAGTAATTAGCGAAAAAAAACAGGCTTTTATTAAAGCGAAAAAGCTGTGACAACGAGCTTCAAGCAATGTCAATTATATCATTATCACTTAATTGCTGCCAAGAAATGAGAAGAATTAAATATTATCCTCCTAATTTTCTTCTATTTTCTTAGAGAAAGGAAGAACCGAACTGGAAACAAAATTCCTTTCTTCTAAATTATCTAGACACATCATTTAGGTTTAAAAATTAGAAAGGATTGAGCGATTTTAATATTACCCGTTTCTTTGAATAACATTTGTAAAACTGTATCTAAATTAAAAAAAATATTCTTTCGTTATTGAATAAAACGTTTTCTCAACGAGAGGCCAACAAGCCAAGATTATTTGCCTGCTCCCCTGATTTTTTATTGAAAGATCATTAAAAATATTAACAATATTATTATGTTACTGCTCCATTTAAGAGAAACCAACTTACTTTGTTTCTATTTCTGTTTTATATATTTTAGAAAACAAAGTTAGAAATACCTCTCTACAAAGTAATATATACAAAGCAATAATCTACAAATTAAACACATGCTCTACAAAGAATAGGATGGATTCATATTTCAGACAGAAATAATGGTTCAATTTTTTTAAATAGAATAACGTTTTATATTTTAAAACAAATGTAATGGTCTACATTTTTAATAGAAGTAGTGGTTCATATATTTCAGGCAAAATAATGGTTCATACATTTCAGACAAAAGTAACGGTTTACATATTTTAGACAAAAGTTTATGGTTTACATATTTTAGACAAAAGTCATGATTCAAATTTTTTAAATAAAACAATGGTTTAAATTTTTTATCAGAAGTGATGGTATATATTTTGAACAGAAGTAATGTTTCATATCTTTCAGACTGAAACATTTTTCTTACTTAAACAAATGTATTAGCTCAGTAATAACTCAGTAATAAACAGCAATAATACTTCATAGTTTAAACAGTTATGTTCATTTATATGCTATTCAACAAGAATAATAACGTTCCTGAACCCATACGTATCAAAGACAAGTAAGTAACTAAATTCTCACCTTTAACAGAAGTTTGCACCAGTAGTTTATACCATTCACTTAGACCAGTATTCAAGAACGAAACTTGGACTCTCGCTCATCTGTTGCTTTGGCCCTAGGGTGTGGGATCTTCTTCCTAACTCACTTAAATCTGTTCATTCCTTTGCTCAATATAAAAAACTCATCCGCAGACATCTATTGGATAGAGAATTATGATATTCCTACATCTTTCTTAAGTTATATCTTCCATAACTTTACTAACCAACCACCTCTTTTATTTTATTTTATTTACTTATTTATTACTTCCACTAATTATACCTACATATTGGCATCAGGAGTTTTGTCAGATCCCAAAATCTTTACCTTGTGTTGAATAGATAAATTAACCCAACTAATAAATTGTAAATCGTCATCACCTCATGTAAAAAAATTGAATCCGTCTCAATAAAATTTCATTTGGTTTGATATGAAGTTTAGTGATTTACACACTGACATTGTCAGGGGGGATAGGTTTTGATGGGGTTTAGAAATCGAGCTTAATTCAGCCCCATGTCGCCTAACCCCCCCCCCCGATGAACTTCCTGCTTACGTTGTATTAATGGAAAAATATAAACATTTAAAGCATTAATAAATATTGTTTTTAACTGGATGAAACTTTTTGACCTCTTCCGTATCAACATTCATTCAACAACATATTTTGGTAAAGAGTATTCTATATACGTACCATACGTACGTGCCTTTAATACACACACTCGAATCACATTAATGTGATCGCAAGCTAATATGGAGAGAAAACACAGCATACAGCATATACAGAAATAGAAGCAATGAGGTTGGGTTAGTAAGGTGCTAAATAGTTGCTGTAGCTCAGGGGTTGATCTTCATGGGGCGTTGTTGTGTAGTTAATATTAATTAGTAACACTGCCACCTTATTCCGCGAGCTAGTTTACACACACAAAATTGTGGATGTTTATTTTGCTATTCAACAATACTATCCTACGTTTATTTTGCTAAAGATGCAAATTAGGTATAACTTTTGTGATATTTCTACTAAACTAAAAGATTTTCATTTGTTAAAATTACCCTAGTACATTTAACGCCGATGATTTACAATGATTTCATCTTGTAATTTTTCGAGAACCGACAACAATTTTTGTTGTCAATTGTAATTTTTGGTTACAACAATTTCGTTTAGAAACATAAAATACATAAATTAAATCTACGTACAGGTATTTTGTTTATTAGTTATTAGACTTGATCTTGCATCCAGTGTCTGGAAATTTAGGAGAAGGATGGACAGTCATGACTGAACAGTCATTAATGTCCGAATTTGTGAATAGGATTTAACAATTAAGAGGAATTACCAATAGGCTAAGGAGGCTACACCTAAGGCGGCAATATTTTGACGGCGGCAAAATTTCGGGGAAAAGTTTGCAAAGGCGGGGCTAAATCTTTTAGTGGCGGATTGAATTATTAATTTTGAATGGTTCTTTCCAACGGCTTAACTGGGCATTGGCAAAATAAGAGCTATCTTGAGCGCTGCCTTGAGAGAGAATCAATAGACGACAAATTCGCGAAAATTTGCAGAAAGATGAACTTAAAATAACCACCAGAGGTCTCAAAGTATGTATTTGACGAAAGCTCCAAATCTCTTTTATGCCTCTAATGACATTCGGTAAGATCAGGCGGCAAAATCTACCATCGCCTATAGGCGGTTAAATCGTAAATCTGCCGCTAAGTCACAGTTTAAAAATTGTTTTGTCTGTTTTTAGTTTGTCAGATGGTCTTAGAATCACCACCAAAAATGTCAGAAATCTGACAAAACAAAATAGTCAAGCAAGTATTTAAATAGTTTAAGTTCCAAACGAACTAAACATAAATGTATCAAAAATATAAATAGAAATCACACACAAAAAATAATTATGACATTCATAATATTTTAATCATTTATTGATCCTATAGTTTTGAAAGGGAGATAGAGGGCCTATTTTCCAAAATACAAATTTGAGAAATGTAAATTTATTTTGATGCCACAGTGATAACTATCGCCTGGAAGCGACATTGTCAACAAATGAATTTTATAGTTGGAAATTTTACGTAATTTCAATTTATACATGTATTTATACATGTACATTTATACATGCATTTGTACATGTATTTTTATCGCTCTGTGTTATTCGGACTCACTTATTTCAAAATGATTTAAGCTAACAAAAGCAGGATTAAATTTTATGAATATTCCAAAAAATCCCAAAATTAGTTAATTTTTAATAGAATTTTTATTGTACAGGGTGCATAATAAGACCAATTTGTTTCGTTTATTTGATGGCGCAAGGACAATTGAGAACTTACTGTTTTAAGGTTTGAACTTTTTTGAAGCGTTTGAACTTTTGCCATTAAGGGAATCAAACACCGGACTACAGTTCAGTAGGACAGAACAACAGACGTTCGGTATCATTTGGACCCAAACTCGAATTTTCGGCGTAATGGAAAATGTGTGTTACTACTGCTCCATGTCAAGACGACGAGAACGTAACCAGTATGGTACACGCCAAGGTTAATATAAATATAATAACAATTAATATAAATAATAATAATAATAATAAAATAATAATAATAATAATAATAATAATAATAATTAATAATAAATAATAATATGAAATAATAATAATAATAATAATATATATATATATATAACTTCTGCCTCCGTGACATTACCAATATTTATTTACCTGTCATTATCATCATTTTGATAAGTATAGCTTAGGTACATTTTCGCTAATTTGAATTATTGCCCAACGTCGTCTAGGATGCACTTTTGTCACAGCATTACCTTTGGTGTCCTTGGGCATTAAACATCTAAAATAATGGTCTGGATGTCAGAAATCCAATCTCTTTCACAATTGAAGTACCAAGTTTTGAAAATCTTTGTCATCTGGGTTTTGAATTTGTATATTCAATGTCCAGACACTGTGCCACGAGACTTATAGGAAGGAACCGATGTCTTGACGTCACGTTTTAAACGAGATACATTTACGCATAGTCAAGCTCACTGGCAGGCCTACCCACCTTGCGAGCCCAAGAAGATAGCAGCTATAACAACATCAGACGAGTTTGCATCATAAAAATTATATTATTTGGCATGTTTAGAAACGTATTAAACCTAAAAATGTGTTGCTTTCATTTTATGTTCGAAGATAGCATGGTCCTAGCTATCCTTGCGCCATAAGACTAAGAAAAAAAAGTCTGTAGTTGATTTTCAACAACTTTTTTTTGCTCATTCCAATTTGTTAGTATAAGCTGATGTGTAAAGCCTTAGGTAGAATAGTGTTTTTAACACACTGATTGCTCAATTTTTTTCTTCTTTTTATTAAAATCGGTTTAAAAACTGCATATTTCTTTTTATTCAATATTTTAAATCTACATGTAATTGAGAGTTAAAATATGTAGCACATTTTTGTAACCAAAGATGATGAGAGATGAAAGGTGGAAAAATTTCATACCTGCGAAAATCGCGGGATAAACAGTCAGAGTAAGGTGACCAGATTTCCAAGCCCTGAAACCGTGACGCTAAATTGAAAATCTAGGTCTACTTTGACGAGGGAGGAGGCTATGAACTCAGAGGTCACGTGAATGAAAAATCGGACCCAAACTCAATTCATTGAAAGTATATTATATTTTATATTTATTCATGCATTAATCAGAACAATAGCCTATTACATGTAATACCACATTTCTCATTTTACCACTTAGAAGCAGAGCTGCTGTATTTTTCAGAGCTGTGAATTTTTAAGGAGGTTTTTCTTTGTTACGAGCATTTTATAAAATTCAACATAAGTTTCATCGTAAGTTTCATTATAGTTGATCTTAGTCTTAGAAAAATTCTTTGACCCGCGAGCAGGCGGGCGGATTCAAGGAACGCGAGAACGCGCGCGGGGTGCTTGGCACCCCATCTGATTATATAGCATTATTTCATTAAAAACGTCCAATTTTACAGGGAACAATAAGTGGAATTTTCTCTTTGTCACCCTACTCCGAAAGATCGTGACTTTGAAGGCAACAGGAAAGAGTTTGGCCAGTTTCAAAAGCAAGGGTGGGCGGTTTTTTTCACAAATTGTAAGTTGTGGGGTGTGAAACACACCCCACGCCTGCTCGCGGGTTAAAGCAGGATAAATCGTGACATTTTCGCCGAATCCGGGACAAATTAGCATCCCGAAGGGACTTCGAAAAACAGGGTCAAAATCCGGGACTAGATCCGAAAATCCTGGACGTCTGGTCGCCTAAAGTCAGAGAGTTAAGTTTTGGCTTTTATATTTTTATATTTTTTCATATTGGTCGAAATATGTTATTGGATATTATTACCCTTTGATTGGCTAACGCAATTTCCAAACTGATCAACAAGTAAAGACACCGTGGCATCTTTTTTGCAATTTTTCGTGAGTAATTAATGTCAATAGTCATTTTTGAAACCCACGTTATTGGTGGGTGTCAAAAATTATGAGTCGTTGTCCGCAATAGTGGAGTTTGTCCAATCACGATATCATTTTCATAACAACATCATGCGATTGGTTCGCAACTTGCACTGTTCTAAAAATACTGCCACCCCTGTCCCAAAATCCGTTTATCGTCGCGTTTTTCAACTTTGATAAAGCGTTTCTTTCATTCATGACAGAAACGAATGATACGTTAGCAGAATGATTACAATTCTCCTTACATACCCACCAAGCCAACTCAAATCACGTGTCTTATTTCATTTGCTACGCATTGCTGACATCAAAAGTAGGAGGTGGTCAAATTACTATGTCTCGTCTGTGTGCTTATAATAACAACAACAACATCCGAGAAACGCCAGGAGGAAAAATAAATCTTAAAAAAATGGAAGGAACTAATATTTTACTACAGAAGTGTGAAGATATGGTAATGGTGAATAGAGGGAAAAATTATAAATTGTAATAAAATGCAAATCCATAAAAAAAGGATTCCGTAGGGCAGCAGTGAAATGAATTTTAACCGCCGTGAAAAATGGGATGGCAACTGATGAAGATCAAATTACTTGGCACATTTTGGAACTTGGATTGGCGTCAAGTGTTCCGTTTCTTGCCAAATTATGCCCATGGGATTTCGTAAGAATGGAAGTATCCCAAAAGAAAGGAGGAGAAAAATATAAAAGGCACTTAAGTTTATGGTGCATGCATTGGCAATAATAGCAAGTAAACTATCAATATGATTATTAAATAACATATCACGAAGAAGTATTGAGTTATCATTCAATTTCGCTTGAAGTCAAACGAGGAAGATTCTAAACCATGTTATATTTGGTCATAGATTCAAGGTGCAGTCATTACTAAAGGTATGATATAAATGTATATTCTACGTTTACCTAATATAATTTAGAGTGTGATGCAAAAACATTCTGAGAACTTTAAATACTAGAAAATGTCTTCAGTTTACGGGGCTGGAAAACAGAAATTTGTTGTTCCTTACGAAGAAATATCACTTCTTCTCTTCCCCTCCATACAAATTAACCTAAATGACAACTGAGAGTGTCTCTACGTAGGGTCAGGAAGGAAATAGCCGGGCTGAAGTACAAATAGACAACTTCAAATAATTTTAGTGGGCATGTATTATACACTAGCGAAATATAGGAGACATACTGATAATCTAATAGCAGGTTGTTAACTTGCATACAAAGCGGTGAAGTAGAGCAAGGGAGGGAATAGGTCCTATTTGTAAAATAGGCCTTTATTTCATAATCCGTTTCGTTACCACTGGAAATCAAGATACTTGTACTATTAAACTGATAATTGACAGAGGAAGAACACAAAAGGAGGAAGGGCGAAATCGCTGGGACATGGCTTATCCCAGCATCATTCTTTTGCGAAGTAAATCTGCTGGGATATACCTTGTCCCGCCCGTAAGCTAAGGGTAATGAGCATATGTCCGCTTATGTAGAATTTAGCCAGATTTGTTGGAGCCCTTTTGGTTCAAAAGCAAGAAGTTTAGTTTGAAAAATAAATATCTCGAGACTCGCAACACCGATTAAGGAAGTTTGCCTAAGGAGTGTTCCAATTTTTGCTACGAAGGGCAGGGTAGGCTATAGGGAGAGGGGTGAATTGCGCAAGGGCCCAGTGCGGACAAGGTGTCCCGGTACAAAAAAGAGCAAAAACTCCGCCCAGTATACTTTAGCAAGATCCGTAGACTTTACCGATTTCGCTACTGGGACGCCCTCCCACGCAATTTAAAATTACTTTGCGCACTTTCATACAAATCGACACCTTCCCCACCTCTGGGATTCGTACTGGATCCGTCAATGCCCTCCACCTGCCAATCATAAACTTTTATGCTCCAAAGATTCTTTTCTTTTCGTTCATGTTTTACCGTCGAAGAAATCAAAAGTCTGTGCTGCAGGTAAATAATAAATAGCTTGATAATAAAAGTTAGTATCGAAAAATTACCCTTGATGCAGTAGCGTACGCAGAAAATTCCTAAGGAGGTTTTGATTCGAATGAGAGGATTTACCTCTACATTATAGCTTGTGTTCAATGAGAGGGAATTAGAAGAAAATTAACAATGGAACTATTTGTATTACAAATAAATTTGACACCCACGTATTAGTAGTTCAATCTAGAGCTATTTTTGTTTGGGAGAAAAAGAGACGCCGTCCTCATCTCGGATTCGAACCAGGGTCCTCGCGTTGAGCCCGCGGTGTCTTGACCTACTAGACGAACGAGGACAAGAACAACCACCTTTTGAGAGCCCCATGAAGGGTAATAATACCTTACAATTGAACTATTGTTAATTTTTATTCCCAATTGCGGTGGGGGTTATGACCCACATCAAACCCCCTCCGTACGCCCACGCTTTGGATTTCTATTTACTATGGAAAAAGTTTAACACTGAAAATATTTGAAATTTAAAAAATATAATACGTCAATGGTTCTGTTTGTAAATAACTTGCTTATTTCTTGCCAAAAACTAGCGATGGCGAAATTTGAGAAATTAAAGAGGAGAGGCCAAACTTTTGAATACAAGTTTCATTGGCTCGAAATTATCAACTCTCATCTTCTAGAGACGGACAGCTTACAAGGTACCAGGTTTTTGATAATACAGCACAAATTCAGTGCATTAGACGATTATTTATATTACGGAAGTAACTTTTCTTTTCATCCAATCGTGATCGCCAATCATGATCGCCAATCATGCTACAATAACATTTAGCAGTGTCGGGAGAGGACACAGGGAAGAACTGAATTTGCACCCTAGGAAGCAAGCGCTGAAAAAAAAAACGAAACCAAGTCATTGTTCCAGCAGGGCCTCCAAGCATTTCCCCGGATCTTCCTACGGACACTTTCTACGAATACATCTCATTACAAAGATAAACTGATTATATAACCTTTTTTTTCAACCTGGGAACTCCTACTTGGAAACTCCTACTAATGTTGAACATCTTTTCCCTCTATCAAGTAAATATCACTCCAATATATAAAAAAGGAACGTTCTTCAATATCTTTGCGGATACGAAAGCAGAAACACAAAACTTTCCAACATAATCTGAACTCACAAAATGGCAATTTGAGCTCTTTAGGTTTTTTTTATACGCAAAATAATTGCTTTTGTTTTTCCTGAAACTTTTATCCACTAAACATATTCCGAAATGTGCATTATGAAGAATCAACGATATTTGTGCTTTTTCCCTAAAGAAAAATTGTGACACCTGCTGGATAGAAACTCTCTTTTTCCTCCTTAAGCTATTCTGTATTTTGGACCCAAGTTTTATACAGTTTTTAAACTATAATCTCTTATACAATAGTATAATTTCATATATGTAACTCTTAATAGTACAACTAACTTATTAATTAATATTTGTTGTACTAACATTTTAACATTTTTTGAATCAAAATTTCAGATAAGATATGTTGACTCTCAGATACACTTCTGTCTTGAATCTTGATAAACATAATTTCGTAAGCTTTATCCAGACGTGTGCCACAATTTTCTCAAATGAGGCCCATGAAAAATCCCAAAAAATAATAATACTTCTTGCTCATTAATTCGTAAAAACGACGCTCAGTCTGTTCTTAAGTTATTACAATGGTTTTCCACGTCCCTCTGCTAAAGATATACAACAACTGAACTCTTTAAAATAAGCATAATTCAGAAATATGAAAATTTACCCTTTCTCTTGTCAACATCACCGCATTCTGGAAGAGAATCTCGTAACAAGCTTCGGCTTTATATTCTCTTCCATTTCTAACCTCAAAACTTAAAATAATTTAATATAGATCTTCTCTTACATTTCTATAATTTTTATACTGCTCAAGCTATGTATCACGAAATATTGTATATCGGGTTGAATAAAAATTTATTATTATTATTATTATTTGTTTACAGTCATAACTCCATGGATATTCATTTCCGACCCGATATGTAAAGGGTCATCATAATCCATTTTGCGCAAGGGTCACGGCTACATACTTTTGATGCGATGCTTTCGGAACACCCTGTATAAGTCGTATTATCGTACCAAAATTCATTTTCCTGTTAGAGCTTTTGAAACTACTACACTATTGGTATTGGTAGCAGAACACTGTAAGGGAATAGAGACACACATGAACATCTCATCAAATGGCACATTCTCTACTACTTTACTCCTTTCTTAACCACACCAATTTTGATTATTTGAATTGTCTTTCAGTTGTTATATTTCACATCAAAATAAGTTTAGGAGATTTAATTTTACAAATGCTAAGTATTTTTTCCCTGTTTGTTATACTTCTTTATGCTTTCTTCGTCCCAAGAGATTATTTGAAGATAAGAAATGAAATTGAAGTACTGCTACCAAGGTGAAGGAAACATTGGAAAGGGTGATTCAAAAAACAAATTAGAAAACATTTTTGATACTAAGTCAAGGGTTTAACTTTCCATTCTTGACTCAACAATGGAATTTGCAAAATATATATTCAGGCTGTAATTAATTTTTATTTGATAGATCTCCTGAATAAATTCATAAACTCATTTAACAAAAATGTTGCGAGAATTATGATTAAAAGTTTGATTGAAACATTAATCCAGTTTAGACATCCAAAACTCTTTTAGATATTTTTCGCAAACCTTTAATAACTTCAAGAAATAAATTCTCTAGATATTTGGTACGGCGCATACAATATGTAGGCAATGAAAACAAGTTTACGTTAGCCATCTTTTACTAGGTCTACAGTTCACTATGTTCTCCCTCCTTAAATTTAATATTGTTAAGCAATGCGTATACAAACCTTTTGTATTTATCATGCTCTGTATAGAAAATTGACATATTTAATCCCTCAGAAGTACGCCTAATTCTATTGTATATTAATTTGATTCAAGAAATTCAATAATATCCACTTTATCAAAGAACGAAATCTTCGCAAATGAAGCAAGAGTATAATCCATTTATGAAGATGGAACTTGTTCTTAATTCAATTATACAGACAATGTGATAAACTTTTATTCTTTAAAAGACTATTATTTATTTCCTCTGGGGAAACAAATTATGATTTGCCCGTATCACGGCAAGTTACTTTTAAAAATAATGCGTTCTCCTCAAATATTGGATGCAAATTTGGAGGCGAGCATTTATATTCAGTAAGTTTAAAAAGACAACGCATTTTATGGGAAAGTGAACTTTATAAAAAATTGAGGATTGATATTGGCAGATGCTAATAGAATTTCGTATAGAAAGAGGTAAATGCTATTTACAAAAGTGATAATTAGCCCCAGTATGCTATACTATGGAAATTGCTATAAGTTAAGGTAAGTTGTGTTTTTTTAAGGTAAACAATAAGTTGTATTTTTTTAAGATAAAGGGCAATCTGTGTTTTTTTAGATAAAAAAAGGTAAGATTGGGTAACAGAAGCTAGAAACATGAAGCTCTAATTAAGAACATGCTTTCTTAAGATCGTTTTCAATTGCACAAGCTCTTAAGATTAATTTCAGTCGATACAAATTTTCAAAATTAATTTCAGTCATTACAAGCTCTACAGGTTAATTTCAGTCGCTACAAGCGCTTCAGATTAATTTCAGTCGTTATAAGATCTTAAGATTGATTTCAGTCACTGCAAGCTTTTCAGATTAATTTCAGTCGCTATAAGCTCTTAAGATTGATTTCAGTCGCTAAAAATTCTTAAGATTGATTTAATTCGCTACAAGATATTCAGATTAATTTCAGTAACTGCAAGTCGTACAAAAAAAATAAAAAATAAATTTAAACACCGAACTTCAAACTTCTGGATTGAGTGCGTTGTGATTCACTGTTAGTTTTCTTCCACATTTTGCTTCACATTATTTTAATATTTTATTTCACATTATTTCAACATTTTACTTCATATTATTTCAACATTTTGCTTCACATTATCTTAACATTTTGCCTCACATTATTTCAACATCAAATTTGCAATCATGTAACTTCAATTTTTCAACATTCTATTTAAATGTTTTCACCATTTTGCTTCAATTGTTTTAAATATCATTGCTTTTGACATTTTATTTTTATGTAGTTCATAATAGACATTGTATTTTAGGTAAAGAAAAAGCATTCCACGTTTCTATTCAGGATTTGAACCTGAGACCTTTGGGTTATCGTTCTCGTTTATCATTTCTCTCTCTCTTTCTACCTAAACCACAAGTTCTACTATAAATCATATAAATGTTAAATGTAAAAAATTTAATAGGATTTGCCTCGTTCATCTACACTCCTTTTTAATCCTTAAGTAGTACCCTCCTTTGGTCATTTTTTTTAATATTTTACTTCAATTTTTTTCAACATTTTATTTTGGTTTTCTTCAAAATTTTACCTCAATTTTGCAAACATTTCATACTATTTTTTACCATCATCAGCTTTTGTGTTTATCTATTATCATCATTCATTCCCATAATTTATACCACGTTTTGCAGCACATTTAATTCAATACTTTTTACCAGAATTCATTAATGAATATTAAAAGTTAAATTAACAGCTTCCACCATATTTTATAAGACCCAGAAAGGGGTGATTCGTTGCTGATGTACTTAATTAGAAACCGGAACAAAATTATTAGTTCATAAAAGATGCTATTTTTGTTTTTCTATTAATATTTGAAATATCCATTGTGGTTTGAAATTTGGCTGCCCTCCAGCGTGTCAGGAGATGGTAGTTTCATAATTGTATTAAATATTCTAATGTATTCAAATTACTGCTTTGTTTTCGGCATAAAAATTGTATTCTGACATGGATAATTTAGTTTGGGCTGAAATGACTCTGTCTGCTGAGGAACATTAATGACTACTTACTTTTCATCCAATAATGTAGTAGAGATATATATTATGTGGTAATCAGTCAATCACTCGTTCTCAATCTTTCATTCACAGATATTCTAATTGTTACATGCACGTACATGCACACGTGTATATTTATATATATATATACATATGCAGTTATTGGCTCAGCGGTGGCACAATTGTTACGCCCTTTTATATAGCCCCGTTATCCCTGGTTCGACTCCCAGCAGTGCCACGGAAACGAATGCTTAGAGCTTAGAGACAAACTGCCCACTGCTTTACAATTATATTAAAAAGTAATATACCTTTTGTCTGAGAATGATTCTTCTTGTAGTTTTTTCTACAGATGCAGCGACTGAACATTCTTTAATCATGTTTTCTCATTTTTATGAGTGAATTATGTTCTTGACGTGAAGTTTGGCTGCAAACTAACGGTTTTTTGAAAAAAATTAGGGAATATCTAAAATATTTTTAACACATCTCCAAATTTTAAGAAATGTTTTTCACTCCATAATATAAATCTTAAAATAAAATCAAACAGACCTTTATAAATAATAATTAACGGGCATCCGCAAATTTCTTACTACTCTGCGTCAACCTTGCGTGAAGATGATTTGGGTCGCGACCTGAAGTTGGTAACACCTGTGCAAAAGATTCACAAATTGTGCAATATTTGTATGTAATTTCAACCGCTTTCTTCTCAATCTTACATTTATCTCCTTCGCCATAGTCTTCCATTAAGAAAGTAACCTCAGCGACAATATTTTCATCGAAAGTAGAATGGTCGTTTCTGTGTATATACTAATTTTAAAACTGAAATTACAATTATACGAAAAAACGTAAACTGAAATATTGTTCCATGATTCATCATACAGCGGCTCTTCTAAACCATAATGATTAAGGGATCCGAGCTATAATTTTGAGGATAGCACTGATGTAAATTATCTCATAATGTAAATTATCTCACAGATGTAAATTATCATATAATGTAAATTATCTCATAATGTAAATTATCTCATAATGTAAATTATCTCATAATGTAAATTATCTCATAATGTAAATTATCTCATAATGTAAATTATCTCATAATGTAAATTATCTCATAATGTAAATTATCTCATAATGTAAATTATCTCATAATGTAAATTATCTCATAAATGTACTATCTCCATAATGTAAATTATCTCATAATGTAAATTACCTCATAATGTAAATTACCTCATAATGTAAATTATCTCATAATGTAAATTATCTCATAATGTAAATTATCTCATAATGTAAATTATCTCATAATGTAAATTATCTCATAATGTAAATTATCTCACAGATGTAAATTATCATATAATACACTCACATGCTATAATTTCACCACTGAATGTTCCATTACATTTTAGTCGTTAACAATTATTAATATTACATGAGCAAAACTACAGAATATAAATCAATAATTTAATGTGAAACTATGTAATTAAAAATCACAAATGTGTAAATTATTTACCTTTCATTATTTTTTCTGATAGAAAACAAACATGTCACCTAAATCATTTGCTTACTGATGAAATGAGCATTACATTAAAAGAACTTTTCGCTTAGAGATAGGATTTACTAATGGTGTAGTTTTACAATTGATTAAAACTTTATTATATTCTGTCTTATTTAAGACAGAGAATAACAAAATATTGAGTCTTGTTTTGGAGAAGTTCCCCAACATTCGAGTGCTGCAGGTGTTTTACCATCTAGAATCCAGAAAAAACCTTTACAAATGACGTTAGAAAACCGATATATGCTTTTTGGATAAAAAAAAGTTAACCATTTTATCTGATATGCCAGTTAGATATTGATAAAATAAGCTCTGGGATCTTCGGATTGTTTCCTTTTTTTCCGCCGATAATTCCTGGTATTGTTGTTGTAGAAAGAGTTTTGGCAAAGTCAATCTATGAATTGATAGAAGTAGGAGACTTTTATATATGTGCATAGGCTTAACTTGTGGGGGTTAAATAAAGCGTAGACTGGGTGGGGGGCAAAAAAAGCAAAAAGAAAAAAGAAAACTATATAGAAAAAGTACGATATTGCCTTGTTTCTAAGAAAAACTATAGAGAAAGTGCCCCCTTTGTCCCCGATAGGTTGCGTCTATGTATATGTGAACTACCAATTAGTTCAAAAATATTATAATTATCTTCAATTGACTTCCATTTTCACCAATCTATCAAATCAAATAAACTACTTTTATATTTTCTTGGACGCTTTTTGACATTGATAACGTCTAATTAATGGTATAAATGGAATAAAAAGACGACATACTGGCTAGATTCTGGCAAATTACAAGAAGCATCCATTAACACGTCACAGCCACTTACAGTGACATACAGATGTACAGACTCCACTGATAAACATTGACCTGGATTTTTCCCTTATTTGCTGTTTCCAAGTGCACTTCAATATACATAGAATGGGCACTTTTAGAAAATTTCGGGTCTTAAAAAAAGAAGTACACACATCACGAAAAATTCTCTTAATTAAGAACTCTCTTTATTGCTACCTTCAAAAGTGTGAGTGATCTACTTTGTTTACTATTTAACAAGCGTTTAACGTTTTAAATATAATCATATTTCAATCCTACAGTTTACGTTTACGGTTTTAATAAATGCATTTTTCCCAACTGAACTTAATAAGAGCTATAGAGACGGAAGATTTTTTAAATGAAATAGATTTAAATGAAATAGAAAAACGTATTTATTTTACTAATTTCTCGTTCTTTTGTTCAGCCTTCCTTACTTGATAAAGATAGCATGTAGCTCCCGAAAAGTTATTATTATTTGGTTTAATAAATAACTATTCCAGTGACAAAAAAAATCTTGTCTCTATGGAGCTCCCTGGTAAATCATTATTTTGTTTTACTAATAAGGGCTTTGTTGAATCAAAAAATTTGAAAAAAAAATCAATTCTATTCAATTTCATTCTTACATAATTTTAGGATGCGATATTGTATAAAGTCAACCAAAAATAATATTTCAACACCACATGATTTTCTGATTGAAACTTAAACTTCCTTTTTCATAACATTTAGTGCATTAGTTTTTAACGCTTTTCTATTTTTGTTAGAGCACCCGTTTTTACCATATATTAAGTTGTTGTTTTACTCCTGCCAATTTTTGGCTGGCAGTCACGAGTATTATCACACTTTGAGTTTAATGCAGTCAGTGGTTTGTAGTAGCTTGAAACTACGAAACATCTCCTCCTCTCCGGTTGAGATCCCTGAGCTGATCCCTGAGCGAAGAAGACATATTTCAAAATGAGGCGTCAGATAATCGTTCTAGAATACTTACCTGCTAAGCTACTGGCGCCTAAAAACACGATCCTAAATTTGTGTTCATGATGAGAAATTTAAAATTGGCAACTTGTTGAGTAGAAGTATTCTATGTTTTTAATTCAGCTTAAAGGTCAATTTGCAATCAAGAAGAACAATAAATTTCCAAGTTGTTTTCGATTCAGCTACGTTCTATTAACAGTTCTGAAGCTCATTGCTACCGAGCTAAAAAAAGTGTTTTAAAAGGCCTTATTTCGATTTTCTTTTAGCTTAGCATGCTATTAGCCAAAGTGTCAAAAGCTTAGTTTCGTTTGCTGGCTCGCAGAAATTTTGCACGCCATTTCTTATGACCAAATA
Organism: Dysdera silvatica; assembly: GCA_006491805.2. Classification (NCBI taxonomy): domain Eukaryota; kingdom Metazoa; phylum Arthropoda; class Arachnida; order Araneae; family Dysderidae; genus Dysdera; species Dysdera silvatica. Next base: position 125,514,934 of record QLNU02015003.1, on the reverse strand, counting down.
CCGGAGGAAAACATATTTCTATGATTTAATGGACATGTTTTTAAACACGTAAAATATATCCAATGGAAGAAATTTTTTCTTTCACTTCGCTAGCTCTAACCGATTCCAAATAAGCAAACGAGCTATAAATGTAAGGCAAAACAAACTATATGAGGAAAGCGGTGTATTTAAAGAAAGTATAATTTATCATTATTGTATTGTGAATACAACATGATTGTGTAATTGAAAAGAAAAACAAAGCTAAGAAAATATGCGCTAACAAAATAAAAAGTAAATTGTAAATTTTAGTTATTCTATAGAATATAGGGTGAAATATTTACAAAAGAGAGAGAGAGAGAGAGGGGGAGGACGATTTTTTGCTTAATATAAGAAAGTGAATTTTTTTTGTAATTAATTGATTTCACCATTTTCATGTTATGTATTTCGTAAATGGCTAATATTTTTTGTGAATTTCTGCTACATTTAATCTATTTATTGTAATTTGAATTAATTTCGCTGGTACGTGAGCTTTTGTTTCCGAAAATTTTATTACCGTCGGAAATAAAATTATTTCTGGGGAAATATTATTTTTCTGCTAATAAAGGTCTTTCGTGTTTCCATAAAAACAGAAAATATTATTGTGCCTACATCTTTCTTTATTTCTGAAAATTTTCAAGTATAGTATTATATGCTGATAGAAAAATAATTTGCTGCGGTAAAGTGATACATATTATAAATTCTTAAGAATAAAAATTCAAGCTTCTAAAATTTGAAAGCACTAAATCTGAGTATTATATTTATTTTTATTTCAACAAATAAAAACATTGAAGCATTTTTGGGGTTTTATACTTTTCTAATTTCTTTAGTGCTTTTAGGGTGTAGTAAATTTAGAGCGAAATTATGGATTCTGTAGAGATGAAATTTATATCATCGAAGGGAAACTGTATTTATAACCCATTTAAACCAAATTGATCAAACTTGTGTTACATGAGATAATTCGAGGCACTTGAGCCAGCTGATACATTCGTGTATTCGTTTGATATTTTCTATAATAGGAAGTAGGCATTGCGTTTTTCTTGGCGCAGTATAGCCCAGATGCTCTTGCGCCATAAAAAAGCCAAACACTCTATCAAGCATTGCGTGTTTCAATGTTCATAATTATATTTTAACTTATTCATAGATTTTTCATGAGTTTATTTTTTGAATTTATCAGAGCGTAAATTTTGGAAGGATTTTACTGAAGGGATAATGAATGATCTACCCTTTCTTTAACTTCTTTATTGAAACACAGCAAAACTCAAATTATGAAAAAGGTTATTAAGCATCGATATTTAAAAGAAATATTTAGATATTGCAGGAATAGTTAAATTAAAATTTTCGTTTGCTTCGAAATCCTAATTATTTGTTTTACTCGTGTGTGATATGTAATTAATTTTAGGACTGAAACAGCTAGAAAACATATTCTCTACATATATTATTTTATTTCGATATATTAATTTTTCGGGTACAAAATTCGATCAAAATATTTAATGATTCTGTATATTTTTATGGTATGGTCAGACTATACCAATTCTACAGAATTCAGAGAAATTCAAAAAGAACAATTCAGAACAGAGATTGGATAGGCACAACGTTCCCTTTAAAAGAGAGGAGGGAGAGAGAAGGATCTGACTAATCCTGATTAACTATAATCATATTTTTGTATAAGTATTAACTACCTTTGAACTATATTTTAAGTATAACTTTTTTATATGATACTCTGCTCGCAAAGAAAAAAAAATATTTCACGATGCCTGGTAGGAACCGAACCCACGAGCACTTGGTATCCGGCCAAGAGCTCTTCCAACTGATCTACAGTGACAGATCATCCTACCATCTGCGAGCGTATATAAAGCTTTACTATAGACGAGTTTTAAAATGGGGCAGTGCCTGCACTGCCTTTTAAACCAAATCGACATAAGAGAAGCGAATGAACGAAAATCGGCGAGAGCAGCGTAGTATTAAAGTCGGGGAAGTATCACGCTAGCCTCGCTTTTCGGACTTTCGTTTCTTTGACGTCGATGTGGTTTAAAAAAGCAGTTCAGTTAATGCCCCATTCAAAACTCGTCTATAGTGTGTGGGATCCCACAATATAAATGTTCGCTTCGCAGGCTTTCTTAACTGTTGCCACTTAGAAAAGCAAGAAAATAAACTTAAAAAGTTCAATTTCTAAAATTGACACCATGCCAAATCTGTTACTTTTATTTCATATTTTTCAAACATTGTATAATTATAATTTTACTTTTTTTATTTGGCAACGGTATGTGTGCGTGTAATTGTTTTCCGAATTCTAAAATCAAATCAGTCTTCCGTTTACCATCAAAATGTGCACACATCATTCTCAGTGAATGTCACACAGAATTTTACATGACTATAGCATTTAACACCGCAATTTTGATATTAGTACTAATATCTACATTCTCAATAAAATTTTAAACGAATCTCTAAGAGAAAAAGCACTTGATATTTGAATAACGCCTTGTCCTATGGCCTGTAAAACAGACGACTGTAGCACAATTTGACTAAGGATCAATTTTTTACATGTGGAGAGGAAACGCAGTTATCGAAAATCACTAAAGAATATTATTATTGCTCATAACTTCCTTCTCAAGTTTGCTCAGTAAACATTTTAAACTTAAGAAGGCCATGAATCAATGGCGTAGGAAATGGAGGGTTCAAGGTGCTCAAACCCCGCTTTGGATATCAAAACGCATCATTTTCTCTAAAGCTGCATCACACAATCATCTTTAAAGCCACGTGAGCCCCCCTGAGTTATAAACTGCTGCGCTACTGATACGAATTTATGTTGACTTCAGCAAGTATCCGCTCTCAGGTGTCTTTTCATGCACAATATACGAGGGTGAGTCAGTAAGTTTTGGGAAAGAGTAAATACGAGTTATACGAGTTATACTCGTAAAAAAAAGTTATAATGCGTATGAGCGTACTTTTTTATTTTTCTATACAATTACCACCCTTTTCAATACACTTAACCCATCTATTTGCAAGGTTTTAAAATCCGTGAGAAAAAAATGACTTTTGGTTCACCCCGTCACCAATTGTGGGCAAAAATTTCCACCTCCAAATTCGTAGAGAATCTATGTTCACGTAAATCATCTTTAAGGTGCTTAAACAGATAAAATTCAAGTGGAGCTAGGTGAGAACTATAGGCAGGATGTGCTAGCCGTTCTTCACAAAGTTTTCTTAATGTTTTCATGGTATGTTGGTCTGTGTGAGGTATTATCATGGTAAAAAATGACACCATATTTCAGCTTCCTTGGCCTTTTACGAGATATGGCTTTATGTACTGAACCTTTAGGCAGGTTAGAGCTGTATTCGGTATTCATTGTACGTTTTTCTCCCAAAAAAGCAATGTGCACTATTCCTTTTGAATCCTAAAAAAAGGTTGAAAAAACCTTTCTGGCTAGAAGTGCAACGTCACCTCAGAGCTTGGTGGCGCAAACAATTACGTGTCCCGATTTAAATTTATCATGCCATAAATGAAGTTTAGATTCATTCGTGCATTCATTATTATACTGTACTTGTAATCTCGATAAAATTTCGTTAGGCTTTATGCCTTTTTTTGTTTAGAAATTTCACAATAGAACGTTGCTCAAAATTTGACAGGGCTTCTATAGTTCCCGCTTTTTGGTTTTATTTATTACGCATTCGCCGTAAGTTGCAGAAAGGCGTCAATTTGCCACGGTGTGGCCAAATATTTATTCTATAAGTTTATTTAATAATTTGTATTAATTTTCTACACAACTGTCTTTATAGGTTTTCACTAGAATTTCTGGCTCACCTATTAATCGATCTAAAAAGTTTTAAGAAAAATTAGAGTTATCCTGAATTTCAACGTATCCCAAGGTCCAGTTAGCAAATTCCATTCTATAATGATAAACTTAATAATAAAATAATAAAATTTATAATAAATAATAAAGTTAGTAATAAATTAATAAAATTTATAATTAATAATAAAGTTAGTAATAAACTAATAAAATTTATAATAAATAATAAAGTTAGTAATAAACTAATAAAATTTATAATAAATAATAAAGTTAGTAATAAACTAATAAAATTTATAATAAATAATAAAGTTAGTAATAAACTAACAAAATTAGTTATGGAATCAATAACATTAATTTTAAAATTAACAAAATTAAGTACAAAATAAATAAAGTAAATAAAATGTCAAAATAATTTAGATTTGTTTAAAGCAGCTAAATTAATGAAGAAAAAGAGTTAAATGTAATGGGAATTATAACTCTTTTAAGTGAATAATTTATAACTCTGACTCATTTCGAACTTTTTGTGAATTAACATCTTTAATATAATTCACAGACACTTCAGACATTATTATCGCAAGAAAAGCACTCACGCGGTTTAACTGTGAAAATAACAGCTTCACAATCTGATTTCATGCGTTCACAGTAAAAGTGTGCCAAATTGTTCTCTGAACAATATAATAGAACGCGAGTTCATAGGGTCAGCTCAGTAAATCTTGTTCAATGCATGCATGCTGTTGATGTAATTATTTACGTCTTAATCACATGAGGATATTTAGCTAGACTAATATCTTCAAATCCAGTATCTGCTACTAAAATCCGAAAAGTGAGTTTGATACTCAAATATTTGCCCTGTTTGCTGGCGGAGAAGATTCAGAAGGCTGGAATTTGTGATTTATTAGCAAACGATTCCACTGACAGTAAAATCGCTTCACGTGATAAGGTTTTTTAATAATATAAAATCTATTTCAAACACGTAGTGTTGTTTTTCAAGGTCGACAAAATACAGGGTCTTTATAATTAAAGTTCCACTTTGAAATGGCCATAAAATGAAAACTACTGGACCAAATGTTATCAAACTTGGTAATAGCTTACAGGAGGTCATGGGATTTTATTTTCCGAATAAAAAATAAAGTAAAAAATAAAAGTTTAAAAATCACCACCAGCGGAAATGGCGCTGTATGCAATAGTGTTAAACGAAGTAAAAAAATGACGACATCTGCTTAAAACGTTTTTAATCGTTTCTAAAACGTGTTACAAAGCATGTTGAATGTGGCGTCCACCATTTTCTGAAAGCAAGTTAAATCGCATTACTGCGTTCTCAACAGCAGCTCTTAGCATATCAGGAGGAATGTTGCGGACATGTCGGTGTATCGCATCTTTCAATTCCGCCAAATTGTTTATGTTATCACCATAAACAATTTGCATAACCCCACAGACAGTTTCGTTTTAGAAACGATTAAAAACGTTTTAAACCAATGTCTTCATTTTTTTTATTTCGTTTAACAATATTGATTACAGTGCCATTCCCGGTGGTGGTGATTTTTGAACTTCTATTTTTATTTTTTACTTTTTTTTTCGGAAAATAAAATCCCATGACCTCTTGTAAGCTATTACCAAGTTTGATGACATTTGGTCTGGTAGTTTTCATTTTATGGCCATTTGAAAGTGGAACTTTTTTTACAAAGACCCTGCATGTGGAAAATATTCGTAAAAAGAATGACATTACTTGATGACTGAACAATGAAAAATTTTGCCATTTGTCGCTAGCTATTAGCAACGTACAGTTGAGTAGCAGCTTTGAATACTTAATAAATGTGAACACTAATTTCTCAGGCTGACTAGAATATATTGAAGTAGCACCATATAATTTAGTCTTTAGATACTCTGTAGTATTCTACACATCATGCAAATCTCCGTTCGATCTAAACCTGTCTTCTCGGTTTTATATTTTTCAGTAAACATATTAATTCATTTACTTTACTCCAATATATTTCTTACAATTTTCCCATGAAATATGCGATTATTTTTCCAGATACAAGTTTGTGTGTGAAGAAATCATTTTCTCAAAATTCCTCGAGTGTGTTTAATTAAATGCTACCATTCTACTATAAAACGTAATGTTTGCCAATGAGTCGATTTTACTGTATCAAGTCTTTAAATAGAAGCTCTAACAAATCCCTATTTCCATCTCAGAATAACGGAAAAGCCATTCCAATAATGGTGTTTTAGTATTGCAGTGCAGTGAGCAGTAAATGAAAATTTGAAAGTTGCTTGGGATGGGAAAACAAATCCACCATTCAAACAAATGTCTTTCACAGAGCTAATGAATGACATAACATATTTGAAAATTTCTATCAAACCCGCGACCTGATTGTCAGAATTGTCGCTGTGTAGAGCCTATTCTTTTCTGGAAGAAGAGCATTAGTTTACGTGTCTAGAGTTTTCCTCCATTTATTATATTGGAAGGTCCCTCCGGGTTCTGTGAAAGTACATTCAGATAAAGAAAATGCGGAAAATCCTGTTTGTTTTACGTCAAACTAAATAGAGGATCTCTGTTGATATGGGTAGCAGGTGTTACCGAATTACTTTACATTTCCTAATGTAGTTTTGGAGCCCATTTCTCGTGGGTAGCGATGTGAGGAGGAGGAGGAGGAGAAGGAGGAGTTCTATCAAGGATGAAAGCATCCTGCGTACCCAAAAACCCTCAGCTAAAATTTAATGCAAGAGAATTGAATAACTAATACGGGCATCCCTTACCTATTTACAATATTTTTAACGATAAGCATTGCGGATGGGAAATATATTTAAATTTTGGACATACGTTGTAGAAATTTTTAAAGTTTTACGGATGAAGGAACGGTTCCAAAATTTGTTGTCGATATCTGACAGATTCTCCTTCTGACCCTCTATTAGTTTTAGTTGTTATCACGAAATAAAGGAATAAAATAACGTTAATTCTATGGACTTATATCAAGCTTCTTTTTTTAAGTTTTCTCTTCTAAGTCTAAGGTATATAAGGAGCTGATAGTGTTATTAATATATATTCGAAGCCGGAAACAAAGGGGGCAAATGCCCGGGGACCCGAGATATAACAGATGCCAGAGCAAAGCTTTAATAACAGAACGTTTTTGTCTGTACACGCAAGAAATAAATTGCTATTTTAAGTACAATATTTCCAATTCATCATATTCATCATCGAATTTCTACTTAAAGGAAAGTTTAATATTATGACCCTTCCAACAAGATTCCAAAGAAGACATTGGTAATCAAGATAAACTTCCCTGGGGCCAATTAATCGGATACCCGGCTCTAAATGCAATGATATAAATTTTTATTTCATCAAACTCTATTCTTCCTACGTGTGTAGCCACGGGACTCCCCCCCTCCCGACAGACATACACATTATTTAAGGAAAATTTAAAGGGCTACTCGTTATACCTGCTAGGAAACTGACATAAGTAAAAGCAATAAATCAGTATAAACATGTAGATCTTACTTTTCTGTTGTTGCCGATTACTGATCATCGTTAGTTAATTCTACCTGTAGGGACGTTATGGGAAGGGATTTGCTTAAGTAACCTAGCAATTCAAAATTCGTGGTGGACTCAAGTGGTCATAGTGGGGCTCAAGTGACTTTAAAGAATATTATGTGATACGCTGTTAGGGAAAATCATGCGCTTTGATAACCAAAGCTTGTGTCTTGAGGCCTCACCTATTTCTACGCTGCTGATTTCCATGGATATTTTGCTATGTTTTACAACTTGCTTGAGAGAAACCCCTGAGGTACCGACATTTGGGTTTACTTTGCTCCACGCGGGGTAATTTTGCTCTAAAAGTGGTAGATCTATTACAGTGATTTTAAGACACATTGTGAGCAACATAAAAGTGCGTCACGGTCAAGGTGACGCACTTTTATGTTGCGGGAGAATGGGTCGACACGTCTCAATTGGTGCCCGCTTTAAAAAAAGGTTCTAGGCAGGTACTAGAATGGTTTAGAAAACTGTGCCTGTAAAGGGTTAAATACACTGACCTCAACTTTTACGTCACGGAGGGCCCTACTTAAAAACAGAGATGAATGTTGGTTAATTACAAATAATGAATTTTATCCTGATGATTGTGAACGAAGTATGAAATTGATCTAAGCTCATTTGTTGTATTTATTGACAAAATCGTAACTTTGCTCCAGTATATATTATGGAGAAAAGTATCCCCCCCTCTCCGTTTTCCCTGACTTAAAAATAAACTTTTTTATATTTTTTTCTTTAACACTATATAGGTACTATATATGCTTTATTTTATTTTATATTATTTTATTTATTTTTTGATCTATAACATTATGTTCGCTTTACGATGAGTGACAATAACGTTAACATACAACATTGTGTTCACACCATCGTTTGTACATGAATTACCGAACAACGATAACAGACATATGCTTTCTAGGCTTAACACGAGAGTGAAGATTACAGGCACTCGACAGGAGTCAGACTTAGATCAAAGTACCACGAGATTATAAAAGAAAACTGGGAGCACGAAATAACAAAAATTACGAAAGAAGCAGAAGAGAAATTGCATCTCTGCCTTAATTTCATTCATTCCAAATGAGTCAGAGAAAAGCTTCTCTTCACTTTAAAATACCTAGAATGACAATAGTAAACAAACTCGGAAATCTACGCACTAAGAATCCCAAAACACTACCTGTTTTTTCAGAGGAGGAGAACAACATTGTAAGGTGCATATTAAAGTTGAGCAAATAAGGTTTTCCGTTGATATCAAGCGACTTAAAATTTGTTATTTACGATTATCTGGAACAAACGAGGATAAAGATGCATAGGTTCGAAAACAACAGTCCATGATTTCATTTTATCAGTTTTAAAGAGGCACCCAGAATTAAGAATGCGCTTTGCAACCAATATTAAATGAAGTAGTGCTGATATTACCATAAATGATTTAAAAGATTACATTGAAAATCCTTGAATAAAGGAACTGCAAGGGATTTTACGATGACTCAAAGTATAAAAGCCTAGAGTTGGCCAGATAATGCAGATGTCATCGATTACAAATGGTCAGATGTAATTGGAGGAATTAATTTGTTCCAGCTTGTCTCGTCTACTATCTCAAAGAGGAAAGGAGTTTACAAAGACTCAGAACGTAATGTAGCGAGTTAAATCACAATTTTTTAAAGACAATTTCATTTCAACTTTTTCTTTTTTGTTCGTTTTGGTTACCTATCGTTGATGTGCAATTGTGGAACTTGTTTCTAGTCATATTTTAAGTTTAAAGAGTTGTTTGTCATATGTTATTTGCAATTATATTTTGTTTTTTAATTTTATTTTTATTTTGTAAAGAGCAAAGCATTATAAGAAGTTTTATATCAAGTGGTAACTTTTTCTAACTTCCTCCAAGTAGTGTAAATTTTATTTGTTATGTCAGTTCATAAGATCATAGGGGCTGTATTGCTCCTAGTAGTAAAAACATATGATTTTTCGCAGTTTTTAAGAAGTAGAGCAAAGTATCCTGACCCAGGGGTAACTTTGCTTTATATTTCAACGGAAAAATTAAATACTTTTACTTAATCATACCACATCATGTACACAGTTTTGCGTTCCAGAAACCCTAAACTATAAGATTAATAGCTACTCAGAAATTTAATTAGCGGTTTTCTACTTAAAACTAAAGTTTTCCCAGAGGATCAGAAAAATTAGAGAAAAGTAGCCCTAAATTACGGTATATCATTGCATCCTGGAGTTTCACGGAACGCACTTTGAGAAGCACTGGAATTGAGAATTTAAACTGAAAACCAGCCTGGTTATAGCAAGCTCTGGGGTTACGAAAAGAAATAAAAATAAAAGAAATGTCGGTTATATTCAAACCATAAAAAAAAACTTTATCACAAGGGAAAACCCATTATAGTGAGCAACAACTTACTATTATTTTCCCCTAATTTACATAAATCAAATTTAAAAATATATTTCCACCCTCTTTACAAAGCAAAAATAAGGATATTTTTTCTGTTATGATGTCCGATAATATATATCACTCTTACGAACAAGAGTCTGTTTTAAGTGCAGCTCCATCCCGAATTGAAACCTGTATCAATGAAAAGGTATTTACTAGTAGTAATGGGAACTGAAAAACTTTTGTGAGGAAATCAATTCCTGAATTTTTATGAATTTTTATAATTTGCATTGAAATACAGATTTTCCAAAAACATGTAAGTTATGCAGCGCGGTCAAACATACGATAAAGAAATCGATCACGCTTCTTTTGGCGCAGCTTCCTAAAGCTGGTTTGGGTAGACACTTTCTATATGATTTAAAAATTTATGTAAAAAATTTAAACAAATACTTTTGATTTCAGTTCTGACATTTGTAAATTTATTTCGCATTTAAAAAACTCAAAATGTAATCAAGTATCAAATAATAAAGTTTAGTGAACACTTTTGGCATTTTAATACATAAATAAATAATTACGAATAATTAAAGATAATAAGGATTAGAAGCCCACCTGTAATAAAATAAAGTAACCGATAGTTTAGTTAAAACTAATTTGGAAAATTTTATTTTCATTATTAAATGTGTATCCTTCTCAGGAAAATAATAACTCATTAAAATGTGAGGGAGTACTCTACTCATAAAAATATAAATTCACTAAAATATGAAAAAGTATTCTACTACTGAATCTGATAACTTAATAATAATCATAATAGTATAAAAAGGTTCAAAAAATAAATTTTTCTCGCAATGTGTTCTTATTGGAAATGAAAACACTATATGGTTCTAAAAGTTGCATTCTTTTCCATGAACTTGAAATGATACACATGAAGTATCTGTAAATGACTGGGAAGAAACATCAGTATAGTTGCAAGCTGACCAATGGTCTTGCAGCATGGATTTATATTTTTTCGAATAAAATTGATTATACACTAAGGGATGAGCTTTTAGTATTTCGTTGCATTTAGTCAGATCGATTGAAATTTCATTTATAGTGATGTAGTTTATGATTTTTTTAAAAAAAAATTGCATTGGCAAAAAATATAAACGACTAAAGACTGCATGATAGTTGTTGTACATTCAGAAATCTGAAGTTTCCTTTACATAATGTTTCATTTGATATTGCATTAGCAAATGTTTAGTTTTATGGCGCAAGGACAGCGGGAGTCATTATGCGCCAAACAAGGTGGGACGATTAGCAATCGAACTAATGCTGATACGTCAATGCCGTTACTACACGTGCTACAGATAAATGTCTTTATTGTTGCCACAAAGATTCAATGAAATATAACTTATGCTTAGATTTTTACGGAGAAGTGAATCTAACTTTTTGACGGCCCCTCATATATTGTCTTCGGGTTATTGTTAATGAATTTATTATACTTCACCATATCTTGTATATATATATATTAGATACATAGAAACTAAATTGGAATTTGATTGTGTTTTACATTAAGTTATCAAGAATTTACACAAACCGCAAATTCATTTCAAAAAACTTCAAAATAATCAATGGATATATACGAATCTGTCACCTTTTCTTTTCATGAATACCAAAGCAAAGACGAAAATCTGCATTCGCGCCAAATATAATGAAGAAACTTCACCTCATTTAAAGTTCATGGTATAACTCTTGCGTGTTTAAGAGAAAAGCTGCATTTCAGTGTTAATTTTAAAGATCTATAAAAATTCAGGAATTTATTTTAACACAAAAAATTTTCCGTTCTCATCACTACCCGTAAATGCCCTTCTTTTGATGCAAATCTCCATTCAGGATAGGAGAAGCACTTAAAATCCTTCCTTTGTAAGTTGCAAGCTTCGAACATCAGGAATCCGACGATGAAAATATTCAAGCTCAATTTTTGACTCACCACAAACTTATATAATGGCGCTATAAACTGGCAAAATGCCTAAAATTTTGTTATTTAAATATGCGTGTTGAAAGATTATGGATTATATTTAACAGCGACCTATATCATCAATTCATTCGCTTATTGTTTTCTCATGGGACAGCAGTGAAGGAATTAATTATTTAAAAAGATTGAGTTCCACACTATTTTTCATATTGATGCTTTTGCTTCTGGAGAGAAAGAGAGAGAGAGAGGAAATTGTAGCTTGACTCTTTAGTTTCCTTTCGAATCCTGAGACGTTTCGTCGTTGTTGTTTTTCGGAAGTTGAACTTCAATCTGAGAGACTTATTTTCCTTTTTTTTCTGCTGATACTTATATATATATAATGCTTCCTGTAGAAACTGCTTTCCTTTACTGAATACTTTATATACTCACCGGACGTCGAATACCGTCTCCAAGAAAAAGGTAATCTACTTTTTAAGAAGGATATATTTTTTTTGCTTTAACCTTTTCGGTCCTTGAAACGCGACAATGAGGCTTGTAATATATATAAGCGAGATTTGATACTCGTTTTTATTTTATGTTAATGTTTCTTTTTTACAGATGATCCGGTTTTAACAAGGATTTGCATAGAAAGAGTGCAGGTACCGGTCTCTTCATGATCGTTATAAACGTTTTTGCCATTCGATTGTACTCTTAGTGAATAATTCCCACAAATTTAAAATAATTCATAAATATACATATTTTTACTACATACTGATAATTAAACGGTGTTTCTTTCTTTTTTTTTTCTTTTCCTTTTTGTTGAGTGTATTCTCCTCAAATCTTTGAAGGGGGTCACTCAAGAAAATGCTTTTCGAAAACGATTTTTTTCTTTATTTAAAAAAAAATAAACATATATTCTCATCTTTCAAATCACGCAACATTTTTTACTCTAGGTTAATTAGAAATTTTTGAAACAAATTTATTATTGCAAAAAGTGAAATTAAATGCACTACAAACTTTTTACAAAAATGTGTTTTTTTAAAAATGTAGCGTTTTTGTATTTTTTAGGTTTTTAATTATTGACCTGAACGCAAAATAAAAATCGTGATTTTTGGAAAAAAAATTCATTTGATATATTTTTAATTTTACAAATATTGCATATGTCGTAAAATGCCACATATAAAATATGTAAATATGTTTACTAACTATACAAAAAAAATTTTGTATGCATCGAATAAGTATTTTCGGAGAAAATGTTTTTTATGTCTCTATGGAAAACCTCATGTTGCTGGTTTCGTTGGTGACCCTCTTAATCCGTCCTTTTATTAATGCAAATTTTCACAGAATAATCTGCCATTAGTTTATCAATCGTTTCTTCCATGATACATGAAAATCATTCTCTCGATTTTTCCAATATAGAAAGAAAGGATTTATCATAATCACCTTCACGAAGAAACCTTCTTCTTGAAAAGAAAATTCTTCGGAAATTCTTGCCCCGGAGGCTTTCTTGTGTTGACCATATTTGGCAATTGTGTTATCCCTGCGGAGGGTAATAATACCTTAACATCTTTACATACGGAGAAAGAGAGCATTGTTTCCTGTCCTCATTCGTCTAGCGGTCCAAGACACTCCGGGCTAAACGGAGGGACCCTGGTTCGAATCCAGGATGGGGAAAGCGTCTCTTTTTCTCCAAAATTACATAAGCTCTAGTTTGAGCTGTAATTAATACGTGGGTGGCAAAAATTATTGTATAATAAATTCCCCCACGAAAACTCACAAAAATCTCGCCCCGGAGGCTTTCTTGTGTTGACCATATTTGGCAATTGTGTTATCCCTGCGGAGGGTAATAATACCTTAACATGAAAATCTACATTTTTTCTTGCCAACATCCCCGCATTCTAGAAGAGAATCTCGTAACGAGCTACGACTTCATATTCTCTTCCATTTCTAACACAAAGCCTAAAATAATTTAATATAGATCTTCTCTTACATTTCTATAATTTTTATACTGCTCAAACTATGTATAACGAAATATTGTATATCGGGTTGAATAAAAATTTATTATTATTATTATTATTTGTTTACAGTCATAACTCCATGGATATTCATTTCCGACCCGATATGTAAAGGGTCATCATAATCCATTTTGCGCAAGGGTCACGGCTACATACTTTTGATGCGATGCTTTCGGAACACCCTGTATAAGTCGTATTATCGTACCAAAATTCATTTTCCTGTTAGAGCTTTTGAAACTACTACACTATTGGTATTGGTAGCAGAACACTGTAAGGGAATAGAGACACACATGAACATCTCATCAAATGGCACATTCTCTACTACTTTACTCCTTTCTTAACCACACCAATTTTGATTATTTGAATTGTCTTTCAGTTGTTATATTTCACATCAAAATAAGTTTAGGAGATTTAATTTTACAAATGCTAAGTATTTTTTCCCTGTTTGTTATACTTCTTTATGCTTTCTTCGTCCCAAGAGATTATTTGAAGATAAGAAATGAAATTGAAGTACTGCTACCAAGGTGAAGGAAACATTGGAAAGGGTGATTCAAAAAACAAATTAGAAAACATTTTTGATACTAAGTCAAGGGTTTAACTTTCCATTCTTGACTCAACAATGGAATTTGCAAAATATATATTCAGGCTGTAATTAATTTTTATTTGATAGATCTCCTGAATAAATTCATAAACTCATTTAACAAAAATGTTGCGAGAATTATGATTAAAAGTTTGATTGAAACATTAATCCAGTTTAGACATCCAAAACTCTTTTAGATATTTTTCGCAAACCTTTAATAACTTCAAGAAATAAATTCTCTAGATATTTGGTACGGCGCATACAATATGTAGGCAATGAAAACAAGTTTACGTTAGCCATCTTTTACTAGGTCTACAGTTCACTATGTTCTCCCTCCTTAAATTTAATATTGTTAAGCAATGCGTATACAAACCTTTTGTATTTATCATGCTCTGTATAGAAAATTGACATATTTAATCCCTCAGAAGTACGCCTAATTCTATTGTATATTAATTTGATTCAAGAAATTCAATAATATCCACTTTATCAAAGAACGAAAACTTCGCAAATAAAGCAAGAGTATAATCCATTTATGAAGATGGAACTTGTTCTTAATTCAATTATACAGACAATGTGATAAACTTTTATTCTTTAAAAGACTATTATTTATTTCCTCTGGGGAAACAAATTATGATTTGCCCGTATCACGGCAAGTTACTTTTAAAAATAATGCGTTCTCCTCAAATATTGGATGCAAATTTGGAGGCGAGCATTTATATTCAGTAAGTTTAAAAAGACAACGCATTTTATGGGAAAGTGAACTTTATAAAAAATTGAGGATTGATATTGGCAGATGCTAATAGAATTTCGTATAGAAAGAGGTAAATGCTATTTACAAAAGTGATAATTAGCCCCAGTATGCTATACTATGGAAATTGCTATAAGTTAAGGTAAGTTGTGTTTTTTTAAGGTAAACAATAAGTTGTATTTTTTTAAGATAAAGGGCAATCTGTGTTTTTTTAGATAAAAAAAGGTAAGATTGGGTAACAGAAGCTAGAAACATGAAGCTCTAATTAAGAACATGCTTTCTTAAGATCGTTTTCAATTGCACAAGCTCTTAAGATTAATTTCAGTCGATACAAATTTTCAAAATTAATTTCAGTCATTACAAGCTCTACAGGTTAATTTCAGTCGCTACAAGCGCTTCAGATTAATTTCAGTCGTTATAAGATCTTAAGATTGATTTCAGTCACTGCAAGCTTTTCAGATTAATTTCAGTCGCTATAAGCTCTTAAGATTGATTTCAGTCGCTAAAAATTCTTAAGATTGATTTAATTCGCTACAAGATATTCAGATTAATTTCAGTAACTGCAAGTCGTACAAAAAAAATAAAAAATAAATTTAAACACCGAACTTCAAACTTCTGGATTGAGTGCGTTGTGATTCACTGTTAGTTTTCTTCCACATTTTGCTTCACATTATTTTAATATTTTATTTCACATTATTTCAACATTTTACTTCATATTATTTCAACATTTTGCTTCACATTATCTTAACATTTTGCCTCACATTATTTCAACATCAAATTTGCAATCATGTAACTTCAATTTTTCAACATTCTATTTAAATGTTTTCACCATTTTGCTTCAATTGTTTTAAATATCATTGCTTTTGACATTTTATTTTTATGTAGTTCATAATAGACATTGTATTTTAGGTAAAGAAAAAGCATTCCACGTTTCTATTCAGGATTTGAACCTGAGACCTTTGGGTTATCGTTCTCGTTTATCATTTCTCTCTCTCTTTCTACCTAAACCACAAGTTCTACTATAAATCATATAAATGTTAAATGTAAAAAATTTAATAGGATTTGCCTCGTTCATCTACACTCCTTTTTAATCCTTAAGTAGTACCCTCCTTTGGTCATTTTTTTTAATATTTTACTTCAATTTTTTTCAACATTTTATTTTGGTTTTCTTCAAAATTTTACCTCAATTTTGCAAACATTTCATACTATTTTTTACCATCATCAGCTTTTGTGTTTATCTATTATCATCATTCATTCCCATAATTTATACCACGTTTTGCAGCACATTTAATTCAATACTTTTTACCAGAATTCATTAATGAATATTAAAAGTTAAATTAACAGCTTCCACCATATTTTATAAGACCCAGAAAGGGGTGATTCGTTGCTGATGTACTTAATTAGAAACCGGAACAAAATTATTAGTTCATAAAAGATGCTATTTTTGTTTTTCTATTAATATTTGAAATATCCATTGTGGTTTGAAATTTGGCTGCCCTCCAGCGTGTCAGGAGATGGTAGTTTCATAATTGTATTAAATATTCTAATGTATTCAAATTACTGCTTTGTTTTCGGCATAAAAATTGTATTCTGACATGGATAATTTAGTTTGGGCTGAAATGACTCTGTCTGCTGAGGAACATTAATGACTACTTACTTTTCATCCAATAATGTAGTAGAGATATATATTATGTGGTAATCAGTCAATCACTCGTTCTCAATCTTTCATTCACAGATATTCTAATTGTTACATGCACGTACATGCACACGTGTATATTTATATATATATATCATATGCAGTTATTGGCTCAGCGGTGGCACAATTGTTACGCCCTTTTATATAGCCCCGTTATCCCTGGTTCGACTCCCAGCAGTGCCACGGAAACGAATGCTTAGAGCTTAGAGACAAACTGCCCACTGCTTTACAATTATATTAAAAAGTAATATACCTTTTGTCTGAGAATGATTCTTCTTGTAGTTTTTTCTACAGATGCAGCGACTGAACATTCTTTAATCATGTTTTCTCATTTTTATGAGTGAATTATGTTCTTGACGTGAAGTTTGGCTGCAAACTAACGGTTTTTTGAAAAAATTTAGAGAGTATCTCAAATATTTTTAACACTTCTCCAAATTTTAAGAAATATTTTTCACTCCATAATATAAATCTTAAAATAAAATCAAACAGACCTTTATAAATAATAATTAACGGGCATCCGCAAATTTCTTACTACTCTGCGTCAACATTGCGTGAAGATGATTTGGGTCGCGACCTGAAGTTGGTAACACCTGTGCAAAAGATTCACAAATTGTGCAATATTTGTATGTAATTTCAACCGCTTTCTGCTCAATCTTACATTTATCTCCTTCGCCATAGTCCTCCATTAAGAAAGTAACCTCAGCGACAATATTTTCATCGAAAGTATAATGGTCGTTTCTGTGTATATACTAATTTTAAAACTGAAATTACAATTATACGAAAAAACGTAAACTGAAATATTGTTCCATGATTCATCATACAGCGGCTCTTCTAAACCATAATGATTGAGAGATCCAAGCTATAATTTTGAGGATAGCACTGATGTAAATTATCTCATAATGTAAATTATCTCACAGATGTAAATTATCATATAAT
>QLNU02015003.1:125470648-125480869 GCA_006491805.2 Dysdera silvatica | reverse complement strand
TTGTACCAAAAAAAATTTAACAATTATATCATAATTGTGGATAAATATCAATTTCCTAAAATCAATTTCAATTGCATATCTTACTGCTTTCTCAGATATACGCCCCAAATTTAAGAAATAATATTTACTTATTCACAGAATTGTTTTGTTTTAAGGTGAACGAATGACAGCACTAAAGAGAGGGGCGCCAATTCTAAATGACCCTGGTCCCTTCGGCGCTCAAAACTAGATTCACAACAGGGCCCTATAATTTACCTGTTAACTGGGTATGATGATATTTTTCGTCATGCCCGGGAGACTACCAAAATACGAATGACGACATTTTTCGTCATGCCCAGAAGACCCAAAATGCGAATGACGACATTTTTCGTCATTCCCAGAATGCTACGCATATTAAACCAAAAGTATCTCAACCTGTTAACTGGGTATGACGACATTTTTCGTCATCCCCGGAAGACTACCAAAATGTCTCCCCCCCAAAAAAAAAGTCCCCAGTGTGAAACGAGTTTCACAAAATTTTATTCCCCGGTTAACAGGTTAATGGACATAGTCTAATGTATTTATATAAATCGAACACTACGCAGATTAAATCAAACAACAATATAAATCAACGTTTATTGGCGTAGTATTGATGTAGTCTAATGTATCAATGCAGCAACTTGAGATAATGAGATCCATTTCAAGAGGCCTCAAAGCTGGTCTAAATCACGAGTCCCACTGAAGAAGTCACCGGACGTAATCCCCGCATCTTCGGGTAACATCAACTCCTTCGTCTCATTAGCCAAGCCAGCCGCAGATAAAATGTAGAAGGCAACACTCATGTGTTCATAATATAAAGCGACTAACCAACAATAGAATAATAAAGCTTGCCAAAATTGTGTTAATGTCAAAAATTGAATATTACCTAAACATCTGTCATTCGGAATTAAGAAAATGAGGATTCAATCATTTGTTTACACATTGTATATAACCCCTTGTGTTCTAGCATCTCCAAGTATTTTGCTAATCATATTAAGGGTAGTGTCAAAATTGCTAGGCTTGGAATCTATGTCCCTTCAACTTTCCTTCACTAAACTTTTAGAAGAAATAATCTGTCAGTAAAAGCTCATTTTAATCAAATGTAATAAATAATTTGTGCAACTTGCTGTACTTTATATTACTGGAAGGGAGGTCGGCCATTTTGAGTCGATGTGTAATATGCAGCATTTTCGTCGACATAAACAGCATGTAATTAAATGTAATGTAATTCAAATTTAGCAAATGTATGTGACGAAAATAATTAATTTAAGGGAAGAGGGACCATCAATCAATTTAAATATGTACCACTCCGCCCTTTATTCTCCTCAAGGGAAGAATAAATCTATGCAGATTTGCAGCCGAAGCAATGTGTTCGAGGAGAATTATATACTCGAAGAGTTGGGTTAGATTTTGCCGCACTCAGGCATATCGTTGGGAACTAAGATGTGCATAATTTAAATGAGGGAAACATTGTATGGCCGCAAGCGAAATATTTGTGTTTTGAATTTCTCCATGCCTTAGGGAAAACCTAAACCGCTTGCAAAAATTTACGGCTCTTGCCGTAATTTTTCTATTTTTTTTTTCCTGAGAATTCTTTAAATTACGCACAATATTTGTAGTTATTACTCTTAGAAATGCAAGAAATTGCAAAGCTAACAAAAGATTTTTATGAAAATAGCTCAAATTTTTACATTTTATAAAAGGAGATGACGCACAAAGAAATCGTGGCTCTTTGTCGATAATCCTGCTTTGTCTTAGCACCTTAGGGTGTCAATGTGTTTGTACTGCTGATATCATTACTCAGTGTAGACCATGAAGGTAGAATCACAAAGCTATGCAAATATTTACCTCTAATTTTCTTTCAGCGGGATATTTGGTTTGCAATATAATGGAATACATATGTTATTAGCAAAGTTTTTTACGCATGCAAAAGTCTGTATGGGTTTTCTCCTCTGCGGGTAAATCCTTCATTAACCTTGATTATCATCTGCAATAAAAAGGGGAAGACAAGTTTTACAATTCTGAAGTAGATTCACAACATTCTGAAGACTGGACAATTAACTAAAAACGTAAAACATTTAATCGACTATACATTTCGAAATTCACTGCTATGATTGCATTTTCAATAATATTTTTTTTGCCTGTTCATAGTGTCATAACCATGAATTTATCTGGCTTCTATTCTATTCTTTGGCTTATTCTACATTCAGGGCAGGCTTTAGAAATTGGAAAATCTAGGACTGCCGACGAGAGGCATCCGTTTCTCTCGCTATGGATTCTACTACCGCCTTCTCCCGCTATGGATTCTACTACCGCTTTCTCCAACTTTACAAACAAGTGAGATCTCATATGGTCGAAACTTTAAAAGAAATACTTGTCATCAATTTCCGAATAATTTGTCATATGTTTTTGTGTATCGCCATATCCTTTCTACGACCTTCTACAGTTTCAATTACGACCATATAATATTTAGGTGACCTTTGCCCTCAAAAATTGGCCCCGCCAGGATTTAGGTAGGAGAATTACGAAAGAATGATGAGAAATTAATAGCGATAAATTTTCTAATTTATATATATATACAGTCGAGTCTCTATTTAACGAAGTGCCATCGTTCCTCTGAAAAACTTCGTTATAAGGAAAATTCGTTAAATAGAAATTAACATAAATGTTGAAACTTAATTTCGATAAAATGAAAAAGGTTAAATTTGGACAGTAAAAACTAAGTTCAGTAGACTCTTCTTTTCTTACGAATTTAAATATTTTTTGTATACAAGTACGTACAAATTAATCGCAAAAAGCAAAGATTAAGGATTACTTTACATCTGTATGATCCTCATACAACATATTTGAAACAGAGAAATAATCACTAATTTTGCTTTGTACAGGTTTCTTATAAAAAACATTTCGTTCATAGAAATTCTCACACTTTTGTAAATATCGGAACACGTCATCTATAACATTTTCTTCAACAATGCAACACGTATGTGCGAGAAGCAAATTTCGTGGCTTAGCCACACCTGCAGAGTGATACACCCCCGCTGCTTCGAAGTTCCCAGTTTAGAACAATAGAATTATTTATCACAACTGGTCATATGTCCACAGTACAGAAGGCTACCTCACCTCCGTCTTTTTGCTTAAAATCCTCAACTACCCCTTCTACCTAACCGTCCCGCTGAAAAATTGTAAAAGGTAAATTAAAAAAATCAAATTCTTTATAAAAAGAACTTCGTTATGTAGAAATTGTTTTTCGTAATATGGAGACAAATTTACATGTTAGTGCCATTCAAAGTCAAGGTTCCGCCGAAAATTTCATTAAATAGAAAACTTTGTTAAATGGAAGTTCGTTATATGGAGACTCTACTGTATATATATATGTGTGTGTGTGTGTGTGTGTGTGTGTATACCATAAAGGTAAGTGTTGTAATAAACAAAAGTATGTACGACAGAAATATGAAAAAACCCTATGATATTATTACTAAAAATACATTAAATGCAAAGTGGAGGTGGCGTATAAAAAATCGCACGTATATAAAAAATTAATAATAATAAAATTATCAACGAAAATATATAACTGTTCCCTTGAAAAAGATTGTACATGCATGCCTAGATTCAATATATTATTGTATACGTTACGTGGCATTCCTTTTCCCTCCACCAGGTGGAAAAGTGTAACATTGTTTGGATACTGCGCATGCGCGGCGTCATATTATTTTATTTAATATTTTCAGTGAACGAGATCTGGCGTTGCGAGAATCCGAGTTTAATATTCGAAAGACTTTAATTGAAACAGTAGTTTTGAGTTTTCGATAATGTACTAGCTTTTTGGCTTTGCAGTTTTTCGATTTTTTTGATTATTCTTTTTGTTTAACTTGATATAGTAAAGTGTTTAATTTTTCTAAAGAAATCGTTTCTCCTTTCTTGTTCATTTTACAATAAGAAGTGCTGTCCTCATCTATACTGAAGCAGATGGTTGTTAAAAGTACACCGAATTGATGTCTACAAGAGTTAATACCTTTTGACGCCCAAAAACTTTGAAGAAGATTCAACAGTATAATTTCAATTTTACTACTTCCGTTACTAACGCATTATTATAAATCATAAAAATCCAGTGCGTTATACGTTAAAGCTATTGCGTCTTATTTAAAGCTATTTGTTATAAACTTGTTTATGTATTTATATTCTTATCACATAATCATGTATATTTTTATTACATGTGCATTTATATTTTTATTACATATGCATGTATATTTTATAATATAATATGATGTGCATACATTTACACCTATATTGTATATGCGCTTATATATAATGGTATTAGTTCTTAAAATCCTGTATATACATATTCTAGTGTATAGGCCTATATTATTTTATATAATATACGATTGTGTGGGTATTGGAATTCCATATATCTTCACTTACTTATTAATAATTTTAATTTATTTACTTTCACTTTTCACCAATTTATTTGCTTGATTTTCTACATTTTCATTTATATTTTCACTTTTTCCATATATACATATACTCTATTGTATTGCAATTTTTTTTTATTAATGTGGGCGTTTTGATTCCAGCATAGACATTTATATAAATGTATAATTGTAATCTCTACTTAAATATACTAAATATCTAAACACCATCATAACTCTCTCTACTTTTTTTGGGAAACCTGAGAAAACAGCTGCCGAAAGGCAGAAGAATTCACGGAAAGGGCAGGAAGAATAAAAAAAAGGTTTGTCTACATCTATAACATTTTGTGATTAAATAATTTGAAAACTTAAATTATATGTCAATAGCATGGTAAAGATGCAAAATTAAGAATTACGTACAGCAGCTAAAATTTAAATTTTTGACCAAATTTTCAGAAAAACAAACAGCTAATTAATATTTTTACAGATTAGTAACGCGTTCTTTTTACATAAACATTATGGATTATTTTTTATACAAAATTGTGCGGCATATTATAAAAATATAATTTAAGAAGTAATGTTTTAATAAACAAACATATACTAAATCTTAAAATAGAATCCTCTGCAAAGCAGGAAGTAAACACATAATGATATATTAATTGTGAGAAATTTAATTTTAACCTTTCGGTGAAAATCACGTTCACATTTTCTTTATCGGAAATACATCAA
Organism: Dysdera silvatica; assembly: GCA_006491805.2. Classification (NCBI taxonomy): domain Eukaryota; kingdom Metazoa; phylum Arthropoda; class Arachnida; order Araneae; family Dysderidae; genus Dysdera; species Dysdera silvatica. The sequence continues at coordinate 125,475,716 of QLNU02015003.1, read as the reverse complement.
AACTTTACTGAATAAACTGAGAAAGAACTGAACATAATGGATAAGACAAAACTTTATTCCAACGCTCTATTTTCAATTTTCGTTAGTGATATATTTTATTTTTCCCTTTAAAATTAAGCTATTCAGAAATTTGTTACGGAAGCAAGAAGCATCCAAAATAATGAAAAAGTGAAGTTCTTCAGAAGGTTCCGATTATGCATGCAGATATCTTCATTTACATAATATCCTTTTGTTGTTGCTCTCGTTGAGATATGAAAATTTCAAATTAGGAACCAGTAGGACGAAATCAATTATAAAGAAATAACCAAATACTTCTCCACTTTATCCTCTTTCTAATTACATTTTCAAATTTTTAATTTTTATCCTTAGCAAAACATGCTATTTTTTTCCTTCAAATTCTCAATAACCGATTTTTAAAATACAAGTTATAGTACGTTAATTAATGAAGTCTGTATTGAGCAAATTATAATAATAACATATAATTATCTTATTTAAATATATGCTTTTAATTATTCACGTATAGGAGAAGTTAAATTCCTAATTAGAAAAAAACAATTAGCAGAACTTAATTAATAATCTCTTGCATATTTCTTTGAGAGACAGATATCAATTTTCAAATTGTCAGTAATTACTTAAATGAATGATTTACATATTTTTAATGATGTACAAAAGAAATATCATCGTTTTTGATTAATATATAAATTAATTGCTTCAATAGTTTTTATGAATTCATTTTCACAAAGCATCTTTGTCAACAGCTGATTTCTTTGCCCGAAATAGTATTTATTACAAGATATATTATATGCATTTTATATGTTTAAGATCTCGTTGAAAAACAGTTATTTTTCAATCCCCATTTTACCAATTCCTTCCTTTGTTTATCTATTAATTGAGCGTTAATCCACCTTAAAGCCCATCTTCAATCCATCTTCATTCTTAAGTTTCAATCTACTAGGATAACTTTGAACTGAATAATTCATCCAAATATTCATTTCAAACGGAAGGGCTTTAAGGTAAATATTGTCCGAAGTTTGTGCGCATGGGATTGGTTTAGTTATTAGCTTGTACATGTAACTCTCTGAATATCTTTTCCACAACTCTTCGCACTATAGACTATCACAAGATCAGATCAATTACTGTAAATTTTTTGTGACCGTAATGTTTTATCCATATTCCACAGCCTTGGTAATATTTTGCTTCCGAGTTAAAAAAACCTCTGGTTAAGAAAATATGATTCATTTCTTTTTCCGGCTAAATATTAATTTATTCCTCAATTTTTCAGTAGGTTTCTTCGATAACTTCAAAAAATTTCAATTTCAAAAATTTCACTTTCAATAAATCATTAAATTACGTATTTGTCCAAATCATTTATCACTTATTTAAAAAATGTTTTTCAAAATTTGTAGAATTCTATCTAAAATAAATTATCAAGAAGTAGTTTCCAGACGACCTAAAAAATTAAAATAATCTGTCATCCCTTCAAAATTAGAATGACAAACGATGGTGAGGGATCCACAAATTCCATTCTTCAGTATCAAGGCGTTACATGTTATGTACATGGATGCAATATCGAAGAAGAAAAATGCAAATTTATCGTAAGCGCCTATCATAAAAAAAATTCAAAATAACCTATTCATAATTAAAATGAAAACCATCGTAATACCCAGTTATTGCCTTTTAATCATTTACAAATCCCAAATGCGCGTATAATTCCAATTACCGTATATGTTCACGGAACAGTTGAACGGCTTAACTAAGAAGTTCATTTTAATCAAAATTCCAGGGTAATCTGCCTTGAAATCCCTGCATTATTTATATACACCGTATCTTTCCTCTGGAATTAATAATTACGCGTTTGACGGAAATAATCAGTTAGCATTTATTATTGTCGCTAATTAGTACTTTGAGTTGAGATACAAAAAACAAAATCTTCCAGTTGATTTTAGAGCTTATAAAAATAAAATTAATCGTCCAATTAAATTTTATCCCGTGTGAATAAACGATCAAATGAATTTTTTGTAGCAACAGGTACTGCTCGCTCATTATCGAAGTTAATCCATATACAGATTGTTTTCCCTCTGCAGAAGTTGTTTACAAAACTCGGTAGAGTCATTGCAGTAGGTGTATTTATTTCATGAGGCATTGAAATTAATTTTTTGAAAAACGAATAGTTTAAATAAAATATATTAAATTCTATTAAAGAAAAAACAATGTGTGTTACAATGTCAAAGATCAAAATCAATTTCACAGAATATAATTTATTTAGTTATAAATATAATCATTAAAATTAGGACTATAAAATTCTTAGATAATAGTTATTCAATTTCAATATGTTATGATCTCTTAGTTATATCATAGTTGCCATTTTCCTTTATTTTTCCAAAAAATCTAGATTTTTGAAACTGATAATAATATGGTGGAATCTTGTAACATAAAATTCAAGATTTTTTCCAGATTACCTACTTTTCGAATCAAGTTCGGAGGGAAGATTTGGTTTGAAGGGATATTTCAAGGGAAGGGATAATCACTTCGGCTTACCGAGCATTTTGAATTATCCATATTTCATTGTATATTAATTTATCCACATTAGTTTTAAACCAAACAACTTCTAACTCTCTGTCATTCATTTGTCATTCAATTCGTCTTTCCTTACATGTGTTTCTAGGATCAGAACAGTTACCAAAACTTTATTTCAAAATTTCACTTTTCCATTGTAAATTACTTTTCTTTAGAATTGGTTGAACTTAATATATTTAACAATTCTACTTGTTATAGTATCATATTCAGCATTAATCTTCTCTTTGTTTATCGATGCATTATTTCTTTTCACACTTCTGTAGATTGCTTTCAATCGTAGTATTATCCATTTTTCCAAGGCTTAATATTTCTAAGTCTATTAGAAATGACATAGATGCTAACTATAAAGATGAAGCCTTTCCCTTCTGAGCAAAAAGATATTTTTAATTCAATTCAATTCATTTCCTGTGCATCATTCAAGCAGAGAAAAAAAGCAAATGCAATACAAATAAAAACGCAGCGAGGACGATGCCAAGATGGTGATGAGAAAAAAAAGTACACATGTGCCTGAAGGAGTTATCATCAGCAAAGATGACAAAACAGTATATATAGATATATGAATACAATATATTTATGACACAATACTTTGCTGACACAACAATAAAAAAACAATACATGTAGATGAACGTAAAATCAATAAAACATCGCAAAGTAGTGAATTAAGAAGAATGGCATAAACACCGGAGAATAATCAACCGGCCAAAAAACGTTTTTGTTTATGATTTGAAGTTCTTGCCAACGAATATAAATTCAACATAATCCGCTTATTATTTATTAAATCACCTTATACAACCAAACTTTCATGATATAGCGAATTCCATGTTGTCGATTCAAACAATACTTTTCATGAAATGATGTGACTAGTTTTATGATGCTAGTATTTGAATTTAATTATAAATAATTCCAGTCTCAAGAACTAAAAGACTCATTTTAAACGTAACATCATTTTAAAATTATAAAGAAGTAAACACTTACCTACAGGGGTGCTCAGATTGGACAGAGGGGGGCTCGAGCCTTCCTAGCCGTTTAAAAATTTTATTTGCCCGAACCTGCTATGCATTTACTTTCAAAAGTTTTACAGTCACATTTTAAAATAAGGTACTTTTTAGCTCATTACTAATTGTCAAGCAGTATCAATTATTTTTGTAGCGTTTTGGTATCTTGTACATTCACTAAAATTCTTGACAGCTTTGAGAAGGAGGTAATAAATCTTCTCACCCGCCTAGAAGTGCTCATTAATTTTTCTCACCCGCCTAGAAGTACTCCTATAGGCGCACATTCTTACCAGTGTACTTTATCTGTTTTCAACACTCCTATTCTCTTGACACCTATATGAAGCTAATGTTTATCATTTGCATGTTTGCATGTAAGCTTTTCTATATCTGCGTATGTATATTGAATGTGACTCTTTGGATTTAGATAGTTAACAATTATCAATAGCAAGCCTGAAGTCATTCCGCAAAGGCTTGTTGTTGAAAAAAAATATGTTGATGAGCTTTTAATAATCTGTCAAGGTGAATGCGATTCAATGAATTGTGACAATTTTGATATCGATCTTGTTTCCTTATTTGGTTATAGTTCTTTTCTCAGATAATATTTCATCTGTCAGCAATGATTTAAACTTAACGTGGGATATATTAATAAGATTTTAAAGTCCTAACAATATGATCTAACTGATTGTACAAAAAATTTCATAATACTCTGCGTACAATTTCAAAAATATTTAATGAACTGAGCAGTTTTAATTTGTACAAAGTCTAATTTTCTTTCCAATACCATTCTAAGCTCTTGTCTATATCATCATTAGACACAATTTCTACTTGCTAGCTCATCTACAAGAATTATGCATCATGCCCTTCTTTATCACTTAATATGTGTAAAACCCTTCTTTTTCGTTAAACTTCCCATTTTTTTCTTCTTTTAAACATCCACATGCGCTGTTTTTCTTTTAACCATCCACATGCACTGTTTTTCTTTTAACCATCGCCTATATTTTCTTTCATGGCGTGTACGCTTTTATTTGTTCAAATGTTTAACATTTTCATCTACTTTGTATGGAATGCGTATGTTCTCTATAAGAAATTCTCTACTGTTCCTAACTCTTTTTTTACACAGTCCTTTTTTACAGGATTTTGAAATAACACGGCCGAAGAATAAAAAACGGCTTCTTCTTTTGACAAGGGGACTAAACTCAACAGTGTAAAAAAAGAGAAACCTTTATTTTTTTCTTCAACAATTTTATTTCAACATCGCATAGAAAGGACCACATAGAAAAAGAGTTAGTTGTACAATATATATTTAAATTTTTCGACTTTCTCTTCTTAAGAATACCTTATGCAAAAAATGAAATAAAACTTGTACGAAATTAACTTATTGCTAAAAATATAAACATGCAACCATCTAAAACTACTTGCAACTGAGAAAGTAAAAAGCATGTACAGCATTAAGCTATAAAGATGGAAAATTTAAAGTCAAATAAGATTTCAATCAA
>QLNU02015003.1:125443317-125470548 GCA_006491805.2 Dysdera silvatica | reverse complement strand
GTTAACTGAGAACATTTCAAAACGATTTTCTGCTCAAACGATAAAAAATTAGGAACTGAGTTGGCGAGTTGAATATGTAAAGGATACAATTCCTGTTCAAAGAGAGAGCATGTTTTCGACGAACGTCCTTGATGACAGTCCGGAGTAACGAAAGATGGCATCATTAAGCTATAAGATGGAAAATTTAAGTCAAATAACATTTCAATCAAATGTCATTTCAATCAATAATAATGCACAAATATATTGTTTGAAACAAAAACCCATTATCATCTGAAAGAGCAAAAATCTAACCTTTGAGCGCAATACCATTAATATACCTCTCAAGAACAAAGTCAAGGAATTATTATATAACTTCGTTATATATTTTTATATTTTTGGTATATATATAAACTTCTAATAACAATATATATTAACTACCACAATGAAACCCCTCATTAGCGGACACTCGCCAGACAGTGAAAAAAAGTGTCCGTAAAAGAGGAGTAATCACAAAAGAGAGGGAATTGTTTATTCTGAAGTAGCTAAAATACTACATTTAAACCATTCAAATGCTTTATTCCTAACCTTTAATATTTTTGAGAATATAATACAAGTTTAAGGTAACGAAAGCAAGCATTCGGTTTCATACAACAAGTAAATTTACAAATAAAATTTAAATGCAGGAATACCCAATTATTTCAATTAATTGGGCCATTGCAGTAACCGAAACCGCGATAATCGAGATATACAACATATGGAAAATAGATTACTTTTGCCGAAGCTTCGGAAATTATGAAGTTTTTAAGAGAAAAAATAATGAAGGGAAGGATGCCGAAACATCGTTTAAAGATTATATTTATAAAATTACTAAGTAATGTTACACGATGTTGGTCTATAAAGAAAACGAATCCATTACTGAGTATGCAGTACTGTTACTGCATATATGGTTCATATATATTGTGCCTGCACGTTAATGCTTAACGTTTAAAAATGATTTGTTTTATGTACTTTTTTCTCTTTTTACGCATCAGGTTGTAATAACGAATTGAATTGTTAATTTCTTTACACACATTTGGGTATTCCATCTCACCCATAGACATCTGTTGGAAGGAAAACCAGCACCAATTTGCCAAGTGTGCAGTGAACCCATGAGTGTTTTACACATTTTAACTCAATGCCCCTATTATAGACTTGCCCGCACTCTTACTTTTAACTCTTCATCACTGTCTGACATTTTAAATGACCATGCTGACCATACGCACGTTTTAAAATTTTTAAAAAGTACTGGCTTTTACTACAGTCTTTGATTTTACCGTGTTTGGCGCAGTATAGCCCAGATGCTCTTGCGCCATAAAAAAGCCAAACAATCAATCGTTTACACACCTTCGAAGAACATTCAAGGTTAAGATCTCCATCCATAATCTTCTGCTTAAAAATTTCAATACGAAACATTTCTTCTAATTCTTTTAAAGTGAATTTCATTGTTGTCGTTTTCATTTCATCTTCTTCTGCATCGTACATTTAAATCTGAAATTTAAATGCTGTGACAGCCTCGTTGGAGATGTTTCTGATTACAGATCGGAAATATACGAATATTAGCATTAGGCATTATCTCCCTTGTTTGTTGGCATAAATTCAATCTACCAAATATATGCTAATTAATGTGCTAGTTATATAATACTATAGTAATATATTATATAATTAAATAATAATGTATATGTTATATAATTAAATAATAATGTATATACTATATAATTAAATAATAATGTATATATTATATAATTAAATAATAATGTATATATTATATGATATAATAATATTAAAATTTTAATTTAAAATTAAAAATATAAATATAACTAAGAACATTCTATTCTCATTTGTCGTTTAGCACTTTCACACACTTTTCGCCAATAAACGTTGATTGATTGACATTGTTGTTTGATTTAATCTGCGTAGTGTTCGATTTATATAAAATAAATTGCTTATTAGTTTCCTACACTGTACCACTCTGTGGTATTTATTTATTATCGAAGATTTTCTAAGCATTAATCATTTAAATCAGCAAATCTGAGTTAATTACCACTCTTTGTTAACGGAGAGAAAATTCTCCTTATCTCTTATCTGGTTTATCCTTATTTCCCTGTTGTGAGAAACGCATCTAGTGAAGGCCGAAATTCAAGCTTATTTTGTCCATACCGGAGTTCTAGTCTAATGGAGTGAATTATGAAAACCGTGCCCGCGTTCGTATCAGGGTGACCGCTAAATAGAGGCTTGAAATGCATTATTGTAAATCAGTTTCTGCAGAGCAATTTTTATCTAGCTGTAAAGATGGGATGACCTTAACTGAGACGTGTCCGTTAAAAGGAGTTTCACCGTAATTCCAAATTTTTAATCTTCCTTCTACAAAATTTAATTTTCTTACCTTGCGGAAAATAAATTTCTGAATTCATCCTACGATCGTGGAATAGATGAATCGATTTTAATTTTCTCTGTCTAAATTTCTGGAATGAACTGCACTTACGAGTTTTGCGCAATATTAGCAAATCTCTCGGGGTTTCTATTATTTTTTATGTACATTTGGGAGCCTTTCCGCTTTTCATTATATTTTCGCTGATGCGAGACAAGAAATTTTTTATTTAGAATTTCAAAAGCTGGTGACTTGTTTAATATTACTGAATTCTCGGATTTTGTTTTTAATTTTGAGAAATGAATGTCATGTTGTTTATTTTATAAATTTATTTTTTGCTTACGCAATTACTATTCACCTTTCTTTTTGTCATGGAAATTTTAACTACATCTTTAGGGTTAATTTACTCAAGTCATTATCATTTTTGTATAATGGTTTTCTAATTTCTTTTGTTAATTTCTTTGTAGCTCACGTTACCAGAGAGTCAAAAATTCACCAAAAAAAAATTAAATGTATCCAGTTTTTAAATGACCCTATATATATGACCTCTTTAATTCCGGGTAAAGTGTACTTAAAAATATGATGATTACTTATGTAATGTAACTAAAAACCAATTCTGTTTATTAAAGGATTAAACATAAAAAAACAATCGTTCTAAATACATCCTTCAAATTATTACACGACATGTGAAATGTCTCCTGAACATACACTTAAATATTTAGAATCAATATGGCGTAGCACTATGCAGAATAAATAAACACCTAAATCTAGCTTTGACCAGGGGCGTCGAGCACACAAAAATAGTGGGAGGACAATACACCAGTAGAAGGCATTTTGTTTGAAATTGGAGGGGGGGGGGACGGGTCCTCCACCCCCAGATAAGGGTGACCATGGCTTTGACATGTGAAAGGCAAAAATCCACCTCAACCTCTTCTCTCTCTCTCTTTCACTATCGACAAGTAAAGCCACTATCGACAAATACGGAAAGATCTAGCCAAAATCTTGCTAACTAGCGTAAACAAAAAGAAGACAGGCGTCATTCATCAATTGCTACTCCCGAATGCTTGAGAAGTGTATAAACATGTTTTTACCGTCATGAAGAATAAAATTGCAGTAGAACCTCCATATAACGAACTTCTGTATAGCGAAATTCTATATTTATTCTATATAGCGAAATTCTATATTTATTCTATATAGCGAAATTCTATATTTATTCTATATAGCGAAATTCTATATTTATTCTATATAGCGAAGTTTTTGTAAATCCCATGGTCATTACATATGAAAGTGCCTTTATATAACGAAATAAATTTCTGTATAACGAAATAAATTTCCATATGACGAAATAAATTTCTATATGATGAAATAAATTTCTACATAACGAAATAAATTTCTATATGATGAAATAAATTTCTATATGACGAAATAAATTTCTATATAACGAAATAAATGTCTATATAACCAAATAAATTTCTATATAGCTAAATAAATCCCTATATAACGAAATTTTAACGACCAAAACAAAAAAATCACGTGGTCACGTCAGAGACAGCTGGTTCTCTAATACCGTGAGAGTATAATACGATTTTAAGGTAAGTGGCAAACGAACAGAATGAGGCACATCTAAGGGACTTTAAACTCCCTAATAAAGAGTTTTCCTAAGCACACATACCTGTATCTGGTTGCCCCATACAGTGCGAAGCTGCTAGGCCTTGCCAACTTTTTATCTCGTTTCATTACCAGAAATCCAGACCTTGCAAATTTCCCACAGGGGTGTTAACACTTTTATGATGAATCAACATCACCATTTGTTGTGCAGCAGGATATTAGAATTTTTTTCACTAATGTATATGAAAGAAGTTTTCGTTTTAAGGTAAGAATTGTTCAACTATTTTTTTTTTTATACGCATGTATATTTCACACTTAAAAACATCTATTTTTAAATGGTTGAATGTTATTTATGAGAAACAGTCGTTAACTGAAAAACGGGATTTTAATTGCGGTATCATATTGCCCTGTCCTAGTTCATGAATACATCGTTTCCACATAGCGAATTTCCTATATAACGAATTTTTTTTTATGGAACCGTCCATTTCGTTATATGGAGGTTCTACTGTATTTAGATCTTTACATTGAATATTCTTTTTAGATCTTTGCGTTGAATATCCTTATTTAGATCTTTACATTGAATATTCTTTTTAGATCTTTGCATTGAATATTCTTATTATATATTTGCATTAACATACTTTTTACATCCTTGCGTTGAATAAACTTATTTAGGACTTCGCATTGAATATTTTTTTTAGATATTTGCGATGAAAATTCCCTTTAGGTCTTTGCATTGAACATTCTTTTCAAATCTTTGCAATGAATATTTGTTTTAGATCTTTGCATTAAAAATTCTTTTTAGATCTTTGTATGGAACATTCGTTTTAGATTTTTGCATTGAACATACTTTTTAGATCGTTGAATGGAACTTCCTTTTTTAGATCGTTGAATGGAACTTCCTTTTTTAGATCTTTGCATTAAATATAATTACTAAACCTTTGCATTGAATATTTTTTTAGATCTTTGCACTGAATATCATTATTTAGGTCATAGCATTGAACATTGTTTTTGGATCCCATTATACGAATAAACGCAATGGCGTATTTTCAAAATCACGGATATTACATCTAAATAAGTCCGGATATTGAATTAGCAGTTAGTTATGGTTTCTTTATTATCTATTCCAAGATCAGTAAAGACAGTTTTTCAATGTAGAAGCCTTTTTACCATTAATACTTTTGTAAAAATAATAAATTGTTTAAGCTGCAGAAGGCCTTGAAAGCGCAGTGATAACGCGTTTACGCCCTGCGGTGGCGCAGTGTGGTAACGCGTTCTCCTAGTGCGCCGCTAATCCGGGTTCGACTCCCAGCAGTGCAAAAAGAACGCTTACTCAGAGATCTCATAAAGATCGCACTGCTCACTGTAGTCCGGGGTTTGGTTCCCTAGGCCTTAAGAGGTTCGGATTCCTCGGAAAACAGTAGGTCCCGGCGCAGCATGACCACTGTAGTCTTTGAGCCGTAAAACCAAAAAGAAAGCGAAAGAGATAACGCGTTTACCTAGTTCGCAGTTGATTAAAGTTCGACTGCCAGCGATGCTAAAATAATTCTTACCAATTAACTTTTTATTTTTGTCTGCGGGTTGGTTTGATAGGCCTTAAGCAAATGGAGTTCCTTCGAAGACATTACGCCCATTACTTCGCTATGGTGAAGCAGTCGTCAGTGGTAAATCAGTCGTCCATCGTGCCATTAAACCAGGTTCGACTTGCAATGATATTGTAAATTATGTTTTGTCTATCTTCCCACAATAATCTAGTTCTCTTGACGGCGGAGTTTTAGATTCTGTGGCAAATAATACGTCCTGACGCACATGGATGGATTTAACATTTTGCCGCCCTAGGCTACTTTTTTGCTGTCCCTAGGTTACTCTTTTGCCGCCCCTTTCTATCCGTTAGCCCCTTCAATCAGTGATAGAAACATGAAAATTATTATATTCAATATACGCCAAAAAATTTTGTATTGACAGTAAAAATATTGAAAAGCGAATTCATAAATTGAAACATAAACATTAAACAATATTAACTTATATTGAAGTATTATCTCTTCTTGGTATATAATAAATCAAATTCAATTTTATTGAAATAAATTTTAATTTTAGCAAAAATACAAAAGCCTATCGAACACTGGTATTTAAATGGAAAGCATGACGTCTAGCTTTCTTCTCGGCAAAACATCTGATTATATCATCGTATATGGATTTTGTTATATCACTCAATATACAAATTTTTGCTGTCCTAGTCTACAGCCTAGAATAGCCTATTGGTAAATACGGTGCTGCTTACGCTCATACGCGGCTCTTGCGCTGCAGAAAAGCAAATAGGAGAAATATAAGAAATATAATAAGAAATATGCTCCATTTGAAATAGTCGCAACAGTAAACATGATTAAGAGGCTTTGAAGTTCGACAGACCCTGTTTGGTAATTGGCTTTAGAAAAATTAGTTTAAATTTTGAACTTATAAATATAGTTAAGCTTTGCTTGCGGGATGTTAAGCTGATGATGTTGTTAATCCGACTATTATGTTGATGGCATCTGTTGAGCAACGATGGTTTTAACTCTGAAATACCAACCACATGCAAGAAAACTGCTGTCCGGATTTCTGCCAAATCCTAGATATTTTCCCCATCAAGATCATCACATAAGCTTCAAACGGCAGTAACTTCGGGAAGTTCTTCCTCTTCGCTTCTCTCCATAAGAAGCTTTCTTGTCAATTTCTAGATGTTCTTGCCATCAGATGATAATTTGAACGAGGTGATTTTCTTATTTGGGAAATCCTCATTTTTGATTCCTGGAAAAATTTATTTTCGTCAAAATCGATTTTTATAATTTGCAAGGGGTTTTCGTTTACTAAACTCCTCATTTGTATGTTAAAATATACTTTCAGAATCTGTCGGCGAGTCTGTAAGCATACTCTTCTACCAACGTCTGTTGGATATGCTGATATCGATACATATTCTTTTCAAATAAGATTAGGCCCTCCATATTTAAGTACAGTAGAAACCTCGTTATTTCTCTCTATATTCTGATACCTATTTCCGGCATAAAAAAGATAATATTCTATATTCCATATAATATCACGAGCGAGGGCTATTTTCACTGCCGTAAGCTGGATGGAGAGTGATGCTGTCATAACTGCTATACAATTTCGTATATATACATATAGAGTTGGATCTCTGTAACTCCCTGTAATAAACCTGTAACTTTCCCCTTATGAACTTCCTACGTACACACACGCCCATGGTTATTTTGCACTGCATATACTAAAGTGGTTACATTGAACATTTAATAAATAATTAAACTGAGATTATTATTCACGCTCGTTAATAAAATTAATGTTTATTGCTTTGAATTTATGCTTCGGATGTGATGTTATGCGTTCAATAAAGTTTGAGTACAGATTGTCTCATGAATTATTTTTCTGTTAATAAATTATAAAAACTTTTGAATTATTACTCATTATTATTACTCATTATTAATATAACTTATATAATTATTACTCATTATTACTCACCATTCGCTTTAAGAAATGCTCAAAATTTAAATTAATACAAAAGATTAAGAAAGAACAAGGAGGGTATCCAGGTCTATAACGTAGAGTTTTCAAAATTATTAGTGGGGGCAGCCCAAAAGTATGCTACATGCATTTATATATTGCAATATCTGTAAAACTTGAATTTATTTCCAATTATTGGGGGACGGACCCCTCGAGCCCATACAAATCTACATTTGTAATCCTGATAATGTCAAGGCAATTTAGCAATGCCAGCATTAATGATTACAATAGCGGAATTGGTAGTTTAGATAAGGTGAGACACAACGATTGATTGATTGATGAATTGATTGATTGATTGATTGATTTGGTTGTATTTTTATGGCGCAAGGAGAGCAAGGGTCATTCTGCGCCAAACAAGGTGAGGTCATACAAACAGTTTTAGACACAAAGATAGAAACATTCTGAATATGTCAGATAGAAGCATTTAAAATCTAACTCTGAGTCTCCAGCAAGGTCTTTTAAATTGAAATCAAGTGCATTTATTTCTACTAAAGAGAATTTTCTGCATCTAATACTATTTAGACGGCATTTGTCGGCTTACTTTAGGAAGTACTGAAAAGTAGTTACAACGTTCGGCACTACGCTCATGGCCATAAATCGTATCAACTCCTAAATCTGAAGTTCTAAATTTGTGTGCTGAAATGAATGTCTTAGCAAGTAACATTATTAGGGAATTTGCAAATAATAGTAATAATATCCTATATTTGTGTTTCATCTCCTACTATACATATATACAATAATGCTACCCGTTTCTTATATCTTATATATTACATTTACATCTTCTATATTATATTTTTCATATTAAAAAAAAATAACCAATCTTGGGATTTATAAAAACTTACTCTCTTTATTTCTATACCGTATTTTGTGAAGCTTCTTTTTTTTAAATTATGCATTTTACGAATCAACGCCGCTGCAAATTACAAGCGAATGAAAATTCTAGACATGATACAATCCTATTTCATGCAAAGTAATATAAAAATCATATATAATAATTCCGACATTCACGTTCACAAATTAGAGCTTTTTTTGTTATAGAAACAGAAAATACTATGCTCGAAGGTTTGCTTTGTTGACCATTATTTGACGTTTGTGTTAGCCCTGAGAAGGGCAATAATATCTTACATCCTCATCTATATGGAGAAAAACTTCGTTCATGATTGGCCTAGTTGTTAAAGAACTCCTGGAGCAACGGAGAAACTCTAGTTAGACTTTATGTCGTGGACGATGCCTCTTTTTCCCCTATAAAAAAACGGCTCTAATTTGAACTAAAAAACGTGCGTGTCGAAATTATTAAGTACAATAAATTCTCCATGAAAAAAAAGAAAAAACTCATCCCTGAATTTTCTTTATTGATCATTATTTGACGATTGTGTTTGTCACGAGAAGGAAAATAATACCTGGCAACGTCGTAAAAATATTCATACAATTACTGATCGACATATATTTTAGTTTGACGTGTTTTCATGACGCATGGACAGCAAACGTCATGCTGCATTGGAACCCACAATTTTCTAAAGAATCAGAACCTCTGTGGCCAGGGAAACAAAACCCAGACGACGACGGCAAAGCAGAGAAACGTCACTTTCTATGACGTCATTGGGAATCACCCTCGATTAAGTTTCGGACGAACGCGTTATCACTTCACCGTCGCAATGCAGTGGATTAATATTTTCCGGAGGAATACGAACATTTTAAAGCCTACAAACCCAGCACTCGGGCAATGGCGAACATTTAGTCGGTAATCGGTAAGCGTTAGTTCTTCCCTTTGTTTTGGCACTGTTGTAAATTATGGTAACCAAACTTAATATAAACTAGGTGAGTGCATCGAAACTGCGTCACTGAAGAGCCACGCATTATTGTGTACTCCGCCATTTTCTCAAATTTTTTATGCATTTTTTCTACCTTTCAAGCCAACAAATTATAATATAAAAGACTACTGTACATCGAAACATGAAAACAGTGGATCGAAATGAGTAATTCGAGGACATAAATCATCCATTATTAAGTCCTAGGAGACAGCGATAAATGCAAAAGTATAATAATTCAGTTAACAATAAATATTAAGTTTCGTTAGCAAAGTTTGGCTTTTTTCACCTGGCAACTTGCTTACTTGTTTCTGTCTTGTTAGCTCAAACGTAATATAATAACGCAGAAATTGGGAACTCGGTACTAAGTCGTTGAAGTGAATAACACAATTTAATAAGTAAGAAAATGTAATAATGAGGAAGCAGCAAGTAGAAGCCTTAATTTAAAAAGTTTTGGATGTTCCGTTTCAATTTTTCTCTAGGCTAGGCTTATGGCATTTTTTTTTATTTCCGATGCAAAAAATGTTTCATGAAATTTCAACGTAAAGGATTTTTTTGCCGAATATCAGTAAGAAATTTTCTTTTAAGTATTACTGTGCAGATGTTGCTATTTATAAATACAATCACACACAGCATCGTAGTATCAAATTCATTAACAGTAAAACTAAAATTAAAACTAATAAATAAATCCATATTGACATGCACCTTATTAAAAATGATAGAATATAACATTTTATGCATAATATCGCGTAAATATAAAAATTGACAAATCTGCATAATAATGTACAGCAGTTTTTATAAAATAAGTGCTTTCATTAAATATAACCAGCTACCGAATTTTGAGGTATGACCAGGCCCGTAACCAAACGCTTTTTACAGGGGGGGGCTTCCATAATTAAAGGGGGCCTTGAAAGCTATAGGGGCTTAAAATTTGTTAATGCTTTGATATAGTTTATTAATATATTTAATAATACTAAATATCTAAGTAGACTAATATATTTAACATTAATGAATAAATTTCTTAACATAAATTTTATATTGAAAACTTATAGAGGTATATTGAAACTTATAATTCCCCTTATCCTTGTTATAGATTAGATGAAGACGCGGATCTCTGCAAAAGAACATGATGTACACAATATCTACCGTAGAAATTATAATTTCCATTAACAAGTACAATTTTACACAAAACAAGAATTTTAAATAAAATATTGAATTAATTTATTTTGAAAAAACTATTTTCTGCGGGTGCTGATTACAATTTTAGGGGGTCACCTCCTTCTATCTCCAGCCTGTCTACGGCTCTGAAGAGGATGCATAGTTTCTCGTTACGAGGCTGTGTAGTTAATATGACAAAGAGATATATGCCAGTCGGAATAACATAGTGATGTTAAGGTATTATTACCCTTCACAGGGATAACACAATTGCCAAATAATGGTCAACACCGAAAAGCCTCCGGGGCGAGATTTTTGTGAGTATTTCGTGGGGGAATTTATTATACAATAATTTTTGCCACCCACGTATTAGTTGCTCAAACTAGAGATTTATTCGTTTTGGAGAAAAAGAGTGTTGACCATATTTGGCAATTGTGTTATCCCTGCGGAGGGTAATAATACCTTAACATCTTTACATACGGAGAAAGAGAGCGTTGTTTCCTGTCCTCATTCGTCTAGCGGTCCAAGACACTCCGGGCTAAACGGAGGGACCCTGGTTCGAATCCAGGATGGGGAAAGCGTCTCTTTTTCTCCAAAATTACACAAGCTCTAGTTTGAGCTGTAATTAAAACGTGGGTGGCAAAAATTATAGTATAATAAATTTCCCCCACGAAAACTCACAAAATTCTCGCCCCGGAGGCTTTCTTGTGTTGACCATATTTGGCAATTGTGTTATCCCTGCGGAGGGTAATAATACCTTAACACCTTTACATACGGAGAAAGAGAGCGTTATTACCTGTCCTCATTCGTCTAGCGGTCCAAGACACTCCGGGCTAAACGGAGGGACCCTGGTTCGAATCCAGGATGGGGAAAGCGTCTCTTTTTCTCCAAAACGAATAAGCTCTAGTTTGAGCTAATTAATACGTGGGTGGCAGAAATTATTGTATAACATAGTCATTATATAATTTTGCACTGTGATATACTAAAAAGGAAGCGCCATTTTAATGGCATTGACTCCAAATTGGGAAATAATAAAGAGAAAAAGGAAAAGATGTGATTCAACGACATGTTCAAAAATTGTTGAAAGACATTTGCCACAACCTCAAAGTTATTATTGGTGTATGGAGGGCGACCAAATAGCAAGATGGTAATTCTTCAGACACCCTACGAGCTATCAGATGAATGTCGATACCTGCCATCAGTTAGTCCATCATCTGGAAAACGTTTTCCCAATAGCATTTCAGATTTTATCGGTTCAAATAAAAGCTGTCTTTCGGTATGGTGATATTAGGATGGGCTATCTAAAGGTCGTTTGGTACTAGACTGTATTTTCACTGATCAAAATTCACCACTAAAAGGTATTTATCTACAGAAATAGAATGAGGAACTGTCCTACTCATTTAATAACATGCGCTGTTGATTAAACATCTCCTTTCTGATTAATAAATGATAAATTAGTTCCCTCGATGTCCATGTTTAAAAAAGGCAAAAAAATCTTCAATTTGGATATTGAACTTTAATAAGTATATACCATAGCGTAGCCTGCGAGAAAGGGACGGTCCGCCCCGATATCACAATTGGGGGGACGGTAATTAACCTTTAAAAACAAAATTTATTTTTTGTTCTGTTTTGTTACCCCATTCCGAGCTTTTTATTATTTTTCTCCACTTGACACCTAAAGTTCAGTGGGCGGCAAAACACGCAAATAGCTTTTCCGGTTTAACTTTTTCATTATTCAGGAAAAGCTATTTGCGTCAGGAGATGAAGCTGAAAAGCTGCTTCAATGACGGCATTATTTACTCAAGGGCTTCTCAAATTTTCTTTTCTACTTGGTGACACCTTTTTTCCCGAGCAAATACTTTTACGACACAATCTATATAGGTATCTAAATTAGGAATACGAATTATAATATGGTGTATTTGCTGATAATGAACCATAAAATATTTACTCGAAAGCAATTCTTTGGTATACATACGAAAATAATTTTACCATGTATTAATGACAAATATCGGCATTTATACTAATGAGCTGGGTGTGCTCGTTTTCTTTTATATAAAAGTTTTGCCAAAATTTCTGCGACCCGTAAATTCAGTTACGCGACCCACACTTTGAGAAGCCTTGATTTACTCAAATTGACGACGTAATATCAGCATTTGCGATTTTCTTCCTCTGGAACAATCGATTCACGTGGTGATGCTGGTCTAATACTCATTCGCATCCAAAACTTCGAAGAAACAGCTGTAATGCATTTCTGGTTAGTATTACTCCAGACCTTTGACAGAATTCAGAAATGTTTTCAGGCTAAAACTCTGTCTTTCAGTCAAACTATTATTCACCTAGTAACTTTAATTAATAAAATTGAAATTTGGACAAATGAACTATGTACTACTGCCATTGCTCAAGCTGAAGGTATGTGCAGGAAATGGGGCATTTCAGCACAGACACGTGAAAAAGAAACGTCCCATGCCAGGTGCAAATGCATCTAACGAAGAACTGAGTTCACAAGAACAAATGCGGCGCTGTCTTAGAGAAATTTTAAATAAAATTGGGATTGAACGCGAAAGTCGGTTTTCACAATTACGAGAACTGAAGAACCGTTTTGATTTGTTCTGTGCCACTGAATCCTTTGTTAACCATTTGAATTATGAAATTAATGAAAAGCTTGTCAAGCTTCATAAGAAATATGTCGATCCTGCATCATTTTATCCAAATAACTTGAACGGATCTGAACTGTATGAGGATTATAAAGACCTAATTTTATCTCTCAAAAAAGTAAAACGGTTAAGAGAAGAATTGGACTACTCTCCAGCTTTTCATATACAGTTCTTCAATAGGATTTGAAGCCTACAAAATATTGGCCACAGCACTTCAATTTCTATTGACATTGCCTATTTCAATTGCATCATGTTAACACTCATTTACCAGGCTGACGCTCATTAAAACCTTAAAGATTTTGCGGGCAGTAAATCAATATGAGCTATGTTTTAATCATAAGTATTTGTGCATTGGTAAAAATCCTCATTATATTTTATTTTTTAGTGGATAATTCTAGAGAAAACCTGAAATCTGTTTAATAAATCTCCCATTCCCTAGCAAAACCTGCGTACATTTGAAAATGGGATTTAATTGGGAGGTGGGGGGACAACGATAATCACTCACCCTTGGAGGCAAAATATCTAGCTACGCCATTGTGTATATATGTATATGTGGAAATTAGCTCATTTTATTTTATTTCAAACAAAGTGTACACTCATTGTATATCCTCATGGCTCTAGAAGTTTGCATCCCAAAAGAGTGATATTTCCAACGTTGAAAAACGGTATTTTAAAATGATTCTGTAAATATGTTGCAGTTCACGAGAAAATTAGTCTAAGTAGCTTTTTCTTCCTCTTTTCCTTTTTCTCTTTATTATTTCCCAATTTGGAGTCAATGCCATTAAAATGTCGCTTCCTTTTTTCGGTATATCACAGTGTAAAATTATATAATGATTTTCTCATACCCAGTTATAGTAAAAATGCTCCCGTATGCCAGATATGAATTGCAGATTTACTCACTTCTTGAAGAATCAATCTTAATAAAAACGTTTCTGCTCCTGTATATTATATATATATATATTATACATAATGTAGTAAATATTTATTATTTGTGTTATTATTATTTATAATATAATAATATAATAAAATCAATCAGACAACTTTGAGCGGTTTGTTAGATTATTGGTACATGAGCCGGCTTTCGACTGCGCTAAAGGGCAGCCTTCATCAGATGTATATGGAGCGAATCGAACATACAGCAGATAATATAATTAAGGAATACAAATGGGAAAAAATAATGTAAAAGAAGTCTTAATTATTTATTTCAATGTCAAAATCCATTGTTTTATATTTTAATAGTTGAATTATTACAAAGATTAACCTAATTTCTATGCTGAGAATCTCAGTATACTCCATATATTAAAAAATATCGTGCGATGCTAATAATTGATTCAACTCAATTCAGCCTATATGTTTCGTCTACATATTAATTATGAAAAATATAAGAATGGCACCAGACAACTATAACAAAGGAGTATTTATTTTAAAAAGTGAAGTTAGAAATTGAATGGAATATAAAAGCTCTAATATTTCTCTTATATTTAAATAAATGAAATATATATAATTTACTCTATATTTCTTTATTTCTTCCTTCCTTCCTTCCTTCCTTCCTCCCTCTCTCTCTCTCTCTCTCTCTCTCTCTTTCTTTCTTTCTTTCTTTCTTTCAAACCACGCGTAATAACAAATTATTTTTGTTAAGTTCTTAAAGTCCCACCCCTCGGTCATTTTATTTAAACTCTTGGGCCCCTTGGCACTACTTTGCTCCCTTCTGTCCCCGAATGGGAACGCCTTTGGAAAGTTAAAAGAGAAAATGCCTCTCTATTGTTCTAATTGAATTACTTTAACAAATTTAACTTAGCATATATCTTTAACAAGTTAAGACACAGAGTCATTATATTTCCATAGCGACCTCATCATCATTGTTTTAATTTAACGGCTTAGAAAAGAATTTTATTTTAGCGTTAACATGTATTATTTATTTAATGCTATTGTTCTGGGATTTATTAGATCTTATTACAGAAAACTACGTAATTGCCTTGATAAAAATTTATTAATTTGACGAGTTTTCAAATGCTCGTTCCATTTGGTTAATGAGATAGAAATACTATGATATAAATTCAGTAATTGCTGTTCTTTTTTTTTCTTGGGCTTAGCAGAACAGTTTCTTTAAATAACTTTTAATCTCAATATTACTTATTATAATTTCTTTAAAATCATAAAACTACAATAATTTACATGTGTGACACTAACACAATTCACTGTTCATATCTCTATTAAGTATACTTTAGAGAATAGCTAAATTTCGTATTTTGTACATTTTCTTAAATTAAATTTCTAGTGAACTGTAAAACTAAATTTGATTTTACATATACAGGGTTGCCCATAAGTAGCAGAACACAATTTGACATGCCGTAACTTCTATCAAAATTTGTATGAAAAGAAAACAGATGGCTTATTTTGTAACATAAACACTCTTTAGTATCGGTTTTCCCTTATGTAATCAACATACGTGCCACCAGAGTCAATTCAGGGCTGTAATCGCGTAGACACATTTTCAAACGATTTTGTCTCACCCCTACAGCAAAAATCTGCTGGGTGAGATTAGAGAGCGAGCCGGCCATTCAATTTGTCCGCGATGTCCGATCCAACGTCCGGGAATGCCTTGCCCAAATATTAACTACAATACTAAAGGTACCGAGCTCCACCCTGCTGCCACCACAACTGATCAAAGTCAAAGTGGTCTCTCTGCTGGAGTAAAAGGTAAACGGTATCCCTAATGAGATTCAGGTAATTCTCATCATTGACGCCATCTTCAAAGAAGAAAGGGACACTAATACCTTGGTACATAATACCTCCCCAAACCATGATGCCAGGACTTTTACCATCGTATTCCACTACCACATTTGGATTCGACTCGCACCGGTAAACACGGATAGGTGAAATTTGGCTTCAGTAGTCCACACAACACCAGTGGCGCTTCGCCAGATGACGCAAGTGAAACGGTACTTCACCTAAAAAAAAATTGGGCAGTCGAACAGGTTTTTTTTTTTTTTTTATTTAAATTCCAATTTCTTTTTATTTTTTATCAAATTTAAAAGTTGATTAGAAAAATAAAATTCAAAATTTTATTTTGAGCCCACTATTTTTTTTTGAATTTAATTCCTTTAATATAATTGGAATTACATTCAGGAACAGAAGGCTACGTTTTTAAGTCAGCGCTTTAAACGCGTTAAACGCACCAACGAAATGTTGCCCGCCGAGAAAAAGGGCCGAATGAAGCGACGATAGAAATTCAGAGCTTCGCTTCAAAACGGAAATGTTTTGCGAACATGGTTACCATGGCGATGGAATATTTACGGCGAAAGCAAGTACTGTCAGAGAAGAGAAATTTTTATCGCATCATCATGTCAGCTAGTATTGCCAGATCAGAGGTTTTACCTCTGAATCCAGAGGTTTTGAATGGGGAAAAAGGTAAAAATTACCAAAACAGAGGTATGGCTTGATCAGAAATAAAAATTGAGATTTTTGATTACCACAGAGGTTTCTAGAGGTAAAAAATTTTCTGTGGGGGTGTTACTGGTCAAAGAAAAAAAATTTAAATGAAAGAATTGAATCAAACTTTGATTCAAACTACAAACAGTTTAGTGTTATATCTGTTAGAATTATTTAATTACCCTGAAGTATTTCGAGGCACGTTGAGTGGTAACAGTAGAAGCGTGTAATTTCGTTGTGTTTTTGTTTCTTAAGGGGACACAGGACCTTTAAATCTTTAAAAAATCGATTTTTTATTTATTAGTTTAAAAAATAATATCGATTTTTGGCAGTGTTTTAAAACAAACCGCATCAAAATTCTTCAATTACTTCTTGCACTATTGTATAAAATAAAAATAACTATTACATGTTACCTTGTTACCAAGTTCCAACTTGAACACTTTTTTTCTCAAAATCACTTTTTCTATATTGCGCAGAGATTATCTTCAGATCTACGCGCACTAGAGTTCTGAAATTTTTAATATGCTTTTATATCATAAATACCTATATTTTAAAACCAACTGACAAAGTAAAAATATATTTTCAATAATTTAAAAAAAGTACGATATTTAAAATATGTCGATTTTTTTATATAATTGCTATATATTATTTTTTATACATTTTAATGACTTATTTCTTCCATATTTTCTGGTATTGGGTTAAAGCTGATGCCTTTCTTGGTAATTTGTGTGTGTTTATGTGTGAATGAAATGTTTATGCGTGATAATGGGAACCGTATCATTTACAATGTGAACAGAAGATATATACACATTAATAAGCCTGTGAAATGAGTAAATTCCGCCTTTCTTTTCCCCCTTTCCTTGCAATTATATGCTACACTGTACCGCACCATGATCGTTTTAACACACTAGAAGAATAGGAAGAAGCTTGCTAGGAAGGATGAGACGTCCTTTCCACTTTCCTCACGTGACTAATGAATTACGTTTAACATCACGTCATGTGGAGCCGCTCGAAGAGCAGCCGTTAAACTGGGGACACTGCTGTGTCCATCTTTTATATAGTTTAAACTTCAGATATGCGCACTATGCTACAAGTTCTCAAACCGCCTAGAAAATCAATATTTCCGTTACTTGATTCGTTAGGTTAAACCTAATAGGTTCCTTTACAATATGACGTTTCCCTTAAATGACCAGGTATGTATTTTATTAGAAACCCCATTCTCCAGTTGGAATAACGATGATAAAAAAGATTTTTTAAGTAAGGAAAAGCCCATGCCTGTGTTAAATGTAAGTAAAGTTGCAAAAAAAGGACAAAGTATATAATCGGCATTTTAAGATTTCGTGATATTCGGAGTTTGAATGGCTGTGTGGGAGTTATTATTTAAATAAACTTTTTTGTATGCCATGTTTAATCATTGGTGTTAAATCAAATGTGTGGAATAAGAGTGGTTTCAATGATTTTGGTAACGTTACCCGTGCTCTTCACAAACATGAAGGTTTTTTTACCATGTGGATTGTACATTATGTTTTTCAAATCTAAAGAAAAATTTAAGTGGTATTGAGGATGCTTTAAAAGAATACTTTAGGCAATATATATTAAACCCTTCAACGAGAATGTGCAGCTTAATAGACGTTTCATTCAATTGCCCGCCCATTCGTGCTGTTCTTTACTTGGGGAAGCAAGAATTAGCATTTCATGGTCATCACAAAGATGTAACCTCCACTAATCATGGTAATTTTAAAGAATTGTTAGAAAACTGCATTTCGATAAGCCCTGTGGACATTCATGAGCACTTTTGAAAAATCACACCCATGTTTGCCGGCAATTCTAAGACTATTCAGAATGAAATAATTGACTGCATTTGGCAATATATCAATGAACATATCGAAAAAGAAATAAAGGATTGCATTTTTTTCTATACAAGTAGACGATTCCACAGATATTGTCCAAAAATCTCATGTAGTATCATAATTAGGTATGTTATTGCTGGTGGAAAGTCAGTGAAAAGATTTTTGGGATTTTATGACGTCAGTTCCAATCGGACTGCCGAAGCATTGTTTAACCTTGTATCAAGATGCCTCGAAAAATTTAACTATAAATCAAAACTTATAGGAGAATGTTTTGATGGGGCAAGCGCAATGTCAGGGCACTTAAATGGTCTTCAGTCCAAAATTAAAGAAGTAGCACCAGAAGCAGTTTTATTCATTGTTTGGCACATCGTCTGAATTTAGTGCTACAACTGAGCTGCAACAGCATTTCACAGTGTCGCATATTTTTTGCAACTGTAAGCTGCATACCTGCATTTTTTCATCATTCTGCCGAACGAAATCACATGGTCGATACAGTCGTCGGAAAACGAATTCCTACTTCTGTTATTACGCGATGGACATCAAACTCTAAAATGTTGAGTGTTATAAATAAAGAATGGGATTCTTTAAAAGAAGTATTTACTGAGATTATGAACGATCCAACCTCCGATCAAACTTCGCTTAGGCAGAGTGTCGGCTATTTAAATATATTTAACGACTTTGAATTTTCACTTTTGGTTGTTGTTTTTAACCATATGTTTAGACGTACGGATGTTCTCTTCAATGTACTACAAAATACGTCATTTGACATTAATTTTTGCATCTCACAAATTAAAAATACGCGGATGCTTTTAAACAGCAAACGAAATGAGGATCCGTTCATAGAAATTTTCGAATTAGTGACTTCTAAACAACAACAACAGTTTTTTACAACAGTTACACTAACACGAGGGAAAACAAAGTAATGCTCCCACGAGATCAAATTTTTGAAAAATATAAAATTTTACATTTTATGAAATATTAGATACTATTTCTTTACAAATTACTACACGTTTTCAAGATATGGAAAAGCTTCATTTTATTACATTAATGGATACTTCAAAATTTGCGGAGTATTCCTATAAATTTCCTACGGAAGTAATAAATAATTTAAATGTGTACTACCCCAATATATTTACTGACTTCCAAAGATTGAAAAATGAATTAAAACACATATATCTGGATAAGCAGTATAGAGATATGAAATTACAAACATTCATGGAAATTTTAACAGAAAACAGATACATTTTTAAAGAAGCTTATAAACTTTTTTGCTTAATAGTGACTATTCCGTCCACTAGTGTTTCCGTAGAACGGAGTTTTTCTTGCTTAAACAGAATCAAAATCAGTCTACGTAATACGATGTTTGAAGACAGACATAGAAACTTGTCAAAAATTGCAATTGAAAAGGAACTATTAAAAGAGTTAATAGAAACTCAACCATTTTTTCACATCATCGACAAGTTTGCAAGTCTAAAAGAATCGAACTTATATTCAAAAAATAAAGACTGGGTAAGCATATATTGCATATTTTTATTTTGTTTGTTGTCTCCACATATTATCTCTGTCTGCACAACATGTAGTACCATATCCGGTCCTATATGTATCAGTCATAATAAATACAATTATTTTGCTAGAAAACGGAAATTTATTGGCCACTTTTCCGGGTTTTTTTTTTGGTGGGTGGAGGAGGGTCTGGCCGCTTCACCCGTTCCTGAAGTCAGGAGCTGCCACTGTACAACACTCCATTCCAACTGTGGATCCTCTTACAACTTGATGAGCTACTCTTTAGCAAACTGCAGGTGACGATCAGGAATATCGTCATTCAATCTATTGATGAGTCTTGGATGATAGGGTTTTGATTTCATATCTTTGAACATTAGCTGTAATGATATTTTGGGAATTGCCAGTGTTACGGGCTGCGTTTTGATTTGGATTTGTGTGGGGGGGGGGGAACCGCTAACATATGCTGCAGGCGCTTCTTGTTCTCGCCCACGTTGACCGTTTTTGTTATCCCTGCGTGTGGCATATCCAGTACGGTGCCAGTTGTATCGAAGTGTTTGTTTGAATCTGCAATAATCTTCGCTTTTGACGGATCCAGTCCATACTCAAGACGCATAAGGCGATGAACCTCCTGCACGTTGTCGGTCAAGGATTACAGGCTTACGCACAGAATTCGCTGCTCCAGAGGAATCCTGTTAGCCACCATTTCAGAAATTCAACCTGTAAGGAAAAAGAGCACATCATAAAATTGCAATATGACATTTTACTACATGTTACAAGTTAAACCTGTCAGAAAATGCACTTCCGCTAGAAGTTATGGCGATTCAATTCAAACTGTGGTCTACTCTGTACATAATATATTTAACAAGATGACTTTTGAAATTAATAATAGTGATAAAAATAAGAAAAAATTAGCACGCGGTATGTGTTTAATGCTATTTGGAATGTGCATAGTATACGTGGGGATAAATTATAAAACATATAATGAACAACCAAGTTTTTTACTGCTGGACATGGAGATTTTCACTTCCAGCGGCATGTAAATAAACCTACTTCAATGCAAATTCTTGCTAATGTCGAAATATTCAGCTGAATGGCAATATAGTCTAATATGGAAAAGTAAGTAATTCCATGAAATTAAACAACAACTGATCAAAAAAGCTATTGTTTCGTGTCCAGTTTGGAATAGGCAACTTCTTTCAAAAAGTTGTAAATCAACAAGGAAATTGTTAAGCTCTGAAAGTTAAATTATGTAGGTAACTTTGCAACGAAGATACATATTTCTAGGGCATAAAATATCCAATTTGTATAAAATATCACACATTGATTGTTCCTAAAATTTATAGAAATGCTTCCGTGCAATCTATTACCAATTTATTCCATCTCTGAGCGCAACATTCTTGAACGTATAGTCTGGAAAACGTCGCTATGACCAAGCTCCAATCAAACGTATAATAACTATTTTTATGGCTGCTTTAGGGCAATAAATAAATATAACAAACGTATTATAAATCAAACCAAAAGGATATTTTTCAGCAAATGAATATGAAATATTTTAGTCTGGAAATTTTAATCAATTTTTCAGAAAGCGAACGAAGCAATCATGATTTTCCAATTGTTTGCAAATCTGCTTTTCGCGAAATGATAGCCCAAACTAGCTATCCGTTGCCAAATTTATGAATATTTTATTCCGAAATCAAGTTATTGAAAACAATTTTAATAAATATGATTTCACTCCCAAAAAAGCATCTTCTCTGATGCTGTAAACAGACACGCTCAAAAATATAGACATTAATAGCAAATGTTATTGCTTTTTGAATTGCTAAAACGCATTGCGGTTTAAACTATTATCTTTCTGAAATATGCCAAATTGAAACTGATCAGTTAATATTTTACTTTCATCATCTCCTTGCTCTGTATATGAGGATTTATTTAGAATTAGGTATCGGTATAGCGAAAAGCATAGTAAAGTAATTATAGAGTTACAAACTTTCAGTTTGTAATCATTCATACAGAATCCGTCATCTTGAAATTGTGCCAAATTCTCTTCATTAAAACATGGATTGTCTCTGTTATACGCGCCAATAATATGAAGACGAGCCAAAATTCATACTCGAAATATATTGCAGCTTACCTTAAAATCATTTGTTAGTGTGCAAGCAAGTTCATTCAAATCTAATTGCATTTCATGCAATGTTTAAAAAATGTGAAATACTGACATATGCGCAATATAATACTGCTACATACATACATAATACAATACTTATATATACATAATGCAATAGTGAGGTATACATAACACAATACTGAGATATACATAACACAATACTGAGGTATACATAATGCAATACTGAGGTATACATAATACAATACCGAGATATACATAATGAAATACTGAGGTATGCCTAATGCAATACTGAGGTATACATAATACAATACTGAGATATACATAATTCAATACTGAAGATGCATAATAATGATATACATAATAACATACTGAGGAGCACGTTGACTTATTGTGGACCCTAACAAAAAGTGAAAATTTGGAGTAATTTCAATTCGCACTAGGGGGAAATAACATGGGTTAAAGAGACCTAGAATTATAAAAAGAAGGAAGGGGGTGGAAGATAGAAAGAAAATCTTGGACTAAAATAAGCATAAAAAGTCCAATCATTACAAGCAGAGGTAAGGTATAACTTCTTGTGGTCTATTTTGACCTCTAACCTCGGAATCTAAGAAATACAGATTTTGCATTTCATGTGCACAAAATACAATAGTTTCCTTACCAACACATTTTCAAACAGCTTCCTTTATCATTTGAATCGAGTGATATCTGATTTCGCGTAGGCTTCTTAGGTCTCCCGTAAATGTGAGAGTCGCTGGAGGAAATTCTGAGTTGTATACCGCAATGAAGGTATTCATGCACACAGACGCTTGGAAATTTCTACATAATACGCGTCGTTTACAATGCGCTGGAAGGCGAGAATTTCGATTAAAAGTAGAATTAATTTGAACAGAATATCTCGTCCTTTTTCCCGAGGGAGACCGTCAATTTCCAGTAAAGAAAGATCTGTGGTCACACAATTTGTTTGCTCAGGAAATAAATCATCAGTTCAGGAGCTTATATCATCATCATCAGTAATAGTGGTTCTCCTCCTCCCCCTCCTTTGTTTTGCAAGAACTCTTACTTGAAAGCTTTTCCAAAAAATCCTTGAATTTAAATATCCCTAGAAATATTATATAGTTCATAATAATTTCTCCATGAAAATGTTTAATCTTTCTTTCTTTCGCTTTTTCCATGTTATATGGGGTCAGCGTTATGGTCCTTTAATCTTCTCTTCCACAATTTTCTATCCAATGCCTCTTCCCTACTCCGTCAATACTCTTCAAGATCTTCCGTCACTTTATCCTTCCATCTCAGCCGTGGTCTTTCTCTCTTCCTCTTACCCATTACCAAGAGCCTATCCATTACCTTTCCCACATATTCTACACTTCTCCCATTTGATATTTCTCATTCGCAATTCTTATCTCTAATATAATACATTCATTTAAGTTTGTTTACTAAAGTTAGAATCTTTTATATTCCAAAGTTAGTTTTCGACCCCAGCACTTGACATCGCTGGCGCTTAATATAAAATAAGATCTTTCACCTCCCATAATTCTGGTTTCAAAAATTTTGGATGAACGTAGTTCAAAGAAAATTATTTTCCTCGCTTCGTTAGCAGCTGTAAATGAAAGATTAATTATCCAAGGCAGCTAAAGTAAACATCTTTGAAAAATATTTTTCTACGAAACGCTCGAGGTCGAATTTTTCCAACATTCTTAAAACTACAGTTTCTACTGAGTTCACTACTTGTTAATTACGCTTATTTCTCTTGCTGTATTTTAGGTATTAGCTGATTCTGCAACAAGTACGTTTTCTTAATACTCGAACAGAACTTCCAGCAATACTGCTACAGACATATTCATCAAATACTAATTAAAATTAGCAGATGATTTCTAACCCAGTAGTCACGTCTCAATGTTTGCCTCTTCATATTAATTTTCTATAGAACAGTGACAGAGTTCGAGTTCCCAGATTCATGGAAATTTACGTCCTGTAACAGAACTTGAAATGGAATTTTAACCAATTGTTGAATATCTACCATCCTTTTGTTGTCATAACTGGAAAGATTCACTTAGAAGACTCCTTAAGGAAGCACAGATTAAGCATAGTTGTTTACCATTCCAAAATGCCAGGTTTAACACCTCATGGTGACGTAGCTGGCTTGCCATTCTCTACTATCCAACAGTTACGGTTTTATTTTAAATGCAACGGAACTTCAAATTCTTCAGAAAATTTTAGGTGATGGGGCAACATGACCGCAGCTATCCTTTCAATATGAAAACCCAAACTAGCAATTAAGTAACAGATACATAACAGCCTAACAGCACTTAAAGCGCTTTGCTATTTCAGTAATAGAGCTCAGAGGATGAATTCTATTTTAGTATTTACTTTTGGATCTGGAGGGAAGTCGAGTATTACCAAATAAAAATATGCGATCAAGTAGCCAATTATCGAAGGTATTGGTCCAGCAATTGAATAATAACGTATGGACAAAATTCCCTGCAAATATAAAAATTATTATATTATTTTTCTGACCATTCTGCTAGAATCGTTTCAAAGGCCAATAATAAATGTTATATGTTGTTACGTGCATTTTCCAGGTGTAATCTTTCTACTTTAGTTTTGGCCTTTAATACATATATTCTTCCCTCATTGGAATTTGCATCTCCAGTGTGGAATCCTTATAAGCTTAGGGATATTAGGATTATGGAGTTTCCTCTTAGAAGATTTACTAAACGTTTACCTGGATTGAGGGATCTTTCTTATAGTGGCCGTTTGGCTCTCTGTGGGGTTCATTCATGCGAATGGCGTCGACTTGTAATTGATTTGAAGCTATTCTATAAATTGATCCGCGATATGATATATTCTGATCACGACCGACCTCTGATAGCTATGGCCTCTCCTCGGGTTTCAAGGGGCTATCCTTAAAGGGTCGTTATTCCAACTGTAAGGCCAAATTCCCGTTTTTATTACTATATAAATAGAGTTGGACGTATTTGGAATGTATTGCCCGCTGAGCTTGTATGTTGTGCTAGCTACCGAGAATTTGTATCTGCACTGGACATGAGTGACTTGTCTCAATTTTTATATTGTTTTCCTTTTTTAGGATTTATATTGTGTACTATTCTGTATGTGCCATGTTTGTGATTTTGATTTATTAATCGATTTTACTCTCAGTATAAGTGTTTGTATCCATCTGAGTTTTAATAAATTATTATTATTATTAAATACAAAATAATATATTAATGAAATAATATTAAACTCGGCTCGAAACCCCATTCACTTAGTTCAACAAAATAAGAATTTTAATTTTCTATCGAACATTGTGTAGTCAAATCCCTCATCAGGGCACATTTTCCGCATATATATCTATTTTCGCGTAAAAATAAGATGGTCTTAAAAAAAGAGATGGATTTTATTTTAAGAAATATTAGCCAGGGAATTTTTATTTGCCAGCAAAACCGAGGTGACTATTTCTGAAGGAATTTGCTATATATACTTATCTGAGGCTATTTTTCAATCATATTTTACTAACGTTATCAAAGGTGTGTATACATAAATACTATATACGTTATATTACGTTAATTATTATTCATATTTTTATTATTATACGTTATATTATTAGCTAAAAAATGTTAGGTCAGTTCAACTGCCGTTCAATTGCACCAGTTTTCCTAGGGAAGCTGATTTCAAACTAAATTGCAATAAAATATAATGCCGAATTTATGCGACTCTGTATGTTAGGTCATTTCATGAGAAATCGAACATGTCGTAATATCGTGTAATATAAATCCCTTATCTAAAAAGGCTATAATTAACGCTAATGCAATTCATATTCTGGATACATATATTAGGCGAAAATAATTAATTATAATGACGAGACCGTCGATCCATTAAAACGCCTTTCATATCCTGACCGTATTTAACTCTAGGGAATAACGGCGGATTAACCAAAATATATAATTGAAACAGAGAGTCGATAATTGAACTGAAAAAGTCGGTTTAGATTCTTCTGCACGGAAATAGATTATTGAGTGTTCAATTAAAAACACCCATCTACAAAAAAATAAAAAAATAAGCCGCCCGGACATTTTTTTTTTACAAAATTTTCACCAACACGTACCACCACTTTATTATTTTTCTCTTTCTATTCGTATTTATGTTCATCAAGTGTTCATTTCACTTTTTGGAGGTTCATTTGAATCACTACATGTGTAACTTACATATATGGGAACTCTGTTTGCTTCAATGGCTTTAGGGAAAAGGCAAACTGCTCAAAAACAAAAGAAATACTGCGATGACCAAAATATCCTTCCTTCCTAAAACTTACGTTTGAGATACTAAATAAAAATGGTAAATGTAAGCATTAAGTTATGGTTCAAAAACAAAAAATTGATTTCTGGAACCAGGAAAAAGAAATTTTACAGAAATGAAGGGCAAGGATCTTTAAAACCACAGTACGAGGCACAGATCAACGAAAGCATATTTTTATAGACATTTCTGTGTAGGCTGCGTAAGTACCTTGTGGTTTCAAAATAATTCATAAGGTTTTAGTGCGTATAATATTAATCAAAACAACTGATGGGAAAGTTTGCCCACAGAAGAAAGCCATGCCATTTCTAAACACACCCCTAATTTTTATGATCCACATATTTTAGGCAGAATACATTTATGAGCTATTTTGCAGGTGAATGGCGTTATTACATCTTACTCCGAATCAATTAGGTTTCTCGGTGTTGAATCGGAAACCAGGTTGACATGGAATCTTCACATTGATCTTATATCTGCTAAACACTCAAAGATTTTGGGAGTGATATGGAAGGCCAGTTCTTATCGCCCATTACGGACTTTACGATTCATGTATACATCGTTTATGCTACCCCATGTTATTTTATTCAATGTTTTCTGGGCTTGTTGCAGTGAGGACACCAGGAGATTTGTTGGTCTACAAAGGCGTGTCATCAAAATTTTTTCAAACTGACTTGGCTGTACGATGCATAATCCTTGGATGCATTTCAATATATTGCCATTTGATCAGTTGGCTTTCTATAGACTTGAATGCTTTATATACAGAAATGTCAACCTAGGACTTTTTTGTGGAATTAGTCGACCTCAGAGTGAGATCTGATAGATACCCTTCTCGGCTTTATAAATATATATGTATATATATATGGATGGATGG